>CM050661.1:19162780-19207780 GCA_027574665.1 Rhynochetos jubatus | reverse complement strand
ACCACACATATTTCACTTTCATTTTTAGATGCTTATATGTGCAACAGGTGTGAAAATAAATGTTTTAAACAAACTGTAGTTTGAGTTAAAAATAATTTTAAATTAGTGGCCAGAGGGAGAACAACACTGTGGTGTTATCTTTTGCCTCTGAAGACAGGAAAAACTTCCCACAACAATACATTTAACGAACCAGAACACTCGGAATTAAAGTTTTCAGGGCACTCAAAACACACCAACTTTCACATGCATTGTTTTGAATCCTCTTCAGTCTCTATCACTTCAACCCCACTCAGAAGACTCTGGGGCTCCATTTTTCCCAACTTTTCCAGACAGCCCTGGAAGGCTTCGAACAGAATTTAAATGATTTCAGGATCTTTTATTTCTGATTGCCCTGTGGCATTGCAAAACAGAAGTGACGCTTTCTATATTAAAGAGAAGCGTTCTCCTCCCCTCCCCACCCAATGTGTAGGAATTTTAAAAGTGAAAGTTGGAAAAATAATCTTCTTCATCCTGACATATTTTGAATCCTCTTAAAACAATCTCAACAACTATATATAGTATGAAATTAGCTCTTGCCTGTTACCCTTGTTCCTACACAGAATTTTCTAATGCGTCTCACCAGTAATAAATTGTAAACGAGGCTATGACTCTAAGAGTAGACAGTGTGTTTCATGGGTATTTAAACAACAGCATTAAGTACTATAGGAATCTGTGGAATGTGGAGTGCAGATTTATGTGTCTTAACAATTTCTTTACTGGCTTGTAACAAGCCAGCAAACCAACACTTTATTTTTATATTAATTTGGCCTCAAAGTAGAGGATACTGGAGCATGACAAGAACAACAAAAATAAACTGGCGTATACTTAATAACTGTAACAGGGAATTGCCTCCAATACTAAAATATTTATCGAAACTGGGGGGGGGGGGGGGAGAAGCTAAAAAGAATTACCCTCAACAGCCTGCTAGCAGCTCTTTAACAGTGGGCAATGTAATGCCTTAAGGTACCTCAAACTGTCTTTCATTTTCTAGACTTAATGGCTGATTGCAGAAATCAATGTTGCCATTAGTAACAGAGTATTTGTTATGGCATGATTTCCTCTGTTGTTAGGCTTGCAGAATGATTACAGTATTAGTGAGGTGCTTTCTTTATAAAGGGCTGAAGATATAACTTTCAATTTACTATCCATTAGTAAGTGACTTTGGAAATATAGATGAGGCCAGAAATCTTACCTGTTATTACTTGGAGATTTTATTTCAGCAGTCATAGGCTAGTAACTTTAAAAATTGTACCAGGAAGCTCAATATTTTATAGACATCTCCTATGAAATATTATCTGCTTTGCTATTTTATACACAGCAAGTTAACATGACATACAGCACAATTAAAATGTTTCAGTCCAATTTCTATTTTCCTTGCACTTTCAGACAGATGCGAATGAAGCAGAAGGCTTCATACATGTTAAAATGTGCACGTAAGTTAAAAGGTTGTCAGAAAGTTGGCAATTTGTATTTTTGAATCTCTTTTTAATCAGTCCAGTGGCCAGGTGCAAGTACATATCTCAGCTAGGTAACTGATAAGGTTGTGGGAACAAGGGCTATCAGAGCGGTTAGCTAACGCGCTCTTTATTAACCCTATTTCTTTGAACTACAGCTCAAAGATGGCATCTTCCCTTGCCCTTCTCAATGGAGGACATGGAAAGATCTGCAAGAGAGAGACCATGAATAGAAGAGGAGGAAAACAAACTGCTTTCCAAAACCTGGAGGGAGAGGCCCTGCCGTTGGTGACCGTAGAGACCCTGCACGCTGCTGCTGGCGGGGTGGCGGAGGGGGCAGCTGACAGGCTAGGAAACCTGCCCTTGGAGGGGGGAAAAGGGTGAGCCGAGAATTAACCTCGACGGCATTGCGGGAACCCAAACACAGATGTTCTGGCATGCAACACCACGTCCCTGCGGACTGCTAGGAAGCGACCTAACAAGAGAATGCATGAACTGCCTTGCTGCTGTGATTTCAAATACAGCTACCAAGCTTTCAGTGCAGAGAGGGAAGGAGAGGTTATCATACCTGAAGAGGAGGGCGAGGAAGGGTGTGGGCTGTCCTCCTGGGCACTCCCCGTCTGTGAGAGACCCCCACCTACTCCACTTTCTTCAGTAATGTTAGAGGACCCTGGTGTTGTCGACCTGCTGACAGACTGAGACTCTTGATCGCTTCCAGACCCACGTCGCTCATCAAGACTACCTTGAATTATTTCATCTTCTCCTTTCCTGTCTCTTTTGTGGACCCTGGAGTGAACGACCACTTGGTGGTATGTTCTAAAAACCCTTCCGCAGTCTGGGCATTCAGTTGGCTTTTCTTTTACATTTCCATGACTTTGTAAGTTGTAATCGAGTCCCTGGTTCATACCATGTGACAAAAAATCTCTGCTGCCTTCTAAAGGGTCTAGTTTGTTTGGCAAGTCTCTCTGATTGCCCATTTTAGTGCTGTGAACCAAATCAGCAGGCATTTTCTGCTTAGAGCCATCTGCTCCTACTAACACATACTCCCGCTTCTCCTTATCAAACATAACTCCAGCATTTGCCAAAGTGTCTTCATGGCTGCGCTGTATCTGCTGCTCTTTAGACAAAAAGCCATGTTCCATGGCCATTCCCCTTGCCATAAGCTGCCAGGCCTGATAGCTGTTTACTGGATCCATCTCTGCTGCTTTGGCGGCAGCTTGTAACCTTTCTATACAGCTGGATTTCAGAGGAGGCACCAGATTGAGACAGCCCAATAAAGAATGTTTATCCCCTTCAGCAATACTGTGGCCAATGCCAGAAATGGGTGAAAGGAGCTTCCCCAAGACTTCTTTCTCTTTCATGGGCATATCTCCTTTGTTATAGATTTGATTTTGTTCACTTAAGCTTGCTTTGTCGGGAGGAAGAAACCCACTCTGCAAACATGACAGGTACCTTGAATATAAGTTTGCGTGAGCTTCCTGGGACATGCTGCTGATGGAGACCGGTACTTCGGGATCATTAGGAGATTTGTTCTTTACAGATAACTTATTCAGGTGGACTTTCATGTGATTTTTAAGAAACCAAGGCTCTTTGAATCGCCTCCCGCAGATCTGACAGCAGTGTTCAAAGGAATCCTTGTGCTTTCTCATGTGGCCTTTCAGGAACCAGGCTTGGCTAAACACTTGGCCGCACACCTCGCAACGGAACTCGTTGGTGGACTGCTCCCCGTTCCCGTTGGAGCCCTGGCCCTGTGCTGACTCTGCAGTTATGTGAGCCTTCTCCACATGGCTAATCAGCTCCTCCTCCTGTGAGGCGGCGAAGTCACACAGGGTGCACTTGTAAGGCTTGTGCAGGATCCTTATGTGCCTGTCCAGCTCTTCTCGCTTCTTGAACTTGCCCTTGCAAAACGTGCACCTGAACCCAGCTGTCTGAGCGACAACTTCTTCTTGGACACTGACGGGCTTCGGAGAGGGAACAGGGTTTGCAACGTCAGGAGTGCTGTGATTAGCAGGCACAGACAAGTTGCAGTTTGCGAGAGGCATTGGCTGGGTGTGCTGCTGGGCCTTCACATCGGGTCGTGGCTGCAAGAGGCTGCTCTTCATCTGCTTGTCCCGAAGAATTGCTCTCTCCTCCAGCTCATGTAAAAGTCTGTTTTCTTCTCGGACTCTTCCACGACCTTTGCCAAGGTTTCCGAGCTTGTGAGTACGCAGGTGTATCTTCAGGTTGCCTTTCTGAGCTGCTCTGTGGTCACAGTATGGACACTTAAATGGTTTCTCTCCGGTGTGAGTTCGCATGTGTAGCGACAGGATGCTGTTGAACCGAAAGCGTTTCCCGCAGAGGGGACACGGGTACTTTCTGTTTTTCCTGGCATCATCCTCTATATCGCTCATCTGAGACATAATCCCTAGGTTTTGTCCATTTAAGAACTGCTGCAGATCCACACGCCCATTCAAACTGGTGTCAACCTCTCTATTGAGCTGGTTTGCCAACAATGCCATCTGACTGCTGATGGGCTGGTTTGCTATGGACATGTGGCTTTTGTCCTCTAGCGGCACTGACGCCTTCTCCTCTGGATTCTGCCTGTTCTGGAGCTCCGGGAAGGCATGGCTGAGCTGGGAAGTGATCTGGTGCAGCTTCTGACTCATTGAATACTGCCCATTGAGTATGGTGCTGTTGAGATGGGCGTCAGCTTCTGGCACAGCTGAAGAAACACCAAGGCACAAACTAGCTTCCTCCATCTCTGAAAATCAGAAGATATTTTAGATTCAGACTGTGAAAGAGTTACAAGCATTTAATCACTGACATACAATTTGCATTTTATGTTTTACCTACTCATAATAATGCAAAGGAATTAGTGTAGAAACAATAAAAAGTGTATTAAATCCCAACTGTGCTACACAATTTTGATCATACATGTCCTTTCATCATTCTGCATGTTTACCAATAACCATTAATTACTATTTTAGAATATGCTACAATTGCAAAATCTAATTATTACGGAAGGGGCAAAGGCTTTTACCACCTCCCTTGTCTTTCTTCTCGTGAAACTGCACCTGTTTACATTTCTAAATCTATAGAAAAAGAAATGTTATGCATCTCTCCCATTTCCATTAGAAAAGCCAGGGGAAAAAAAAATAGAAATCCATTTGTAACTTTCAGTTCCATTAACCATATTCAATATATTACACATTCTACAGTGAGAAAGATAGTTTTATGATTTGACAAAAACACCCCGATGGTATGATATTTACTGGTGTACAATAAAACAAGATAATGTTTGGGGAAAAAATAAAGTAAAGGACAAGCTTTAGAACAATAAAAGGGATTTTGCTTTAGTCAACAAAAAGTGCAGTAATATCTCATTAAGCTGATTAGTATGCTGCTTAGAAACAGTACTAGGTGCTGTAACACATGATTATAATCATAAAAATCCTTCAGTGTTTGCAAGTAAGCATTAACGAGGTATATTAAATTTTAAGGAGACTGTGACTAGCAGCTTTGTAAACCTCTGAGATTAAGATTTAACCCTTCGGTTACGAAACATTGCTATTCTGTCATTTTGAAACTGAGCCCATCAAAAGGCACATAAATTATCTTCTGCCAAGTCTTTTAATTCATCGTTGAGAACCTTCAGATTTCAGTTCTTTGGAAAACTTGCCAGATTATAGAAGGACTATCTCCGTCCTTCGACGGGTAAGACATGTGATGTACGGCACTTTGATTTGTTTTAAGGAGCTCTCTTACGGAACTAGATAAAACCAATTAAAATCTGGGGAAGGTGTTGTGGAAAGCCTCAACAAGTTTAAGAATTTTAATAACTTTCCTAATACACAGTAATGACTACAAATTGTACCTACACTATGTATATTGCAGAAAATTAGAAGTCAAAGCTGTTTGTTAAACACAAGTGCTCTGTTCTGGTCTGCATAATTGTCCACAATAATCTTCTATCTGCCACTTCTCTACTCAATCCAGAAATAATATATCTATGGAATTCTATTTAAAATATAAAGTTTTAGATTAATAAATCTCAAACTATATGATGCTATAAGGATATATTAGAACATAACTAAGATCTGTGTTGTTCAGTGGAGCGATTTGACACTTTATTCACTAATAAAATTACAGAATTCTATATATTACTGAATAATGAATTTGGTCAACTTCCTGTTTGGCTTTAGCCACAAGCGTTTACTCGCTATGCCTTCTACAGGGGCTGCAGGCACGCTCCAGGTGGACACCATTCCTCACGCAGCTTCATACTGGCCACTTGCTAGACGATTTGAGGACCAAATCTGGCACATACTTAAAATGCATGTAATTGTGCTCATGGGAGCAGTCCCGTAGACTTCAAAGGGTGACTCTTGAAAGCAAAGTTCCACACATGCTTAAGTATTTGCAGGATCAGGACCTAAAATAAAAGCAAGGGTGGTCTCCAAGAGAAGACCTATTTGGTCCTCGACAGGAAGATTGAGGTTGTGATACAACGCAGATCTTGTAAGCAGCAAAAGGGGAAGTGTACATTCATGTGCATTAAAGACGAACATGAACTACAGAAGTTTGCGTAGATGTAAAGCAGATTGTTTTCAAAGTTTAACAGCGCTCAGATTCAGGTTTCATTTTGGACACCCATTACTTACATGCTGTCAGTGTTGTTATTTATAAAAATATAAATGAGATCAACTATATAAAAGGAAAAGACTTATCCCTATAAGCTACAGGACTGCACTTAAGTTTAGCTTGCAGGTTTGAGTTTACAGTGTAGGGGAACACAGTCCAGTCAGGTGTTCACCCAAGGCCGTGTAGCAAACCAACAGAATTCTTGGTGTCCATGGAAGTCTTCTGTGCAGCGGACCACCATCATTCAAGACGTGGGTACATGCAAACACTTTTTTTTTTTCCTTCACATTTTTGAAAGTTTGCTTAACTTCTGAAACAAACCCAATTTCATGTTCAAAAGGATTAGCTTAACAACTGCGGGTTGCAGTGCTTAGGCCTGAAGTTGACTGAGATTTTGAATATCTACCTACCCACTTTCTAAAAATAAATTAAAAAACAAAACAAACAAACAAACAGGCAAACATCAGAATCCACTTTCTGTCTGGATTCCACATACCACCAGTGTTATTTCTCCTCGCCATGCTTAAACAAGGCATGTTTGCAAACACGAACATAAAAATTCAAAAAATGCGTTGCATGTACAGACATATGCCTATACTGAAGAGGGTTTAGTAAAGTCTCTGTGAATTGTCATTATTCTGTAACAGCTTGAAAAAGCAGTCTAAATTTCATTTATGCAGTTGACCTTAATGGGAACTGGTGCCTTTACATGCTCAGGAAGGTTTGGATAGTTAATTTTAGCATTTTATGCTCTATCGAAGTTTGGAAATGCTGACAGATCCCAGTGGAGTTTATTAATTCTGATGTTTAACCCTAAGCATCAGTTCAAACGTATGGTTATTTGGATTGAGGAGGAGACAGGGAGTTGTGGTTGAGATTTTAAGTTATCTTGTGGCTCTTTTTCAAAGATAACTTTAATAAAGTAACAACAGCAGTTATAGTTGGAACACGATAATTTTTTCTATTTTTTTTTTCCTCTTTTCTGTCTCCTACAAACATACAGACACTTATAATGTAGAACATAGATAGGATAAGTTGGAAAAAAAAAATCAACAGGAAGACCAAGCCCATATTTTTTCATTTGAAAACTAATGATTTTGGATCAAGTCTGGGGAGCCTGACCCACACACATTAATCTTTTGGCACTGGAAATTTTATATATATTTGATGAAATACGCAGAAAGGTCAGTAAAGCCTCTGCTTAGTGAGAAATAACCACCTGTAAATGCGGCATATTCTGATCAGCTGTTCAGCATCTAGGATCCAGCTACCACAATCTCAAGATGTTGCAGTGCTTACATTAAACTGTATTCCCACCCTCACCCAGCCTGGGTTCTTGGAGTCCTGTCTCCTGCCTCTGAATTGTCTCTTCTTTTCCTCACTCCTACCTGGTTTCCCTGCAAAGTATAATCCTGGCATTCAGAGTACTGCCACGTGGCAGGAGGGGCAATTACCCTCCTGTAATTCCCAGTTGGTGCGTTTAGGAACACAGGGACCACGCTCTCACGTAAATCTGACTCTGTATTCCTCAGCCCATTCACAGCAAAGCCTACCAAAATCTCATCTTGTATCCACGTGCAGGACAGAAGTAGAACTCCTCCTCATCCATCATTCCACTATGAATTAGATAACCCAATCTAATTTACCTAATTTCTCTAAAAAAATTAGCAATTTCATTCTCTCCCTCTTTATCCATCATCCCTGTCTAGATCTATGGCCAGACAGGGTTACACCAGGTGGGGTAAGGGGCTTTCATTCCCCAGTGAGCCTCTTGCGTCAGGCCGTGCAGGTCGGGGTCCCCAGCTTGGTGTCACGGTGGTCACTGCACAGCCCCTATCGGCTAGGGCCCTCACCCGGGGCCTGGCTGCTCTCCACAACACCCGAAGGCGCCGGGGTGCTCCTGCGTCACGGACACGCTCAGCCGTGCAGTCATCCTGCCGCCACATTGGTGTCCCCACGGACACAGCCATCCTCCTCAGACCTCCTGATTCTCAGTTTTACCGTACCCTTTCTGCCCCAAAACCCCAATGCTAAAACCACTAAAAACCTCACATGAATGGACCTCGCTGAAATTTAACTTTTAGCAGATAACCAGTCTGTAATTTGAAGTGTTTTGACTGTTCTTCTCAACATCTTCCTTCATTCTGTCCTGCCCTTCTCGCCTCCCCAAACCAAAACACCAGGTAGTCAAGGATAAAAAAAAGCTGGAAACGCCAATTTATGAGTGCTGCTGTGATGCTTCACGGGAGGAAAGATTTCCAGCTTTCAATTTTTAAATATATAGTCCATCACATTATTTTCACGATTCTGATCTCGTGTAAGGAAAGCACAGGACGTGTTGCCACCACTCGCACTGGGAACAGAAGCACAATGTTCCCTGCAGTTAACATATGTTTACAAAATCAACTGCGCATCAGATTTGAAATTGGTAAGAAATTCAAAATGTGTTTGTTGAAATATATGCAGCCAATTTTTGACCTCTAATTATCTCAAATGTTTCGTAAAGACGGTGTCCCTCGAGACACGGCACCGTACGGAGCATGTTGGTATCAGGATTTGTGCACGGGCCGCCCTTCCCAACCTAAACAGACCCGCAGGTGATGCGCAGGCGAGCCTCTCCAGCTCCTCACCCTGCTACACGCGCACGGAGCTGCCGGTTCACAGTGCACAGGGCAGGGCAGGAGCGGCCCCTCATCAGAGGAACAGGCATTTACTGCGTCCTTTCCTGTTTCGGCGAGGAGGGTACTCAGCTTATGAAATTCACGACAGGATACATACATTATAAAAATACTCTCTCATCTCCCACATGAAGGTACAGTGAGACATTCAAGGCCCTTTGATGATACTAATGGTTATTTTGATTTCACTCACATTTTTGCCCTCAAGACTATTTCCTGTGATATCAATAAGGAAAGTTCTGACTTTAGCCATTTCAACTGAACACACAGATTTTATTTAACTATTTGAAATGGATTACTGGAATTTAAAACCAATTATGACACCAGAAATGCTTGTCATCACAACTACATTAATGTAATATGAGAAGCTCAGCTTCCTTTTGCTGCAAACAGAGGGAAAAAAGACGCAAATGGAATAAAGAAGTTTAAATACACCTAGATGCCTACACACACGTGTAAACGTACGCAGACACACACCTATCTGTACGCATGCACATACGCGCATACGTGCACTTGTTATCTGTGTGAACAGATGGACCAAATTCAGCTCCTATTTACACCTCTTCGTTCCTACTGGACACACACTGAACTATTTCCCTCTCCACCGCTGTAGAGAAAACAGTCATTCCAAAACCACTGTTGTGCTGTTATTATAGCCTAGATTAGGTTAGTTAAAAGATTTACAGTTCAGTAAGCAAAGTAATGCTTTACAAGCTCACGTGTTTAAACGACAAGCTCGCTCTGGCCCTGATCCTCTGAGCAGTTAGTTATACACACTGTTACTTACGCTTTCAGAATATAGACCTGGTATTTATCTTTCCAGCTAGAAAAATTCACATATATCTACATTATCTTGCGGCCCATTGACAAATTCTAAATACTCTACTACAGAATGCTTCAGTTCTTAGCAACTCATAAACAGGTATCGCTGAGAAACTTCAGAATATATATTGAATTTTTATTAAATATTGTTCTTAGTGTCGTAGCTGAAACAGTTTAACTAAGGCTGTTATAAGCATAATACACTCCTGTTAAGAAATACAGAACACCAGACTACTGAACCCTTTCAGGGTCATTAAACAGCTGTAAACATTATTACAAAAATAAACCAGAGATTTCATGCTTACATTTTAGCCCAGAGCTTGGTGTGCTGAGCAAGTACATTTTTTTCATCTCTTACAATCAACGCTGGTGACATTTGGGCATCCAAACAAATTACATCACAAATATTACTGAGGTGGGTAGGATACTGAGCGCTTTATTTGCCAGATGATTAATATATAAACAGTAGGGCAGGACAGATGACCTACTCTTCTTTGACTGATTTGTAGGGAATACTAGGAGACATAGATGTAAATAGTTAAATTTTAACAAAACCATGTGTGCATGGAAGGGGAGGGGAGAGATCAGCTGTATTTAATGCCACCAGGACAGCGTTACCCAATCTGATAAAATGAAATAAACATTAGGCCAGATTCTCTTCTCATTTTACTTATGTAAAACAGAGTAACTGCATCGAGTCCACTAGTTTTCCTTTTTTTTTTTTTTCTTTTCTTTCTTATTTTTTTTCTGGTGGTGGTGGTGGTGAAGTATGTGTCCTGTTCCTTGGGGTATAACATAATTATATTAGGGAAATATATGGTTTCTGGAGTGTAACAGAATGTCTTTAAAAAAAAAAAAAAAGTTAGCCTACAGGTAATGTGTCCTATCTAACTGTTTTTATTTAAATATTATTAAGGCCAAACTTGGTAATCCGTTATTACTCTGAGTCACTTTATCACATGTAAGTTTTGGAGTAATGGCAAAGCACATGTAGGTCCTAAGGATTAAGAATTGGGTGCAGCAGCACTCGAACACCGTGAGTACAAAGGACGGGGCGATCCTGTGCTGGCCAGTCCCAGCCAGGCACCCAGCGCTGGGGCTGGAGTTTCACGCAAACACCCATCTTCCAGCACCCAGCCGCCGCGAGACCACGCAGGGGGGAGCCGGGCAGGCATTTGACAAAACTATAGCTGCTTTGTAGTGCTGATATTTAAACAAGCTGCTTATTGATACCAAAACAAAGTACTCCTTTAGTAACAACAGAGCCAACTCATTCCACAACAGTTTTTATGTCTTAAAGAAGGGTTAGCAGAGGGATTTTGAAGTTTCAAAAGTCATTAGCAGACAGAAAATTGTTTGCTGAGGCTGTACTGCCTTCGCTGTGGTCTGAGAAGACAGCAGCTTTCTAAAATACCTGTTACATGTGTAGGGTACTTTCTAGCTAGCACAGCATTTGGGGCTGGTAACTGATCAGGGGAAGATAAATCACCAGGGCAGCCTTTGGTTGGTAGCGCCCATGGAGTGGAGGGCTGTGAACTGTTTGTGATCACAATCTAGGAAGACGAGCAGAGAGGAGAGGAGAGGTCATTTATAAATCTCACTCACAGATTAGAATAGAAAGATTAGAAGAATGCAGACAAGCTGTTTGATTTATTGCTACTTTGCATGTGACTTAGCAAAATCTGTTTTCCTTCTTATTTATTCTATTTCACTTGCATATACTTAAGAAGTCAGATCCAAAGAAGAGAAAGATAAATAATTGGTACTGAAAGTTCAGTAGATTAAAAAAAAAAAAAAAAACCAAAACAAAACAAAACCAACCAAACTGCTTTTTTCCAGGCACTGGTTGCATCTGGGATCATTATTTTGTAGCTTATAAGCATTGATTCTCATTTTACTTTTTTTTTTTTTCCCCTAGTGTTCTCCTGATGACAAAAAGTAAAGATAAGAGTGATACCAAAATTCAAATGGAGTCTGATTTGTGGAATGCTTCATTAAACTAAAGCTTCTGTTACTTTAGAAACCTAGTTTTTAAAAGTAAATTTGTTATTTTCCTGTAATTTGGAATGTATAAAACGGATTAAACTCTCTCCAATTTGATCAATCTCCTGTAGCTCCTATCTGATCATTCACTTTAATTAATCTAACTGGCATCCACATCAGATTGAAGAACTTTAAAATTAAGCTTTTAAGAATCCACTTTAGCATCACGCAATACAAATAAAATAATAAAATGCCTAGAAGACTTTGAAAAGCTTATTTATTATTTCATTTTTTGTCATTTTTACATCATGAAACAGGCTCTGAACCTGCTATTCTCAGCTGAGAGCTCTGTACCGCACGGTCAGCCCAACGCTCTGACACGTATAATTTTAAAACACACATAATGTTGACCCTATTAATCCTGCATTCCTCACACGGGCAAGTTTCAGGTAGAAGGCAGTGCGTTACAGCGGGGTGAGGACAGGAGGATCAGGCTCTCTATACCAATCACAAAGAGATCAAGCAAGAAGAGTTAAGACGACAGAACTCAAATCATAGTTGGAAACAATTTAAATCCAAAACTAATGCTGGGTTGATGGTTTTATTTCCATTTCACAACGGCTTAGACTTAGATTTTGCGCACAACTAAATATAATGTCAAATGCACATATGTCTCTAAGTTCAAAGTACGATTGATTGTGAAATATTCATACGTGCAAGCCCAGCGAGATTTTGTTCACAAGGGCACCTGTCAGAAGCATAAGCTTGGATACAAATCATCAAATAAGTATGTAAAATCGTTACTAACATCCAGGCATGCAATCAGATAGTCAGTTGTCTGAAACTGTTGGACTGTAGCCAGCACAGTGGCTCAACAGACTAATGCTTTGGTCTTTGCAGATCCTCAGGGCCCTAGTTCAGTTCCTCCTGCTACTGGTCAGGTCAACTGTCTGTACCTAGGGTGGACTTTCCTGGCACTTAATGCTAGGAGTGAAGAAAAAAAACCTGCATCCATAAGTTCCCTTTGACCTGAGCCACGGAAACATCTGCTGGTTGAGTCACGAACTGCTTGTTGGCCAAGTTTAACAGCAACCGATCCTGTTGCGGATCAGCTCTCTCAGCAGTAGGTGTCACTGCAATAAATAGATGGATTTCAAGGGACAAAGACACACATTCCCAATGAAAATGCATAAACAGACCATCCCTGAATAAGGAGAGATTCAAAAAGAAGTACATGGTCCAATTAGCCTTTTTCTTCATGCAAAATGCTGAAAATCTGGTTCGGAGAGAAATGAAAGCACACAAGTGGGATTGCCAACAACAACAAAGTAGTTCTGTTCTTTAGTCCTATGTCACAGAGATCCTTTAATTCACATTAATCACCTCCCTGCAATCCCAGGTCTATTAGGTAAAGACTGCTGCAGTTAAATCTTTTTCATAAAAAACAACTCTAACAAATTAAGTAAGTTTTGTCTAGTGGAAAAAAAGACCTAGTTATATGGAAAGGCGCTGCACACTCAGCTGTAGTTTTAGGACTTAACAAAGACCACAAGGATAGCCTATTTTCTGTCCAATGAGATAGTCCATACCCAACCCTACCTGCAAACAGAACAAGGAAAAGGAGAATACTTGTAACAGCTTTAGGGGTGAAAAAAAGACATCTCAAGTATAATTTAATTAATAGAGTACATATTTTGAAAAAAGCAGTAACCAATTTATATTTGAAACAGAAATACGTGGCATGCCAAATAGTATCACAGAGATGTCAGCCAAGTCTACACCATATTTGGTTTCGTTATCACAAAATGGTTTGTGGGATAATTAAGGATGCTCCAAATTGCATACTGTTGAGTTAGACAGTAGACAAAACAACGCATCACTAAACATACGGGCTACCTGTGATGCCATCAACACAGGAAACACTTGCCTAAGCAAATGTTTCAGTGTTGGTCAAAAGGAAAAAGGAAGATTAGTACATTAAACCTGCGTAACCTGTTGCACATGAAAGAGAGCATATGGGGCAGTACATACCCCTGAAGTACATATATACTGCAACTGCACGTATTTTAGTCTGATGACATTGAACCAGGAACAAAAGAGAGGAAAGAATATGGAGATCATGAAAAGATTAATTACTCCGTTCTTCAAGGTGAGTATATTTAATAGAAACCAATATAAAATCATCCCCCCTCCACACCAAAAACATGAAGGGCCACACTGCATATCTGGGAAGAGCTAAGCTCCTCCTTTTTCCCCAGCACTCTGCTGAAGTGTCCCCAGCAGTAATTCCCACCAACTCATACCCCGGTACTCTGTAAAGCTCCCCAGCACCGTGGGTCACCAAAGCATATTGTGATCAACAATGAGACAGCAGAAGACACTTTCTGCATATTTCTTCGCTGGGCACAGAAATAGCCAGTGTCTCAGTATAATGTAAACGCAAACAGAAACTCAGAAGACACTTGCCCAATTTCAGTGAACCCAAACACCTTCCAAGGCTGGAAAGGGAACGGATTTTTCAGAATTTCAGCACTGTAGAAATGAGTATCCCTAACTGATCATTTCCACATCTCATTTAGGAAACAGCCTGCCGTGTATCTTGACTTAAATAGATGGCTCATCCTCTGTAAAGAAGCCATGGACAGAGTCCAGAACTCTTGACTCCCCTTGCTTAGTCCAGTACGCCAGATAGCTTCCCTTTATCAAACCTAATTGACTGCTGAAGACTGGGGGTTTTTAACTCGTGACAGACCTGTCAGCGTAGAATTTTTTTGTTAAAATATTACTGAAAGTTATTTTGGTTTTTAATAACTGAGATTCTTGGCTGTTAATCCCTTCTACCTCCCAATTTCTGCCTTCTCTCCTTTCTTCCCTCAACCCAACTGATTTATCTCTCCTCTCCCTGTAACACATGGACTTGGTGGCAAAAAGAAGACATAATTTAGAGAGTCATAGTGATTCTTAGATAGAAGTGGCTTCAATGAGTTATTTTTAATACTAATTTCCAGGAAAAGGATAATGTTGAGAAAGCCTCAGCTTCAGTGGAATGAGATGGAGTAAAAGACGCAGCTGAAAGAGGCAGGTAGCTACAGGAAAAGTAGCGCAAACATTGCTCAGAGTGCTTCTTGTGTTTGTGGTCACCAAAAAACCAGAAACAGCAAACTCCTTGTAGCATTAAGTGGAAAACAACAGATGAGGAAACACACAAAAACTTAGACTAAGGATGGAAAAAATTACACTTAATAATCACCCAAGAAAAATGAAACACTAAAAAACACAAACCTCCTTTATCCTTTGGTGTTCTGGTCTGTGCACACTTTACTGATATGATATATTACTGCTGTTGCCATTTAACTTTATTAATTGATCACTGTCATGCACACAAGAGCAGAGCTGGTAACTCTAGAAGCCACCTTGTACCTCCTATGATGCTTTCACACCCAGAGAAGTGGTTTAGCCTTAAAAGGGTGTGGTTAGCAGTCCCTGTGCACAGCTAAGGCACCCACAGCTTGGTTTTGCAACTGCTATAATGATATCTACCCCAAGGTCAGAAAACATTCCGAAAACATGCTCTTTTTCAGACTGCCATTTTCGAGAAGCAAAAAAATACATCCATCTGCAGTACTGCTAATCACAGCGCTCTTCCGGATGGCTTCTTGAGCAGGAAGACAGCCCCAAACGGGAATGTCTGTACTAAAAGTAACTGACTTGGGAGTATTTTCCTGTATTTCCCCAGCTGCTTTTTAAATTATCTCTACCTGTCGGAGCGAGATCGTTCTGCCTCACAATAACCCTGCCTTTTCCTCTGAATGATGGTGCAAAAGTCATAACCGTTACGTGACTAAGCCAGGGAAATAACAACGATGCCACACAGGCGACCGTGAGGAAGGGTCACATCTCGGCAGCGAGGTACAGAACAGAGAGTCTCCTCCTACCGTTGCGCTGCAAGATCGAGTACTGGCAAGGGGATGGCTATGTAGCGCACCTATCGCAGGAAGCATAGACGCAAACGCTGCTTATGGCAAAACAGTACGTACGTTTACATACAATGGCAGCATGACCTTCGGGATCCCAACAAGCAGAGCACCGCTTGCTATTTGGGCACTCCTGTTTTATCTGGGCACAATAGCTTTGATCATTAATAAAAAGGGCACTGAAAGCTTGGCAGACACATAGCAGATAGATGGATACGGGGGAGGAGGAATGCTATAAAAATACAATAACTTATTTCAAAGCTATCTGCAGGATAAAAATCCTTTAAATAATTTTGATGTTAATTGCAACATTCCGGGCCTCTGGCTGAAGAGAACCTATAGTGGTTGATAGGTCAGTGGCAACAAAACTGACAAAGTCAGTCTGATAAGCGCAATCGCAGGATGACAGACCCTGGCAAGTTCAATTACGGGTGCAAAGTCAGTTGGGAGATGGACTCTGCGAACTGTAATATATCCTTAACAGCCAGCTCCGGCCACGCGCAGCTCTGACCAAACTCCTTCCAGTGACTGACAGGATCCCTGGAGGCCTCAGACCAGCTGAGAGATGTTGCCAGAAGGACCAGGGACTAACAGGGAGCACTCCACTGCAATAGTCTGGGATACCACATGCAATAAACATAACTCTCAGGGAAGCTATTTCAAGCCTCTTGAATCATCTGTGCAAATGAGTAGTTGGCATTCACTTTCCCCAGCTCGTGTAAAACTTCACTCAATGTTAACTTACATTGCTGCAAACCTGTGTGAATCTAGGTAATTTCGGCAAACTACGAAGCCCAACAAAAGGAGGGGGCAGGACTTGGTGGTTCAGTTTCAAGGACCCGGCTGCGGGACGCAGTGAGTGGGCTCCCACTGCTTCAAATAGGACATCAAAGTGCTCCTCGTTGTGCCAGGGCGAACGCCAAAAGCCCCAGAGCTGAGAGCGTTCAGGAGTGCCACACACAACCTCTGTATTGCCTCAGTTGCCCAAGCAGAAACTCATTTTTCTGTCGTACTGATTTCTAGTGCCTTGAACCTACACTTATAAATAGAGACTGTCATATCCCCCTTTCGAATTAAAAGGATTTTCATCTCCTTCACGTTCTACTTCTGAATAGACCACCTTTTCTTATTTGATGTGAGAAAGCAAGAAGGGGATGTATATAGAAAATTATGGCTTCTCATACTTCAGTGTCAAATTATCTAAGAATTTAAGTCATATTTAATCAAAATATCAGGCTTCCTTGTAGTTCTGGGGTTTTTTTAAGTCACAAAAAAAGAAGTAATTTCTCAGTTTTTGGTTGTTGACTTTTTTTTCTTAAAAAAAAAAACCACCACCAAAATCACTATGTTTCTAAAGGACTTCTTTGTTCTCTTTTGGGATTTTCCAAAAATATTGTCAAATGACGATGGTATAAAAATTATACTGTGCAAAATGCAAGCACTGTGAATGAGCAGAGTTATTCATTTATATCCCTCCTTATGAAATGCCCGTATCACGTATCCTTTATCCAACAGCAGATTCTTTTAGCTTCAATCGCAAGAGCTAACAATATGTTATTGATACGATTTCAGGAAACTGTCAGCAGGCAGCTTAACTTTCAGCTCCTCAGCCATGGTGAGCGTATGCACAAACCGTACCTGTACCCCTCCCGCATGAAAGCTGGCAGCGATGCGCACATTCCTGTCAGCTGTCACAGCGGAATAAAGAGAAATGTAAACAGGTCTTCCTCAGCGAACGCAGCCTCCCACTCCTTACACAGCAAAAACCTGCTACTGGTTTCACTGGGAATGTTAACTGGCATCAGAAACGCGTGTCAGAGCACTGCAGAGAGCCGATGGCTCCCTGCATGAAGCCAGAGTAAGGAGCGGCTGGGCAGGTAACCTAAGGTACTGCTGTGGGCCCCCATCCTTCCTGCCCCACGCCCCCTCCTCCCCAGCAGCAAGCTCTCCTCCAGCACTTGGCCTTTCGTACTGCTGCGAACGAGTTTCAAGCTCCTGCCTATTCCCTCCAATTACACTCCACACCAAATAACAGGAAGACTACTGACCTGGGAGGCTAACTGGCCACCGCCCCCCGAGAAACAGCACGGGGGGAACAACACCTGAGGTTTGGCGTGGCTCGCTCCAGGCCTCCAGATGCAGGAGGAGCCCGACTCCTACCTGCTGGGGTGGAAATCAGGACCCCCAGTGTGTCTGTGCATCCGGCCCGTTGCGTTCATGTAGGAGAATGGGGGCAACCGAAATGAGAGAGGGGCGAGGCTCCTCTGCAAAGATACAAAACTTCATTTTCAGCCACTTTGGCTCCAAGGAAAATCTAGTTAGCACATAAGTAAGTGCAGTGCTATCAGGTTTTCTATTTATGTGCCATTATATGTTCAAGAGCTGAAGAATAATCACAGATGTCAGAAGCCAGAACAGGTGAGCTAAATGTGCATCTCTCCCCACTCTAGGAAACCACTGGTTTCTAAAACTAGTTTTCATATTGCTTTACAAGCTTTAATAATAAAAGAGTATGTTGTATTATTAGATGTTGGTCATTTTTTTTTTTTGTCTGATGAAGAGAAATAACAGGCTGCTGCAGGAGTTAGCACAGTTTTGGTGGTATTTTTTTCCTCCAAATGATCAGAGAAAGTACCGTACTTTAAGGATGTGCCTCACTTGCTCTTAAAAGGGTAAAACAAAATATTCTCCTAGCTATTCTAAGCCTGCCATATAAGTATTATGCTGTTACAGATTTCAAAAGGTTAGCTTCAATGAACCTGACATCAGTATAACCCAAAATAACCCATTCAAGAGAAAAGTAAGAAATAATTGCTGTTTTCTCTTTTTTTTTCCTCAGCTATATTGCTATAATGATTTTGCATAACAGATTGAACAAAGTGCTGTTGTGACAGGTGGTAGAATTCAGCTAGTAAGCACAGAGACAGGGTTCAATTTAGTTTGTGAATCCTTTAATTGTTGTGCAGCTAATTAAAGAAGGTTCTTTACACTCGCAAGTGTTTACCGTTGCTAGTATGCATACATGAAAAATTAAATTGTGCCTTCAAGGGCTGAGAACTATAGAAAAATCATAGCTGATTCTGCAACATGCTTACCAGCTCAAAATAGCTGCTTTTCACAATTGGAATTTGTAAAACTTTTTGCTAAGCAAATATAGAGCTAATTAGAAGTGTTCGTTGGACCAATTAACATTTAAATAAATAAGCCATATTGCACATTTCACAGTCTTTATTTAATGATGCTTCTTAACTCTTTGGAAAGATTCCTTTAAGTACAAATAAGTTGTCATAAAAATGAAAGACAAAAATAACACCATAACAGTATATTCTATGCTTTTTTCTTTTTGCCTTGAAGTCTTTTCTAAAACTCTATACCTGTTACTGGGGAAGGGGGGGAGGCACAAATCTGGTTCCTTCTTTCATCTTGTCAAGTTACCTTTCCACCCTTTTGAATGCAAACAGAAAAACATATTTGATTACTATTTAAAGTGTTACGATAGCTCTGTTTGTTTTGCCCCATGGAACAGAATCTGTTTTAGAAAAAAACCAACTTACTTTTATCTCATAAAATGGCCATTCCAGCCAAAAAGAAGGGTATTCTCAGAAGAGATTGCTCTGAGAGTAACGAAAGCAGCAGTTTGAAAGTTGCATATACAAACAGTGAAGTGAAAGGAGAAAAAAAAAAATCAAATCTGTTTCTCAGGTCTACTGTTAGCATTCCCGTACCAAAACCAGCGCTGTTATTATACCTAACCCCAGGGCCGCAATTGCCTGTCTCTTCGGGGTCAAGTGATATTTTGCTTTCAAAACAACTGTCTTTTAATTTAACAATCCCTTTCAATCAATAAGACCCTTCAGTCTGCGTTGAACATACATTTTCCCTCTCTCTTTCAACCTCCAAACCTCTACCTAACACAAAGGTTACATTAAAAACAGAGGGAAGGCTTCTTGCTACTTTTTTCCAAGACGCATTACACCACCTTGTAATCACACTAAGAGCTAACATGGAAGGACTCGTTGTTGACCTTGGCTTTCAGCACAGAAAACCAAATTAACAAGGACCAATTAACATTTAAATAAATAAGGAAGATTAACAAAGAATACTCTGCATACCAAGAGGGTAAAATAAACTAAAGGAAAGAGTACAGTATCTCCCTCAATCAGCATGAATGAAATTCTCCGTTGGGTTGGCGCATGGAAGCACAGACTGCTCCTTCCTGTACGGCGGGGCCTGCCGAGCGCCGAAGGGGACGCGGCCGCGCGTGACAGCGGGCAACGCTCTCGCTCTGGAAAACCCTTGGGAAAACGTGCAGAGACCCCTCAGCCCTGCGTGACGTCCTAACAGAAGGAAAAGTGCTGCCCGCATTGCTGGCCTCCGCTCTGCCCCTTCCACGCGAGGCTGCTGGTGCTCGCGCCGGCCTGCGTCTGACTGCCGCGCGCCACGGAGCGCGCGCCTCCGAGCTCACGGCCCACACGCGGCGGGCCAAGGGGAGGCACCTCCTGCGCAGACTGCCAGGGCGTGCTACTTCCGAGTACATTTTTAGTGGGAAAGGCGTGTTTGGGGGGTTTTTAGATCCTGTAAATTGTGGTTAAAATCAGAGAGAAGAAGAAGTGGCCAAAGAACATCCAATAGCTCAAGAGGAAGGTATTCAAGAATTCACTGAAGACCGGGAAATTAGTGGTTTAAAACGTCTGTTCCATTACAGTCAACCTGGAGACTCCAACCTGAACTTCTGTGCTAACTAGGCCGTTGCTCTGACTACCCAGCTACAAAACACACTGGTACTAAGTTCTCAAAACTTTCATGGTTCAGGCAAACCACATCTCTCTCCAACTTTAATTTCATATACTACTTTGACCATTTTTGGGTGGGGAAGAAGGGAGGAACACAGGAACTGAAGCTGTAACCCAGAGGGACTCGTTGTAGGGACTCCCTGTGCCATACGATCAGACGATGCTACACCAGGCAGGATGAAGGTAAAGGGTTCAACCACCTTTCACCTCCCCTGCCTCTCACTCTTCCCTCAGGTAAATCTCCAAAGATGACTTTCAGTTGGCAAAATTTCTCCACCATTCTTGGATATCATTGCCCCAACGGAACTGTTATATCCTCCACTTACTAATCATCTACAAAGTCTGTCTTCTAAAGGAAAACTCCTCCTACACAAAGGTTATGAATAATTCTCAGAAGGTTACAACATGATCTATCATTTTAAGTATTTGGATCTGGAGTACCGGTTCAGGCCTCTAACTGAGAGCCACCTTTATGAATAGTTAAGAGTTCACAGAGATGATTATCATGTACTATTTAAATATGTATAAAGGACAAAGATAATAACAATACTTTGCACTTTAATCGAAGCTTCTGTCTGAAATTCTCAAAGGAGAGCCGAAGCCCTCACGAATGCACACTCAGAGCTCCTCTGACCTGCACAGTTGGTCACTGCTATTATTCTCAGGAATCTGGTGGGCTGTTATTGTTAGATTGCTCAAAAATGTCTGGCTTAATTTATAGAGCAACTGAAGCTTTACCAAGTGGGTAGCCTGAAGTGAATCACCACTGTGGGACCAGCGCCCTGCGCTGAGGCAGAAAGCAGCATGGGATGCTGCAAGGCGCTCTGCAGATCCTTGACCCCCATTCCCCTGGTTGAGGAGGAGAATCCTCCTCATTCCCTGGCTGAGACACAACTGACTGAGCAGCACACTGCCCAGCTAGAAGAAAAGCATCTCCTGCTACTGTTCAGAAATAAGCCTTTCTGTAGTCTCAAAAATAATTTTACTTTTTTTTCCCCAGTACTAACAAAAAACCCAAACAAACAAAAAAGTGGACTCTCACTTGAGAGCCATACTTTCTTGTATGAAGAACACTTTTCTGCACTTTGTTAGAATTACAGCACTTTTATATTTAAAATATGAAAGAAGAAAAAATTTTTAAACCATCTATTTCTAAATAACCTACTTTGGTGAAGTTAAACTCTTCTGTCTTCTGTAAAGAGACTGCAAGTGACTCTACTACCCTATACAACACAGAATTTCAGCCACATGAAGATTTGATCATGCTCAATTCTATCTTTCACAGAAAATATGAACAGAGCAAATAATTTCAAATAGAAATGTAAAAAATAGGGACCCTGAACATCAGCACCAATCCAATGCAACCATAAAGTTTGAAATGCTGCTATAAAGTTGGTTGGGTTTGAAAACCGGACCTGGACAACGAACTTATGCAAATGGCATTTGTGTAGCAGTGACACCAAAGGTCTTCCTGTCCTTAAGACCATATTTACAGAAGGGTCAACTGATCTTGAATAATTCTGCCAACATATTAGGAAAATATGTTTTACTTCCAACATTGCTAATATGTGTCTTTTAATATACAACTTCATTTCATAAACAAGCAAATTTCTTAACCAAGGGTAGAAAACTTTTAAGAAGGCAAAAATAATAAATCACATATGTCCCAAAACACCCGTTTTCATGCTTCCTTTTACAATACCAGTTTTGCTTTGACATATTTAAAAAATTCTCATGAGTGTCAAGGAAGCACAGATGACTTTTGTATCTTCCCTGAGAGGGTGGGGAGGCCCTGGGACAGGCTGCCCAGAGAAGCTGTGGGTGCCCCATCCCTGGAAGTGTCCAAGGCCAGGCTGGATGAGGCTTGGAGCAACCTGGGCTAGTGGAGGATGTCCCTGCCCGTGGCAGGGGGGTTGGAACTGGATGATCTTTAAGGTCCCTGCCAACCCAAACCGCTCCATGATCTCTTGCAAAACTTGCAACAAACACAACAATTACAAAGTTTTTGAGATAGAGAGAGAAACGGGGGAAAAAACCCCAACATCTCATCATAATTTCCCCACCAGCATTATAGTCAGCCTTAACTGTTTCCCTTTTTAAACTCAATTCTTTAAATCAGAAGTTACTGAAATAACACCCCAAGCCTTTGGCTGCACTACCACTAGCACCACAGAGCTCTGATCTCATTCGAGGTCCTGTAGCTGATAACAAACAGCAAGAGATTGAATACCCTCACCTCAAATACAACCATCTAAAGTCAAGGTAAATTCAGCACAGCATTCACAGATACAGAAGATCAGAAAATTGGTTCGCAACAACTTATCACAGAGCAACATGTTAGCACAAGTTAACTGATTCACAGTAATTTTTAGTGTACATGCTCCTGGCAAACGTGATGTAAACTTAGTACAGCTTTCAGCGAAAGACACATTTCACTGGTTTCATTAGGGCTAAACTAATACACTGCTTCTCACGTGCTGAGAGGCAGGAACTACTACAGCGACAGATACAGCAGCCGACAATTGGTAATCTGGGTGTGGGATCAGTATGTATTGCTAGGTTCTGTGGTCTTTTGCCAGAGTTCAGAAAATCAGGTGTTTCAAACCGCAATTTGTTTTGCCAGATTTTCATTAAACTCCTGCGTTAAATTTTTCATGGAAAGCTACAAGACTTTTCCCTCAGGCCTATTTGCCATCAAGTCCCAACAAATGGGCAACAGGATTAAGGCTGGCAAAAATAAAAAATGAACACTGCAAAGTGACCAAACTGCATGGTGTGCAGAGACACCAAGACAGTGGAAGATTAAAATTTTTAAAATACACATGATGGACCCAAATTAAAACCAACTTGGTGACAATCTTTCCAATAACCTTCATGAATTTTGGTCCAAGATTGTGCTGAATCAGTGACAAACTTTCATACCCGTATTTGGACCTCAGGGTAGAACTTGAATCCATAGCCACGTGGAGCTTATTGATGCAAATGACAGCTACATACACAGGAAAAGATTTAATTTACCCTTTTCCTCTTTATCTTTCAATGCAGTCTTTGACACAGAACACAAAAATCAAGGTGGGTATTTATAGTTAAACCTTTTTTCCCATGCAAAACTATTTTCAATAACTGAAAACAACCTGAATTGAAACCAAACAACATTGTACCGCAAAGTGACTTCCAAAACGTGTTAAAGAAAAAATGCACCTATGTGTAATTTCACCGTAAACCACACACCATTTAACCACAGCAACACACCGTTCCAGGGTTTCTATTTTTCACTCTAGCAGACTGGCAAGGTTTCTACCCTTCTTTATCCTGCTCAGAAGAATTTCTCTGTAGTACTACTGAGTAGCAATGGAGCACGAGGTTGGAATACAGGGAGAATGAGGAGCCCTACGTCACACATCACTGACTGGCTCTATAGGGTTTCAGGAATGAAAATAAATATAAAAAAATCAAATGGAAGAAAGTAGCGCCAGGAGTTCCCAGCCTTTCATGCATTATTTCACTTGTAATGGAATGCTCTTGGGCTGGTGGCACTGGCACCATCAACTCAATGCGTTTTGGGACACATCAACGCAATAGAAAGGAGTTGGTAAGCGGACACAGTGATACAAGAGAGAAAAACCAGTAACAAAACAACGGTGTACTGGAATTATTCCTAATCGTAATTGTAATCCTAATATTTTTAGAGACTAAAATCAATATTGAAAAATCTTTGATTTAGCTTTGATTTGCTACACAGAGCAAGCTAAGATTGGGTTCAGACTGATGAATCTGCTTGCTGCAGGTAAGCACGCACCTCAGCGAACAGGAGCAGGGAGCAGATGCCATGCACTGGGGACACGGGAGAGGACACACACTCTCAACAGAATCTTTTTCTCTGCAGGGAAAGTGCACTGGTTACAAAACATGCTTCCACACATACCAGTGAAAAACTGGTATGGCTAATTTTAAGTCTGCCAGCCTTGACACACTGAGCATGCTAAATACTTCCGTTCAGCTGCAGCCACGTCTACTCAAATCGCAAACCACATAATAATGGGGAGTAACATACCTGCAAAATGATCATAAATCACATTATTTTATAACTCAGTCTGCAGTTAGGTCTGTGTGTTCCCTAAATGAGGGAAAAATAAGTGGAAAGCTTAGATCCAGAATAAAAACAACAACAAACCTTGGCAAAACTATTTATAAATCAAACATACACATTTTTCCTTTTTGTCAATTGTTAATTTCACAAGCGACTACAATGATCACAGCGAAAAATAAGTGCACACTTGTCGTGGTTTAACTCCCGCTAGCAACACTTTTCCTCAGAAAGTTCCCTTAACATTCCACACAATGGCCACATTAACCTTGCTACTGTATCCTCACTGGATACTCACTGACTTCCACGCTACTCCTTTGCATGAAATTTATGAATTTGTCTCAACCTGAGCCCAGGCTGAAATACCTTCAAGAAATCAGACTGAAAAACATCAGCACTGCTTGTGAGAGATGTCACTAACTAGAATTCTCTTTTTTTCCCTATCACATTTCATCAGGCAGAGCATCAGTGGTCATTGGGATGTTATAAACCATTAATTGCAACAAGCAGGTTTCACCAGCTAAAGAGGGAATCAAAGTGAATTTTCAATCAGGAAACAGACAAGTTTGTTCAATACGCTTGAAATCTCAAGCAGATGCAGAGCCACTTTGCAGGTACAGAACAAGGGAGGAGGAAAATGTAAACAAATACCACTAGTATTGGCTGGAGCCACTTCTCTGCCAGACTACGGTATGGTCTGGCACATGATAACTGGCACTTGCTGGGTTTATTCCAGTGTGGTTTTTAGGACAGGATCTCTCTCACCTATTTGCAGCTGTTGCAGCATCTCATCTACCTAAGTTAGACACACATCTTTGAAGATAATTAAATCCTCTCAAGTTCCCTATGCCTTTTCTGTGAGAAGCAAACACAGATAACCTAACTTTTAGACAGTATTCCCTTACCTTGGGCAGGGAAAATGGTGTTCTATAATCCAGATTATACTGTTTCACCAAAGGGCAGATGGCATTTCCACTGGATGGAATTTTTTCGAAAGCATATTTTACAGGAATCGAGACGAAGTTGTTACTTACAAGGTTCATTTTGTCAAGACATAATTAATGGACTACACATGGAAGTGAGGTGGGGAATACTGGGCATTATTGTGTTGGCAAGTACATCATTTTGGTAATTAATGTTGACATCATTTTTTTTAATACATTAAGCAATATAGATAACATATATTCTGTCCAGCATTCCTTTTTCTTTTTTGGGGGGTGTGGGGAAATGGAGAGGGAGTCCCCTCTGAGCAATAATACTGCAGTGGGGTCCTCCACTGCCCAGTAAGGTCCACATCTGTCTTGCTAAGAAGTACACTTTAGGTACAGTGCTGGTCTTAGTAACATTTTTAGTGAATCGTTCTATTAGGAACCCCCATTAATGAAGTAATTCCCTTCCTCACGAATTTCAGGTAGAAAAGCAACTCACGGTAAGCTTTCACTTCAACTCCTGTGTTCAGACAGGCTCCAGTTTCCTTTCCCTTCCACCCTCCTTCTCATACCTGACTAAAGGGCTGCTCTCTCCTGTTTTCCAAATAAAGTGCGTCCCTTTTTCCATAGGAAATGAAAGGTCTGTAAAAAGGAGGTGGCACTTTAGTGATGTAAACCCATGAAGCTTTTTTCATCAGCCTGGCCAGCAGAAGCTGAGAAATAAGAGTTATGCCTTTGAAAAATAAATTCTGAGCATCTCGTTATCATTCTCAACAAGGTTGTGCCTAAGCACCTTAATTCTAAGGTTCTAGATATGTAGGAAGTTAGTGCCCTTCATGACTCAAAGCTATGGCTTTTTTTTTTTTAGCTGTTTATTGACCTGTTTATTATTATCTGTTTATTGAGCTGTTTTCCATGAATCTGTCTAATCCCTTTCTGAGCCTGCTGATGCTGTCTGCCTCTACAAATTCCCTTGGCAGCAAGTTCCAGAAGTTCACTACTCACTGTGTCAGGAATTATTTCCTTTTATTTGTTTTAAATGGATCTCTTGCTACTTCTGGTGGGTGTTATAGTTGGGGTTTTGTGGGATTTGGTGAAAAAATGGGCGGGTGAAGGTTGTGGAAATTATTTAATGGAATATTCTGTTTGCAGCTGTCCAGTTTTTCCCAGTGAAAAGTAAAATTGTCCAAAAAAGTTGCAACACGACCTAGAATGCAAGATCCCCGCATGACAGCATGAGATAGGATGAGCACCCTTGCCAATGTAGACTTGCTAACACAGTCTACTGAATTTTATAATCCAGTCCTTAATGATGAAAAGATGATCAACTTTACAGTGTCAAAGACCTCTCCCATAAGCTAATAATCAACCCTGTACACAGTCCTTCTGAATGAGACCACTTGAGGATTGACAGTTTTGTCACAACTCAAAATGGTACACCTGTCATGACTGATGTTCACTCAGGTACAGAAAAACCCTAAACATTCTTACTGGTTTGACTAAGAGGAACAAAGAGAGGAAACTGTCAGAATGAAGCCTTCACTACAGCTTTTTTCAGCAATACCCACCCAAATTTGGGGTTGAAGTCTACACAGACCTTCCATCCAAAGCCCATTTAACTGAGAGCCCAAGGAAAAGACTTCCCCACCTGGCAGAGACTGTTGTTCTAAGCTGTGTCCAGATGATTCCCTCCACCCTCACCCTCCAAAACCAAAATGACTATAAAAAATAACCATTCTTTTAACTTAGTTAAAAAAAAAATAAAAAATCTCCCGACCATGGTTGAAGCCAAATGGCCCTTCAGGCTACTGCTGAAGAATCAATTACATTAGCTGTAAGCCTAAGAGAGTCCTGGGGACAATCAGTCAGAGCCATAATAGCTGTGAGGGAATTGTTAAGCAAATTGAGGGATTCTTTAGGTAATTGGGATTGGACAACCAGGTCATACTTAATTTGAAGCATCCATTCCATACAAGTGCTTCAGAGGTATAGTAGGAACTACAGACGGTAAAGTCTAATTGTGCTGCTACTAACCCAGTGCTGTTAAAGGGACCCCCCCACCCCCCCATTCTTATGCAGAATATTTAATAGGAGACTGTCCTCACTTTCAGATGAGGAGAATTCAAGCAGCTACTGCAGGGTCAAACTGGGCTGCTGAGAGCCAAGGCTCTGCAACCTTCTGGGGGAACCTGTAGTGCTTATCTACAGTCAGAGCCAGGGACACTAAACGCTCAGCGTTTCCTACCAAAACTGAGAAGGACAAAAATGGACAATTCATTGCATTCTTTAAAACAGTCCAAAGATAGCAAGGAGGCACATTTTTCTCTTTCTGTCGTTGACCGTGCATTTAACACGCTAAATGTACGCTTAACCACAAATTCTGGGCTTCCAAAGAGGCGCTGCAAAAATTCACTTCTGCTTCAAGCTCTGAAGGAACAAACTTTGCAGGCAAGAAAATCATCAGTTCTCAGAGATCGCCCTGAGTGGGCTGTGCAGGGGTCTCCGATCAAACTGGACTTTTCACCACAGTTAAACACGGAACTGCTCCAAAAGCAAAAAGCTCTCAATTTCCTTTGTCCACTGAAACAACTTTCAGAAAAAAAAAAAAGAGGTACGGCCAAAGTCCACCTTCACGTCCAGTTTGCTTTTGGAGAAGCCTGTGGTAAGCTAGTACTTTCTGCTTCTCCAGAAAGCAGCAAGCCATTTGGGTTGATACAACAGGGATTGTAGTCCCAAGAGAAAATAATTATTTGTTGGCCTTCCCAAAGTTTCGCAAGGTAGACAAAATGAGCCAGCAAACATGGCCCTGAGAGTGCCAGCACCAAAGCTGACAAATCTATCCTCTTGTCTCCCTTTCCTCAGATTCTTTTCTGGAGCTAATTTGAGGAAAAAAACCTAATTCTGGGTCTTCTGGCAAAGAGTACCTAAAATAATTGCCCAGAATGGAAGATTCTGCTAGTGCCACATTTCTTTGGCAAGGCAAGAGGAAAAACTGGGAAGAGAGGGATAAAGAACAGAACCTGGATGACTGAAGGGTGCCAAAGCAAGAGCTCTGCACCAGTTGCCATTCAGCCTGAAATCTGCACGGAGGAGCCCAGTGGTCTCTGCTCCCAGCAAGCTGGCCATGGCTTAGAAGAGTTGGCTAGAGCAGACCCTGGCAGCACAGCTGATGACAGCGAAAACTCGGAGTAGCAGACGGGCCAATAGCCCATTGGTAGAGGTCAGGAATATCTGATCGTGCACACTTCTGCCATTACAGAGCTCTCACTGAGTACAAATCCAGCCTATTTCATGCTCCTGTTTTAGAGGATGTTTTAACTGCTTATCAAATCAGTTAGCATTTTTCTAGCCTTCGCAGAACAAGAGCCTACAACAGATACCGGATGCAATTCTACCTCTAATGTTTAGAGCTGTGACATGATCTATTCAGCCAGGCTATGGCTTTCTAAAGTTATCCAGCAGAATGCCGGCAGTCACACAGCAACAGCAGCTTCTAAACAGGGAAACCATGTAAAACAACAACAACAAAAAAGTAAAATCCCTGGTCTGGAACATACTGCCTTAACTGAAGGGAGTCTTTCCACTCCACACACCACACTAACACCAATTTAGGTGAGTGAGCAGGCAAACAGTCTCCCATGAGACCAGTTAAACAGGCTTTGGTATACCAGCTCAATTGCCTGGACAACATCAGGAGTCAAAGCCTGGGGAGCACTTGAAGAGCATAGCAAATAACCCATCTACAAAAATAATCATCATCAAAAACAGTCATCCACAAAATTTTTGCCAATCAGTACTTTGAAAAATGAGCCATCACTTTTTGTGAAGATAATGGATGGGAATTCAATCTGTGTCACAGCTACGGAGAAAAAATGCCCGTTGCTCTGGATGACAGGGATTGCCGAGAGCACAGAATTTGGCCTTGGTGCGTTGCAGTGTAGAAATGGTCATGGTTAGATGGTGGCTTTCTTTTCACCAGAGGGCTGCAAAGAAAGCTATTTTGCATGCAGGAAGACAGCCCAGATGAAAAAGTTGTGCCAGCAGCACCTTTAAGAGACTTTTCTCAGTGCAACCTGGGTGAAACTTCAGGCAGAGTGAAGACAGTCAAACGAGTACCCACAAGACGAACAAAACATTTACTAGATGAGTGATAATGATCTAGCCTCTTACAAGCCCCAGATCAACACAGGAAGCAATATGATACTGTTCAGAGGTGCTTTTGCTAACAGAAACACACTCA
This sequence comes from Rhynochetos jubatus, assembly GCA_027574665.1. Lineage (NCBI taxonomy): Eukaryota > Metazoa > Chordata > Aves > Eurypygiformes > Rhynochetidae > Rhynochetos > Rhynochetos jubatus. The sequence continues at coordinate 19,178,161 of CM050661.1, read as the reverse complement.
GCAACAAAACAATTGGAAAAAATAATAAAGTCATTAATACAGTTTTGTATGTTTACAACAGACTGTGCTTCTGTGACACTGACTCAACAGTTCTGAAGCAGCAGAAGTTCGGAAGTCCCACAGACCAGACTTTCTACTCCTGCATCCCCACAGTCATTAGTCACGGCATTAAAAACACGGCTGTATGTAGCAGTTGTGCTCAACGGAGCCTACTTAGGCCAGGCTGCAGTGTAGACTGTCAGGATTATAAACATCGTGTACCTCAATGCTGTATTTATGTGGTCATTAGTGCTAAAACAGGCTTCAGCCTCTTTTCCTGAAGAGGACTGCGATGGAGAGTACGTACAACGGAACACTTCACATCCACGCAATCTTTGCATGGCCAGATGACCTAAGGACAGAATTCCAGATTCTCGGATCAGGACAGCAGTACTGTTTGAAGCTCAGACTTAATATGTCTTTCAACCTTGTATTTTATGAATGCTGCTTCACCTCAGAGTAAGGTGTGTTCAAAAACTGGCATGCCACCTGAGAGAAGCTTAACTCAGCCACAAGTCGGGTCCTTTTTGCCCATCAGAAAAACAGACAGTATGGACCACAAAAATGCCAGCTCCAGCCACAACTGATGATATCAGGACACTCATGGAGTTAATTGGTCTAGACACTGGGAGATCCCAACTGCTTCCGTCCTGTTCCATTTCTGATACCAACAGAGTACCACAATACACCGCCGTACTTCAGGGTCAGACTCCACCTGCCCTCCATGTCTGGACACAGTGGGCAGGGAGAAGATTTGCTCTGACACTCAGGAATAACTGTATCACCTTGGGAGACCGCATTTCAAGTTTTGCTTCCGACTATAATTATAATTACTTGGTGATGATCACCTCCCCCTTTAGCTTAATTTAAAATGCTTCTGAGTTGGAGAGTTGTATGACTGGAATTATCTGGGAAGAGCTGGAGTGATGGGGGAAGGACATAAAAGAACTTTTGTTCTTTCAATTCTTGTAGTTGGCAAAAACATTAAGAAAATATTGCCAATTAATTTTCCTCACAGTGGTAACCTTTGTAATTGTAACCTGTAACTAGTTATAACCATAACATTGCTTAGTTCATACTAATTGCTGACTGTTGTGACCAAAACATAATGCTACACCTTTTGGTACAGGGAGGGGAGAAGCATGGCATTGTCTGAGCTGACCAGACGTCACTGCTGTGCCTATGCAATGTTCTTGCACATCTTACAAGGCTTACCTGCCAAGTGATACTGGGGTATCAGCGCTGGGTCACCTGTCAGGTGCGTTCATTCAGGGTTACAGCTAGGCACCCAGTGAGAAGAAGGAATCCAAAAAAATGGAAGGAAAGTAAATTCTATTTGGAAGACAACAGCACGGGAAAGAAGGCAAGTGAACGTAAGGATCTCACATTCCTTGCTGACTCTCATAGAGATTTCCCTTTTTCATTTCCACAAAACACAATATGATTGCTTTTAAGTACATGGTATTAGTTAAAAATTAAAAGTAGAAAGAAACTTCACGTACTTGTCCAGAGCTAAGGTCAGGGTTCAGCATCCCCTGTTCACGCCATGCACTACAGCCCCTCTCATGCAGCGTCAGGAAAGCTGCTGCTGTAATCGTGGGGCTTCCACACTGCCTTCCACTACCAAGGCTGAGAACAGCCTGGATAATCCAGAATCATGGGTGTAAAATGTCTTCTGATTAATGAATGCATTGAAATTTCACAGCCTAAACCACATTTTCATTGCTGGCTCTTCCCCAGATGATACTGATATTGCATCTCATGATACTTCATTACTGATATATCCCTAATGAAAGTACGTTGAAATCTCTAAAGTAGCGTCTGAACCCAAGTTCAGCCCTGCTGGACAGAGAGAACGTCTGGCTTGATGTCTTCTTTCATCACTTTCACCTATCCCATTTTACCAGCTTTCAAGAACACGCTGTCTTTACCTTCCTCTGAATGAGAGAGATTATTGGAGAACAGGAAATAAAACCCACTGGCAAGAAAGGAGCAGCTGCTATAACCGAACTGATGATGACAGTGCGAGCATCAAAAAGAACGAAGAGATTCCTATTACCCGTTATCTAGCCACCGTCTCGGTTATTCAGTATGTTTTAAGTGCACAAGCTTAATTTCTTCTTACACACATCAAGAAAACAAATCTAAGGAAAGACGACTATGCAGGTGAATTTTCAAGTGCAATCAACTGGTTGATCTACCAAAACAGTGCTAGGCCATAAAACCAATACAGTCAATTTAAGCTGAAAAGATATGTTAGATTCCTTTCCACAGACCCTGAGTCTTATAAACAGTCTTTATGCATATGAGACATCCAATGGTGTTTACAAGAATAATGGTTTGCAGCATCGGGCAATAAAGGCTGAGATTCTCTTTGCAAACAGATAAATATTTGCACACTGGTACTGTGTGACCATCTACCCAAATATTATCTGTGTGCATGTAGAACAGGGCACATTTCGCCAGTTGCTTTATTTGCCAGGAACCATGATATCTGTTTCCTTTTCTTCCTTCCTAAGCTCTACTAGTCTGTAAGAGCAAAAACCGCAGTCTGTACTGATATTAAGGATACGTAAGTGATGCACGGGGACTTAACACCACTAAACACTTATACAGCACTTTATATATTCAGTGTTGTACAAATATCAGCAAATTAATCCTCACAGCAACTTGCAGGGTACCTAAGTATTATTTTCCAAATTGGGGCCAAATCTGTTGTTCATGTATACATACACTGACATCAGGAATGGGTTTAGACCTAGATGTCAGACTGGAGCAGTAAAGGACATAAGAATATGCCAGAAGCACTGTCAAACACTCAGATTAGGATTCAGAAGGTCTCATCTCATACACGCTCTCTCTCTTGCATGTATTTGCTTTTGCTTTAGTTCCCACTATCCCACAAATGCTGGGCTGTTTTTATTAAACTCCCCTAAATACTAACCAGGAGGTATCATTACTTTACACTGGAAACTCACACCTATTTTAAGGAGTATAAATGAAAAACAAAGCCCACCAAAAGAAGTGGTTTGTTTACTCACACTACCAAATCAAAACTGAGCAGTAGTCACATACATCGTATTTACTCTACTGGAATGGCAGCACCCGCTGCCTCGAGAAAGGGCTCTTAATTACAAGAATTGTTACAAAGGTGAAAAGTCCAGAATGTACGGAGCTGCAAAAATGCACATGAAAAACAGCACCAGTGAAAAGAGTTTTCTAACGTTCTATGATGAAGTATCAAACGTTACAAGCATTAATTTAGGCCTCAAAGAAAAGTCTGAACTGAATAACCGTGACACTGCAGTTCACAACACAGTGACTGTGTGTTCTGGACACTCTAGTGGGGCTTGTAAAGCCTACTGGTGGTTGAAAGGCTCAAACGGAAATACTGATAAGGTTACATTGCCCATCCTCCAAAAAGCAATGTCAAAATCAGACTAATTTCATTAACACACAAACGGGTTGCGTTGGTATACCACTAGGATGGGGGTGACCCTTGTCAACAGATAACGTCTGAGCTACGGGATGGACAGAGACAGAATGCACCCGCACCTAAAAAGGGTCAATTCTTACCACGAAACGGTCGTGAAGAGAGAACAGGAGGCTGGCTAACAAGCACGGCTGCTGAGCTTTCAAATCAGGGTGGTGGCTGAGGCTGGGGTTAGTAGCTCACAAGCTCCACGTTGCCCTGGAGAGGGAGGTACTTCCAGAGCAGCTGGCAGGGTTTACCCGCTCAACTTCCTCCAGCCCCAGAAACAGCCTGGCAGCCTCCTAGCTCTCCCCGCTCTCAGATGTACCTTTTTCTTCTTTTATGATCAACAGTCCCAGGAGAGACTTCAGAGAAAATGTTGGCCTCAAGTACTCAAAATACTCAAGAGTTAAGTCTGGCATTTTTAGAATACCTGCGGGTAGTCTGGCAAATCAAGTATCCCACATTCACCCATCTCTAATGATGATTATTATGCACCAACAGCTGTCTACAGTTCAATGGATGAGGATCTAATTGATCTCATTACCTCCCCCCATATAAAGTGAAGAGCATTCCTGCTCTGTGGGTCTGGGGATCCTATGCTGACTGAGGGTCTTGTGCTGAAGACCTGGAAACAGACTATTTGGTAGTGCTGTTTGTTGTCAGCTGGTCGAAATCCACAGAAACAAACATCCTGTAATATACTGTATAATATATTACAATGTGGCTTTTGTCTTACCAGTGTAATACTGAATAGCTCTGATAGCATTCATATGAATATTAATTTTGTAATAAAAAGCAAGAGACTGGTGTATTAGTTATGCGTTCTTTTGTTACTCTTAGTCTTTAATTATTATTATTAATGCTATTATGTCCAATTTCCCCTCACCTCGCTCACCCTCGTAGTCTCCACTGCAGTGCCCTGTCTCAGGCAGCGAGCTCCTTCTGGAGCCAACAACAATGTTACTCAATTAACCCTCTGGCAGGGTATGCTACAGTATATAAATGGTGTTGCTTCCTCTCCTCCAAGTCTCTGAACATCGCTTCTGTCCTACTCCCTGTGTCACAGCCAGGGACCCAAACCGCTTCCCCGGCCTGGGTGGCATGGCTGGCCCCATGCAGGGTTTGCCGCGTGGCAGGTACAGACAAGGTACTTGTGCTCGTGTGAGATGAATCTGTATTTCAGATTTTAAAAGTTACATTTCCAAAAAAAGAACACCATTTGCAGAAACAAAAGGCCTGAGTCCACCTCTTCCGGGTGGGTGTAAATTCTCTGTCTTTAATAAAGCTACATCTGATTTATAACTGTATGAGAGGAGGTTCTGGCCCGTAATACAATACAAAATGCTCCGCTTTCTGCAGTTTGCTTATTCCTAAAGATTACTCCAATGTCACTGTGGAAAAGATGCAATGAAAAATACCTATTGCTCTGCAGCTATGCAACCGCCAACCCTCCCTTGTTTTTAGAAGAATACCACTGTTCATTTGCTAGTCTACAGCAGATATATTTTTAACATAAAAACACTATATTTAATTGGTTATGGATCTCAGTTCTTTTAGCACTACTGGAAATCACACAAAAACACATTAGTACAGAGCAATTAGTGCAATGGCAGTAAACAACTAAGGCACTATTAAGCTGTGGGTGATTAAATAGTATTACTTCTTTATTTTTTATGATATTAGACTTAGAGAAGATTTTAAACATATATTGCTGCTAATATTAATACGTGATATGAAAAGCAGGTGCCTAACTTTCTTATGGCAAATTTTTGTTAGGGCCCTTCAGTTTATATGAAAGATTTTCTTTTAATGGCAGATCTTTCCCTTTATACGGTGTATCACACTATTTCTTATCTCACTACACTGGGACATTTATACAGTAATATTATTTAATGGGAGTTATGAAATCACACACTGTTCCTTCAGAAAATAATACCCGTATCTCTACCACCAAGGAACAAAGAGCTACCAAACTCCCAAAATAATATGCAATTATTTATATCCGCGAAAGAACAACCCGGGTACTATTTGACAAATTTACTGCAATGGGCTATAACAAACACTGTGATAAGTTAGCTTGAATGGCAGTAACCTTCAGGCAGCATAAAAGACGAGAATCTGACCCAAGGACAGAACCCTTGTGGTATACCTTTTTAATCTGCCTAGCCCTCACAATCTCTCTGGACTCTGTACTTGTTTATAGATCATCCTCATGGTCTGGCACATCTTTTCCTCGGCATCTGATTAAGTTAACAATGTGCTGCTATTTGCATGCAGATTTGCCAGGCCTTTCTCTACAGCTGCTCCCAAAGACTTGGTCTTTCTCTGTAATGTGATAGCACAGCAGTCAGTAAATGCAATCTTTGTCAAACCCAGGTGTGCTCTTGATTTGGTTCTCATTCGTTCCAAGCAATTTTTCTTTCTGTAGCATTTATAAGGCTCTATTATAGTATAGCCACATCTGGAGCTAAAATTCTTCTATTAATTATATACTTTTACCACTATAAAGACAAATTCAGAGACAGCTACTAACATTTTTGTTGTTGTTCTTACTCCCTTTTTGACAGCCTGTATTTTATTTCTGTAGAAATTTAATTTTTAAAGCAGCATTCCTGATTTTTATTTCCATAAAACCAGTAACGTACGGGTGAAATCCAAATATTCACTATCTCTAGTCTAAAATCATGCTATCAATGGCAATATCAAGTATTAAGCCTTTTTTTTTTTTAACCTTTCAATATTTCACATACAAATATGATATTCTAATAATGTGTCTGTCTCATAAAAGGAGTTACAATCTACTTGGGAAAGAAAGAAAAAAAGAAAGTGGTTAAACAAAACCCCAAAAACTTACTCTGTTCCCTAGTGGACGCTGGTTCTCATCACAGAATCACCAAACAATTTGTTCCCTCCACAGTCAAAAAGCAGAACCAAATCTGATCAGCATGGTGGCTTAAATGCTGTATTTTCTTTGTGCAATGAAGGTAATTTTTCAAGATCAGGTTTGAAGTAGATTAGTGCAGAAATATGAGCTAAGCCTTCACCCTTATCATCTCAGTATGGATAAAGGATGTATTCACCCAAGAGCACCGCAAGTTATTGTCTAAGAAAAATTTTTCCTACCTCCTTTTTTCGTGTGTGTGAGTACCGAGATCATCACAACGAAGTAATAAATAGAGAATAGCAAACAGGTTTGACAAGTGAATATTCACTGGGTAAATGCACATTTCAGAGAAAATACTAGAAATCTTATTTCTTAATTTTAAATCTAATTTATGATCCGAAAAGTAGGCTTCTTTGCTAGGTAAATACCTGGGCATTAGAAGAGATCCACGTGTTTCCAGATTACAGGAGCACTACAAAGAAATACCAATCCTCTCAAAGGGGGAATGAATTCCATCTGACCAAATCATCCTTAGGTGGTCTCCTCTAACCCCTGCTCAGGTAAGGTTAACATGGACACAGTGGGCTGAGATCCTGACTTTACTATGAATTCGTTTAAAAGGGAGTATTAAAGTCAAACTTTCTGTTCCTTAATCGCATTTATTCTGCTTTGCTTTCACCGATTTTTTACATATTTGCATCAAAATTCTAAAAAATGCAAGTGCTCCATGCCTGTGCAGCTGAATTCACTGAAGCACTGATGATTTCTCCACTAGTTTTCCTTAATAAAATCACGAATAAAAATACCGAACCAGCTTTGCCCATGAAAAAAGAAAATATAGCTGTAATGTTCCTCATGGCGGACTTTCTAAACTATTCTACTGAGGAAAAAGCCTTTATTTATTTATAGCACATTTTATCTTCCTAAATCACTTATTTCAGATTATTAGTTTGGCCTCATGTACTCGCAGCGCTTTGCACATGCACGCAGACGCACGCTCACATGCACAGACACACACACACAAAAATCAGCAGACAGACAGAAGCTGTGCAACCGGATTACATCACAGGTTACGATGGAAATAAATAAAAGAAAATCTCTTTTGCTTCTATCGCGTGGTATTTTAGTGGTGATGGTTTGACTTTTGGCCCACACACATATGCCAATGGCAAGGCTAACTCTAGGGACTAACAAAAAAGAATGTGTGTTCACAGCTGTACAGTACACCAATACAGATTACATGTTTTCAGTGTTGCGGCCACAACAGAATGCTAATTAACATACTGGAGTGATGAGAACGGCTGTAAGGGCCTTATTGTTCCATTATTTCATGCAGCCCAGCTGCCTTTGTTTATGTCACTTATCCTCTCGTGCCACAGGTTTTTACTCCAAAAATACTATCCCAATACAACGTTAATATTTAAAAAACAAAGAGGTGGCAGATTGTCATTTTTGTGTCAGTCTCAAACTGCAGAACTGTTAAGCTGTTCTGGTTCGGTATTTAGAAATAATTTAACAGCCATATTCAGACACTGCCTGCATTCTAACATAATGGCTGAATACTTGAACCAAGCAAATGCATAACTATCCTGACATCACTTATGAGATTTAGATTGGTCAGTTAATGGAAGTCTTTACCAGAATCAATACCATAACAGCTTCTTGAAATGAACGTGATTTTTTACACAGAGTGCTGTGAACAATAAGTACAGAAATATCCTACCTTTGTATACAGCACAAAGGAACTGGGATTTGAAATTAAGAAGCAATTACAGTTTTTTGCAAAGTAATGTTACAGTTGATTATTAGAAATAAACACATACAAAATAAGCACTTTTTAATAAATAGCTGGAGAATATTAAAATTCCACAATCCTATTATTCCTTTTTTTCCTACTTTTTTAACAGCCATTTTATCTGCTAGCTTGGTTATCATGTTGCTGTTAAGGATTAATATTGATGAATGTTGCCAACAATGGTTAAATATTGCAGAAACCCACTTTTTATGAAAGAGATGTAGCCCTATCTGACTGTAAGTAATATTAGTTATGCCTGCTGTTTTGACTTCTGTGATTGATTTATGAAAAAAGCAATGTTAAATACCATTATTACTATTTGTATTACAGCAGTGCCTGAATGTCTTAGCTGATATTGGCCAGATTTAGATCCGGGACCCTGCACTATGGCTAAGGAGCCAATAACTTCCTAGCACAAAAGAAGAAAACAGTCCCTGTCCACGGAAGCTCGTGACTGTCAGCCCTGATCCCAAAAGCATTTATGTCTCTGAACAGAGGAATCCACCAGTAGGGCCCCACTAACTTATGCGAAACCACGCATGGGGCTAAGTTTACATGCGGGTTTGAAGAAACTAGTTTTACCTAGTGAGCAGCAACAAGTGTGCAACTTAATGTGAAGTGTGAAACAAGTGAAGAAAAAAAAAAAGCCAAAGAAAACCAGGGCACTTGTGGTAGGAAGTTTGATGTACCGCTACCCGGTTACAAGTCAAAGTTTCTTTCCCTCATTTACTTGGTACAAACAAAAAGGAAAATTAATGATAAAGAGGTTTCCAAACAATTTATTCCATCAGTTGCCTGTAATTGCTGTCGGAGCCTGAGCTTGGCTAGAACCCGAAGTGTTAATGGTGCATTTCTTTCTCAAATTAAAAAAAAAAAAACCAAAAAGATTCTAGTTCCAGTTTCAGGAGTTCAGCTCTACCAGCAAAGGCTGAGAGCGCTAACAACATACCTGTCACCTCAGACACACCCGGCGGACAAAATCCGACCGGGTAAGTCTCCCCGAAATGCCATCTCCCTAATCAAAGACATACTGTTGTTAATCACGAAGCACACCAAAATCCTGAGAACATCCAATGGAGTGCGCGAGCCCTAGTTGCTTTTTAATGAGTTTAACTGGTAATCTCAGATAAATGCGGAACTGCTTGAAGGATCTGTCTTATGTAAGGCAGTAATGAGAGGATTTGATGTTTTCTGCAGCCTACACAGCCTATAACGGTGAACATGCCACAGGTGTGGTACAATCTAATATATAGTAGTTTCTCAACTATGACCATTCCCCTACTGTGGGCAGAACATAGATTTTTTTAATTGGATCCAGGAGCTAGCTAAATTACCCAGCTGCTCTGTGTTTAAGCCCCCAGCTAGTTTATATACCAATAATAATAAACTTTCTATAACAGCAACCCAGACTAGTACGGTGTTTCTTGCCCAAACTAAAAGTGGGCTACTTTTACTTCAGCTATGTTCACAGATGACACCACGGGATTTGTCCCTTTCTGAAACTGTAAAAGCATTATAAAAAGACGCAAGTGCGTGCTTAATTAATGGAATTTTCTTTTGGTTTCTTTTCCAGTAGGATGATCTGCTATTTTATGATATAGGCACACGACATCATAAGCCTATCGGTTGGGAATGCGTTGGAAAGTTGGCTTTTTATTCATGCTTATTTACCCCAACAAAGCAACACCTAGCCACAGCCACAAAATGAAGGACTGACTGACAATGCCCTCTTAATAAATTTTGCGTGTTACAATTGTAGGTACTAAAAACTTCTCTCCAGATAATCCACTCATGCATTTATTTTTAAAAATAGCATTTAATTCTGACATCAATTAAATAAAATTGTTTACAGTATGTAATAGGTGTGTTGTTGGAACTCTGACAGTCTATTCTAAGAATGACAAGTGTTACACAGAGATGTAATAGCTTTTACCAGAGCAGCCAATAGAGTTGTGGGAAAAAACAACACACAAGATTCTAGGGCCAGAAAAAAACACTTGCTCTAAAATGCAACAATTTTTCCCTGCAGAGATACCCCTTGGTTTACTAAAATGTTACATCTCCATAAACTTTGTCTGTCTGAAAACACATTTTAAAAATAATTGTAAAATTAACCCTTTTTAATAAAGGGAGACAAGAGACTAGAGCTTACACCGTGACCTCCTCGAACACAGGAAAACAACTGCCGTGACTGGACTGTATCCATTGCTTCCTAACTTCCCATGAACTACTTATTTCAATCTTAGCTTATGAAATTCTATTGAAATTAACTTCTTGTAGCTCAGGCTGATAAAAGTAACAGCAACAAGGCACTAAAACACTAATAAACTGATTACAAGGTCACATAAATGGATATCCGTATAGCTGCTGGGCATAGTGCCTAAAGTAACTTCAGGTGCAAACCATAAAATACTGGGGTGTGTATGTAAGCACGGGCAACTACAAGAGAAGAGTTGTCACGTTCCAGAAGTATATATCCTCTCTGCATTTAATTAGGCATTTAACTTAAAATTATTCTCATCCTAACTGTAGATCTTAAATCGCTTTTAGAGCTGAAGTCACCAAAGCCTAATAATTTTCTAACAGTGGCTCCAACTCAGCAAGAAAACCTGGCCAGTTTACATAGGAGCTACAAGACTCTCCTACATTATTTATCTACATCATAGACAGAATCCTTGCTCTACAAACACTTTTTCGAAGTAACCCTCAAAAAAGGGTACTTCTGTGTTCATAGTCACTCCTCACAATCCTCAGTAAGAAACAGACTTAGCTTGAAAATCCTCGCTTGCAGACATATCAGTCCAGGCACTATATAGCTGTCACAACGCTGACAGCTTATTGCACGGAGGACATCCTACCTTCCCTCAGAAAATCCCATGGGAAAGGCTGGGAACGAAAGAAATCCTGATGTGATCCATCCAAGTGAGCAGGGCAGCTGCTGAGTGACTACCCCGGCAGCCCCACCACGGCTATCCTATCGAGCCCTGCCCCAGCCCTCCTCTCTCCAAAACACCGCCAAAGACCTCCACACCTCGCTCGCGCCCAAGCCCCGGTGTCCCCTGCTCTGTGCCACCAGGTGCCACACCGAGCTGTCCGTGTGGCGTGGGAAGAGCTAGCCACTTCAGCTGTACGCCTGGGTAGGGAGCGGGAAGCCGACGGTGAGGCGGCACAGCGAGTCCCACTGGAAAGCTCGCTCTCTAGCAACAGCCTCCAGCACGATGGCCCTCTCCTCACCAGCAAAACGCGTAGCTGCTCCACAAGGGAAGCAGCCAGCAAGTCAAGGACATCTGCGCAGGGGCTCTGTGCCTCCACACAAACTCTAATCCAATTACAGCCATGCTTTCAGGGATTCTTAAGAGGCTCCAAGAAAAAGATGGCTTAAGGCTCGAGATGCATTCCTTCTTCCTGGTCTTCATGGACCAGAAGTTGACGATTTGCAGCTTCCTATAGTTCCAAACCCACCCATCCCTACCTGCCAGCCTCCACTCCTTCTCCCCACAGTGCTCCATCATCAATCAGTTCTTCAGATACTTGCCAGAGATCTGCTTTGTTCTGCATCCAATTCCAAGTGGCTGTACATAATAAGAATTTCATTCCCATGTCTGCGCTTTCCGCCTGGGAAATTGAATCTTTCATGCCATTATCCTTCTATACTGTCCTCAGACCGTATGGAAAAGCTTCCAAAGTAGTCCAGAAAAAGGAAGCCTGCTACAGAAGCTGAGCCCTCCATCTGCAAGAATCAGCTTTCCCACATCAGGATTCACCTTCTCTGAGACAAAACCTGTTGCGTTTCAGTTCCCTACTGCAAAACACAGGATTTCCTGTTTTAATTTTCCAATTAAAAATTGTGTCATATAGAGCATAAGGCACTCCCTTGGCCTTTCTAAGGGCAAGTGAATCCTGGGGCCGGATGCTGTAGCCGAGGAAGCATTATTCTGACCAGGGTCACCGCTCCCTGGATGACGCTTGGTAGGCACGTGCTTTCCACACCAAATCACAGGAAATGTGATGGCTTCATCTTTTCTGTGTTGTTTTGCTGAAGCTGGGGTTTTTTTAAGTTTTACTCAAATTTGGGGTTCAAGAGAACCTAAAGCTCTGCGGAAGTCCAGTGACTTTGGCACGACCTCAGGAATACCACACTGCTGAACCGACACGGCTGTAGCTCAACCACTGATGTCCAAAGCCACATTCCCTCTAGCCAACTGAGTTTTTTCCAGTGCTCACAGCACACCCAAAGCATGCACTATTAATCAACTAATGTAAACCGTGTTATGCCTTATTATGTTACAGACACTGGCTTTCTGTGTTTGGTGGTGTGATCCTCTTGCTTCAGAGGCCTATTTTTAAAGAAAACGCTGCTCCAGTTGGGGTGGATTTGTGCATTGCCAAGCACAAAACATGCATCAGACTTTTAAAGCAACCAACTGGCGTTGCCATAACGCTGTCATTTAACGTACATGAAGCTGAACTTTCAAATACTCGGGCGTGACTGTGTGCTCAAAATCCCTTGTTTGAAGAACAGCAAAATAATAAGAAATAATATTTATAGCAATAACTGCTTAGTATTTATATGATAAAAGTGCTGAAAAGACATTAACTGATTAGTGCTCACAACACCCGTGTGAGGCAGAAAAGTACATTATCCACATGCTCCAGATGGAAAACTGACAATGTGGAGTTACCTGCCTTTCCGAGACATGCACAAGGGGATAATCACCTAATGCAAATTCGTCAAAAACCCTACGGGGAAAGCACCAGCATGATGGTCACACAGGGTCCGTTTCCTCCGTGAGCTCCGAGGCAGTGAGCACGCATCACGGAGAGAAGCCATGGAGAGGCGTGGGACAGACACACGTACCCAGCACCTAGACAGTGTGCGGTGCGGAGACAGAGACAGCTGCACAGATCATTAAAGGCAGCTGATCGCTTGAGCTTGACACCTTTTTCTACAACGTCACTCACGGTGATGGGCAGTCCAGCCAGGACGGGAAGCCACGTGGCCTCTGCAAGAGGAAGACACCCGTACTGACCCAGTGGAATACACAGCTTCTGCAGCACAGCCTCTGACCACACAGCTAAGGTTCAAATGAAGCACCTGGGGTCTCCTACGCTTTCCTTGCATCTCTTTCAGGAGTCAGGTGGGCTGGGTTTCTTGCACCTGGTACATCCTGACAATGGCTCCCTTAGTGGGTTTTTCTTTTTTTTCCCCCTGAAAGACTGTTAGCTCAGTTCTGTATAACCAAGAGGTTTGGGTGACTCGCATAAAGCACGGATAAAACTACCACTACCAATCATAGTCAGAGGCTGATCAAAGCCAACATTCATTAACTTTGAACACAAAATTGTCTGAATCCATCAGTAACTGCAATGGTGCCTAATTAGAGAAGGCATCGCCTATTTCAAAAGCCATGCTATCTAGCTGGACCATTGAGCAGTAGAGAAAAGTAAAGAGTAGCAAAACCTCATATGAAGGAATTAAAAACGCACAGTGATTTCACTCTTTATGCATGGCACAAGTTATTATCTCGAACAGTGACATCGATAATAGGGGCCTTTATTTAGAGAGTGCTGAGCTTCAGCAATTCCCATTCACTTTAGGTGGAATTGAGGGTGCTCAGCAGGACTGAAAAAAACAGTGACCAGCTAAACGTTGTAGTGTGTGGTCCAGGAAGCTGCAGAGTGCCTGGAGAACAAGGAAGAACCATAATTAAATGCAAACCTAATGGAACATGGACAGCCAGGATCCCGTGTTCTCCCCAGTAGCACTTTTACCAGAGTGAAATGGAGCAACAGTAATCTCAGCTTTATTCCATCTCGTCCCTCTTCCACGTAAATAGTCTAGGAAAAACAACAGTAAAGCTAGCAGTCCCAGGAAAGAAACTGCACTGAGAGAAACCTGAACCAAAGTTTTATTTCAAATCAGAGATGAAGAGAGATTCAGAACCGTTTCTCACACATACACATGGGCGTTGCAAGTGTCTGGGGGGGTTTTGTTACATGTTGCTCTTTGCCCTTTTGCATTCGATCTTTGAGTCCTCCAGCAAACCGGCCTCACTAGCAGGAACACTTATGAAAAAAAGGAGCTTCAATGACTTGTCCAAGTAACCCTGAGCTGTATATTAGACTGCAGCATCGAAACGCGGCGGTTCCTAATGGCTGGGCTGGTGCAAGGGGCCGGCTGTGACTCCTGTTAAACCCCACCCGGCAGCGCGCAGAGCACTTACTGGAAATGTTTAAGTGGGCTCCTGTGCGGGCCCGGCGCAGGTGGTGCATTATCCCAGTGGGGTGAGGAGACTGCAACGCCCCGGCAGAGAATCTGCCTCCTGCTGAAGTCAACAGGAGCACTGCCATCAAACTCAGTGGGGCCAGGACCTCGTCCAGTGCGGGCACGGTGCGGGCCAGGAGAGCAAGCTCAGAAGCACCCAGAGCTGTTGAAGGCACGAACCCACTGTTGTTATTTTACTGGGTTTGTTGCTAATAAAGCAAAACCCCAAGGAGGAGCTGAGTTTTTAGTCTATTTAGTATAGATTTTCTTTTAGAGAGTATTAGGACAGGCATCTGCTTCCAGTTACATCTATTAGCCAATGAGGAAACGTAAACAACGGCATGTGACTTCTGCAACTAATCAACATAGTGAATATTTACAACAAACTGTTTACAATGCAAACAATCAGCAGCCCAAGCTTTGCTCCATGAAGAACACTGCAAATAATTTCGAGCAACAAAGCAACATGAGAAAATGCCTATCTACTCTCAGACAATTTGTGAACAAAATAAATTAGTCCCCAAACTCACATAATTTCAGGTCTTTTAGGATCCTTGCCACTGAAGTCAATGACAGTTTTGCCATCAACTTTTACACAACAAAGCACCCACTATTTAACAGGAAAATAGGCTGTCAATTTTTTAAACTGAGTATCACAACCCATCCCAGAAGCAGCCTGCCGTTGAGAACCATATGCAGACCACCAGGGCCCCTGCTCACAAAGTTTTTACCCTCCTCAGGCCAATGAGTCTCAAGTACTTTGCAAAGCCTTGGAATTCCTATATAACCTGATTTTGCTTTAATTACAGGCTGAAATTAAATATTTTTGTAAGCTACAGACTATGGAAAAGACCGGAAAAAAATCTTCAAGCAAATTCGGAATCCAACATCACTCTTCCCTCGCATAGGCAATGAAATATATA
>CM050661.1:19157780-19160280 GCA_027574665.1 Rhynochetos jubatus | reverse complement strand
TGCTCTTTTCCTGAAGGCGGCTTATCATACATCAAGAGACTTTACTCATTTGATACGGGCCCAGTTAGGCCTAAAGCAAGCACCTTCTGTACCTGAGCTCATAAAGGTGCTGTCTGCTGAGACAGGTAAAGATCCCCAATAACTCATGCCATAAACCGTCATAACACAAAGCTGGGATTCTTCCTTGGCTGTCCCTGATGGACTGATAGGCAAATTCAAGTGGCAGCCGAGACCTAAGAAATCTTTACAACCGAGCAACAGTCCAGGTCACGTTCCTCTGCTTTGTAAAATTAGCAATCCGAGAAGAAGAGATGTGTACCAGCTCCACTCCGAGAGACCTTTCCTGAGTCGCCTTGCTAAACCTCTTCCGACCATGGTCTGAACATGAAACGTGCTCTCCCAGTTGAGAAGCCAATGCTCGCCATCTGAGCAGCTTTCTTTACCGAAGGATAAAGAACTCCTGCTCTTTCTGGTCCTGACAGGTTGCTCAGCTACATGGCTCAAACCTGCCAAACCTAACATGGCTCAAACCTGCCAAACCTAATGAAGCAATCTACCAATTTCCACATCCCACAAGAAGCAGGTGACCTACGTCCGTCCAGCAAGTCTTGACGCATTCCAGACATGTTGGATTTACTGTGCACACGCAGACAGCTCTAACACGTGCAACAAGGCTCACATAGCTGGGATGCAAAGCATTTGCTGCATACTAACACACCACTCACAGCTTTGCAAAGAACTGTTATCAGACCTGCCAGCGTGAGGTTGTAGCTGATGCACCTTAGCTCCATGTGAGCACCTGAGAAGACACAAGCGCTCTCTTATTTTTGTAACTGGAGAAAAGTCTATCTTTTGTGATAGCACTCAACTCTTCTCAGAAAATGAGTGTGGAACGTGGGACAAAACCTTCCACTCCCAGACCATGCAAAGGTCCTGGAGCGATCTTGCCCAGAATCAGTTCAGCAGTGCATTGCAAGATACACATTTGCTCTAAAACTGAGTATTTAAAATAGAATAAAATTATGATGTGCTTTGCATGCATTTCTGAAGAACAGAAATCATGCTCAATCTAAATAAGCCATATGTGATGGCTACGAATTTATAAATGACACCACACATCAATAAACTAAACACTTCAGTAGTAATTTAAAAGACAGAATGCACTTCCAAATTTTAGAAATAAATCCAGTAGGTTCTATTATATTACACATTAACAATATAAATACTTTAATATACTGTAAAATGTATGTGTTCAATGACTCATGTTAGGTTTGTGTGCTGTGGACAACTGTCTTAACAACAATGTTTATATGGTCATAACTAAGTTTTTAATTTAACACCCCATTAAGATGAGGTGAGTGGATTCACACCTCTGTCAGCACTGTTGTTTCAAGTCCATCTCCATCCGGGTGCAGATTCCACAGGACACCCTTCCCCGATTTACAACGCTGTCACCTTGGGAGAGCGAACCACTTGCTTCTCTTCCCCCGTGCCCACACCCTGAACATGCAGGTGTGCAAGCCAGTGTGTTAATGGCACATCCCTCTGTAACATACAGTAAATACTGAATGAATACTACAACGGTAATGTGATTAGCTCGAGACATTTCTGAAGAATGAATTCAGCTTCCCATTACATATTTAAGTAAAGAAAGATATACTAGGTTAAAAATAAAAAAAGTAGGCTTTTGTTGAAACTAAGAGCAGAAAGTCCAAAATTTTACCAACATAAAAACATATGCAGGTAAAATGAAATTCCACCCACAGGTAAACTAATCCATGGGGATTTCGACTTGTTTGACTCTGCCACCAAATCTTTCCAGTTTAAAGGTAGAAGCAGGTATTCCACGTACCACAGAGCAGCCTCCTTCTAAAGTTTCTCTTCAGAGCAAAGCCAAAAGCTTCCACATATGCTCAGGTTCTTCACAACGAAGACAGCTCTGTGAGATGCAGAACAACTTGAGCTGCCACAGCTATCAGTGAGAGCTGTGGATATCCAGCACCTCTCCTGACCGGGCCTTTAGGCAGGGCCGTTCTGCACTCAAGATAAATCCTCCTCCATGTCTGGCACTGGCACTCTTCTGGCAGAGAAACAGCCGTAATTCAGTTGCCTTCAGCCGCAGCTATGGAAGGCAGGGAACAAAAAGGTGCGCATCCACCACGCAAAGAGTGGATGCACCTGCTCTGCACGTGCTTCTCGTGCATCAGTGAGTGCAGAGCCCAGCGGGTCCACTGGGACGTGTATCTTACAGCGCCCATTCTGGGGGAGCGCCCCAAAACTTCCTACACCCGAAAGACACCAGCAGCCACAGGGAGCAGTGCCAGACAGCCGTGAGAAGAGGTCTACCCCTCCCTGCTACTGCAGCTCTCCGTTCAGCTACTCTACAATCCACCGTGAGAATTGTGACTTCTGCATAACATGTGGAATTTCTCTCCTGTACTAATTTTGCCCCTTCTGAATGCAGAAACTTCAGAGCATTAGCAGTGCACAGGTGATGGGT
>CM050661.1:19150280-19152780 GCA_027574665.1 Rhynochetos jubatus | reverse complement strand
TAATGATACGGAGCTAATAGACTGTCAACAATTTTTAACCAAATCGGAAGAAACTTGAAGAGTTCAGGGCCAAGAGGCGCGGGGGGTGGTGAAGGCCGCGGGCCGGCGGCGGGGCAGCGCCGCTCCCTCGCCGGCCAGGACACCCCTCCGCTTCGCACCGCACGGCGCTGCCGCCTCCCTCTCCCGGCCGCACACCCCCCCACACGCCCCCGCGCCGGGGCCGGGGCCGGCGGCCCGGGGCGCGGCGCTGCCCCCCGGGCCGGGGCCGCGGCGCAACCAGGCTGGGCCAGGCCGGGCCCGCGCCCCGCCGCAGCCCGGTGGCCGCGCTGTGGTTGCCGCGGCAACCGGCCGCCCCGGCGGGTGGGTTCGGGGAAGGGGAGGCTGTGCACAGCGGCGGCTTTCAGCCGGGGGCTTTGCTGAAAGGCCTCCCCGCCGTGCCGGGGAGGGGAGGCGGCCCCGAGCGGCGCGGCCCGGCCAGGCCCGGCCCGCGAGGAGGCCTCGGGGCGGCCCCACCAGGCACCTGCTGCTCTGGGCGGGAGGGTCCCGCCGGCGCCTACGTTGCCTCCTTCAGCTCTCGTGTGGAAAACACTCCCTGCGGTCCGCCCTGTAGAACTGCCCAGTCCTCACCGGAGTAACTTTCCTCCACCGCCTCAAGCCTTCGGGGACCGTGCTGGGGCAGGAGGCGGCTCAGAGCGACCGGTCTGCCTGGGTCGCGCTGGGCCACGGGCCCACGTCCTGGCCCCCGCTGTTTTCAGGCCAATCCACACATGAAAAACTTCACACAAAGTACTTACCACATCTTAACACGTTTCAAACCCACCAGGAGAAAACCCATCACACCGTACACAGAGGAGGAGGCGGCGGCCATGGCTGCCCCCACCACCGCCCCGCACACGGCCTGGGACAGCCTGGCCAAGCACCCCGCCGTGTCCCACCAGGAGGTCCCCACCACCAGCCCCGGCAGGCACCGGCCTGACAAACCTGCCTGCCGCTCACCTCAACACGGAGGCAGGCAGCTGCTGGCACATGCAATAACCTCTTTCAGAATGTTTCACACCGGGCAGAGTTAGTTATCTTACTTCTAAGTCCATCTCCTTGTCTCCCTAGCTTGCTACTACAGGACTTCGAGAACGCCCTCCGTAAGAAACAGCACGTCTTAGAAAACCCAAGATTGTAGATTCTGTTTTTTAGAGTATTGTCTGTTACTGTACTGCTCCACACACAGAAGCGTCCAGTTCAAAAGCTGCATCAATTACGCAGGAACAGTAGGAATTAGCACTACTTTCCTGGAACTGAAGTATTTCTTCTTAGAAACTTGTTGGCTGTGCTGTTAGCACCAATAGCCTCATCCTCTATGGTTGAGAAAGTTGTGCTTTAGGTTATAACGTCAATATTAGTAGCTAGAATGATGGTACGTAAAAATTCTTTGTAAATAAACCACTGTTCATTTCATCAATATAAATCAAGCTATACAAGCCGCTTCCTTTTGTATCATCTTCATTAGCTGGAAATCTCTTAGGTTTGGTCCTGTAATCAGCTAAGCATGGAACAAGGCTAGAGGGGAAAGGCAGGGATTTAGTGCTTAAGTCACTTCGCTAGTCCTAAATCCTGGGACTAATCTGTGTCAACTGAGACTTCACAGTTGCTTCTAACTCTAGACTTTCCACCAAGAGCATCCCAACCACTTTGAACTAAATAGCTAAGGCACTTGTAGGAATGCTGCAGAGCACTGTGGATCTCAGCAGGATAGATGTCACACACTGACTTCCAGGACACCACGTGTGTCAGGAGTACTCAAGTAAACGTATTTAAACTTTGACTCAGGCAGCTAGGCCAATTGCAGCCAGAGTGATGGCTCCAGCGCAGTCTTCTCTACAAAAAGTGCTGCATAAACCCAAGCTGTGCAAAGGACACATCATGCGACGTGTCTTCCGCTTCTGTAATCTGACTGGGAGATGCCTTTTTCCCCTATGCCCTATTAATTAGATGTGAATTAGAAGCGCACAGTCTACCTAGATGTTACCTTGCATCATACTGACAGTACAAGCTGCAGCCTCCTGTCTACTATTTGCCTCCATTACTAGTGGCTCCCGTCCTAGAACTGCATTTCTAGGCATGAGAAGTCACTGCCTTCTAAGTTGCTGGCTTCAAAAGAGTTTTCTAATAGTTTATTAAAAACTCTAAGCCTTCCCCCCCCCCCCCCCCCCCCCCTCCATTTTGGTAAAATATTTATTCTTTCTTTAAAGAGGAGTTTGATAGATGTAATCATCTGAAGAATGTCCTGCCAGTTTCAAGTTAGTCACAGATACAGCTGTGCAGATCATGTTTCCTGTCAATACCAGAAACTTGTCAACCCCCGTTTCTCTTACCAGTTCTTCCCTCTTCAGCTGTGCCACATTCAAGCTTTCTTGTCTTTGTCTGCTAGCACATTCCCAGATCCTTTCCTGACTTATCCGCTCATCAGACAGCCATTTTCACTCCCTCCGTTAGCTTCATCCGT
>CM050661.1:19122780-19145280 GCA_027574665.1 Rhynochetos jubatus | reverse complement strand
GTATACTTCTAGATATATAATCTCAAAATTTTCAAGTATTAGGTGTTTAAGTAGATCATGTGGTACGTCCCCTCCCTCTTCTAACTGGCTGATTTATGTAACTGAGCAACCAAACAAAAATTCTGAGATGTATGTTCAGCTGTAACGCTCACAATTTACATTGTGTATTGAATCAAGTAAATACGTAACTCATGCAATCAGGGAACAGAAGAAATAACATGATTTAGGTAACCAGCTATGACTATAAATTTATAAATAATCTAAACAAAAAACTCTACGAATAAAGATTTTTAAAACGTATTATTCACTGAAGAATTCTGTAACGTAACCACTGAATAAATACTTTCCACATTCACGAGAAAACCAAACCTCCAAAATGTACCTAAGGAGTCACTGTGAGTTGTTTGTTCAGGTCTACCTACCCAGTGATTCTTCCCTCCCCCCCTTAAACTACATCTATATAAATGGAAATTTGAATTGTATGGTTTCTAACGCACTATCTTTGTGGATTAGTTTGGTTTTAGGCAAGTTACAGGAGTATCTATTGCAAACATTTACATTTACTAAAAGAAGAAGGATGGGGGGGGGGGGGGGGGGGGGGAGGGAAAAAGAAATATAAAGTTACCAAAACCTTTACAGACATTATTTGAACAGAAATTCCAACCCTGCTGAATGCTTACATCCTCTCAGCTATGTCCTTCTGACCTCTTCTCCAGCCCTGTTTTTCAAACACATACATACCTTCACCCGGCTGACCAACACAACAACAGTCTCTAAGTGCCTTTCTATCCTGTGGCTGCTTGAGTTGCCCCAAAACTCTGCACTTGCCAAATCACCGCCTTTTTCTCAACTTGGTACTTTTGGTTGCTCTTCAGTGCTTAGAAATGTTAATCTTTAGAGAATTTCGTTACGGTAAAGAATGGGAAAAGAAAGGAGGAAATACACTTTAAATAAGCTCATGCCTTCTGCTTAAGCTCAAAGAAGGAAACTCAAACTTTGGAAATGCAATTTCCAGGTAAAGATGAAAGATGCCGTGTTATGTCTCTGTAAACCAGAAAATGACTGACACTTCCAAAGTTGTCCTGTCTCAGGCAGAAACAGCGTGGATGAATCTGGCCAGTCCCCTTGCACTTCTCCCTCTGAAATCACTAATAAAGTTTGAGAGGGGTTATTTTTAAAGCAGCTCTTTGAGTGTTCCAGCTCACTACTGTCAGCTTCAGATCTCAAATGTAATTTGATTTATAATTACATTTTAAAAACTAGCATTAAAATAACATTAGAGGGGTCATAATCTGAACTTTTTAATAGTTAGGCACGTAGCATACATTTAGAAATAGATCTCCAAAAGGATTCATCTGGAACATATTCTGACCGAAATTCCTTCCTCCAACCATTTCAGCTCTCTGCTGAAGCTGGTGTGCCAAGAAGCCGTTGCGGACCCCTATATTTCAGTGTAGTTCCAAATGTAAACGGATTGAAATACACCGCTGGAAATTCGTTAGCCAAAGTCTTGTCTTCCATTATAGTCAGGCCCATGTTTGTAAACACCGAGGAGGTGCGAAAGTGCCACAGAATCTGGAATTAGGCCTCTGCACTGAGAAGATGTACGTTACATCCCTTGCAAAACTCAGTTGGCTCCACCGCTCCTGAACTTTGGAGCGACTTTAATTTTCTTGGCCTCTGTGGCACACATCGACTCAGGGAACTACTCAAATCGGTGAAGTTATGCTAGTGCCAGCCAAAACGCACGTGCAGCGAAAAAGCGGTGGTCCCAACAACCGTTAGTACACGAGCGTCAGCTGAGAAGTACCCGTCCTCCCAGCTGTGCCAACAACTCCGACTGGCGTTCCATGAACTTCACAGGACAGTGCCTGGAGCTGCACGCCTGGCACCTCCTGAACGCACGATGGGGTTCAGATGGGACACAGGCTCCTTGCAAAATCTGCCTGGTTCCCCAAGTCTGACAGTCTGATAAGCAAACTTCCCGCCTCATCAGTTCCACACGGGTGCCTGACTACAGCTTCGGAGGCACAACACAGAAAAGGAGTTCTGTTTCTGAATGCTAGTGCTAAAGTAAATGATCTAGTAAAAAAAAGGCTGTGCCTTAAAACCAAGTTTGCAATTTTATAGGCTTTTACTCCATAATTTGTACTTGAGCCTTCTGTTATTTTTAAACAAATCTAATTTCTTACAGCTGTGAAATTTACATTTTAAGAGTGTCTAGTGGCCATGTGCATTAATTACTTTATTGTAATATTTTAATGAGTTTGGGGTTCAACTCTGAAAGATTCCTGCTGAATCCTTGTTTCCCCACAGAATTACACTAGAACCTGATTCAATCACCACTTCACACACCCCAGTTCAAACCCTGATGGACCACACGATGTCTTCAGTTGTCTTATAAAGTCCCTGAACTTCAACACTGGCTTCACGTTTTAGGACTTATCACCAAACTAGCTCTACCCTGAGTCAGGAGCAGAGCTAGGCTTTGAGAAAGTTTGTATTTAGAGCTGAACTTGCTGGCTGGGCGTGATCCCAGTGGAAACAGGTAGCAAAGTGCAAAATTCAGCTGATGTTTGGGTCAACCTTGTTCTTAGTGATGCTTATACAATGAGGTGAATGCTTCCATCTTAGTATATGTGACGTGAAAACATTTGGGCTAAAAGATTAACCCCACAAAGAGTACCTAAATTCACCAGGGAAGATTGGAAATGCACCACGGGAACGTGGCCACTTTGTGCAAAATAGTTGAAAAACATTACAATATCCATACTTCTGCCACCGTATTCCCGCTATGGATTCTGGTGGTCTGTGTCATACTAAATTATTTCTTCCTCAGCTGTGAGAGTGCTTAAGTAGTGGTGGGAGACGAGTAAAATGCGACTGGTTTTTAGGTGGTTGCAGCCAGGATTTAGTGTCTGTGCCTGCAACGTTGCAAGTCTAACTACTCACCTTGGGGACCGAGGCAGAAACCTTCAGACCGCTGAGGAGCTCTGCCGTTTGAACTGGAAAGCATCTAAATTCAGTCTGATTCTCTATGAATAAGCTAAAGATGCAAATACATAACACACTGAACACCGGGTTCAAGCACAAACACAGATAAAGGCAGGAGAAGTGGGACTGTTTTAGTTGACTGTGGCATCAGTAAGAGGTTCCTCAGCTGTCAAGCGCAACCGCACGCTGCACCCGCAGAGTCGGGCTTGGAAATCTGACCATGTATGGCCACGACTCTCACCTCTCTTTTCTAGGGCAAATGCAGAATTGTAACTTCAGTGAACTACCCAGCTTTTAAAAAAGCATGTTTTTAAACCACTTACAATAAGAGCAACAGTTATTATTCAGTACATGCTTTTTATCAGATTGAAGATAAAGTTTATTATAACTGGTGGAGATGGTATCAATGATTTGTGGTCTATGCGAATTCTGTAATGAGAAATGGTAATCTGTCTTGGGGCAAACAATATTGTTCTGTTTACTATGCAATTAACAATATTAAGTCAAGATTCTATAACTGATAGCTGAAAATAGGGGTGGTAGGAAGAAACTGGAAGCACTGGAAACTTTCACAGGACAATTATCTGAGGACCATAAATTATTTGTGGTGCTTTAGCCCGACATTCTCTCTCAAAAGCGTTCCTCATTGCTCTAAAGATGTTCACTGTAGAAGTATCCAGACGGTAAGCCGTCTGGGCCAAAGCCAAAATCTCTCCTTGTCGCAAGTACTGACTGTACAGGACAGTGCAGTAATCTGATTTTCAGAAAAGCAGCAATAAAATTAAAAAAAAAAAAAAAGAATAATATACAAAAAAGTTTAACTTTGGAAAAGGTATGATAACAAACCAACAAGAATGACCAAAAAAAAAAAAAAGAGGTGAGACCTAATGTCTGATTTGGTGTAAAGACAGAGTACCTCACTTGCATTTCATTTTGTCTTGAATTTTACAGTCCCATACCTATGTGTGACTGGAACCCTGGACTTCTTGTTTCCGCCTAGATCAGCCTTAAGCAACCACCATATGGAGCTGCAAACACCACAGACGTGGCAGAAACGGTCCCTAACTAACGGTCAGGGTAAACTGTACTGGGAGTGGAGTGGGGACGCTTTCAAGCGGCTGGTTAAGACAAGGGCTGACCTGTAACGGAGCATCTCTGTAATACAATACGTTTCTTTAGTTCACGTTATAAAGTACAGAACCAAAACTGTGACTGACCACAGAAAAATCTCACTGCCTTCTTCTCGTCTGCTCCTTAGCGTTACACACGCGGTCCAGCCCTTCTGGCTCTGATTCCACAGAGGTGATAATTCTGAGCTTACCTCAACGGGAACTCGCGCAGAGCTACGGCACAGCGCTTTCCTCGTGAACAAGTTCTAGGGTCTTTCTTGCTAAATTGATCTTCAAAAACAATAAATCAAATGATCGCATTCTTCAACCAGCCAATTCCATTCGTAGCTCTCTGGAAATGCGATGCTCCACGGAGAGCTCCGTGGCACCCAGCAGGCAGAAGCCACATTTAAGACAGCATGACGCACCAGCGCTCCGGCAACCGGGATGCTACGAGGAAGTGACTGCTTCTGGCAGCCTCACAGCCCCTCTCCTGCACCTCTCGTCCTTAAGGATCGGTGCCTTAAATTCCCATATACCACTGAATAATAACGTCTGGCTGATCCAGAAGATTAGCAGCTTATTCCACCTTTGTTCTCTGCCTTCTTTTAAGATGAGCACTGAATGACACCACAGCAGGCATAACCCCCTGGCACAAAAGCTAACAAAATTGTAGGGTGTTTTAAGGAATGATGTAAAACTTAGCAGAGTTTCAGGATATTCCTACGCAGAACCTCTGCAGAAAACCCAGTGGTACATGGAAGGGCTCTCAGATTCTCTTTACTTTCCTGAACACTACAACACAAAAATCAGCACCAAATGTTTGCAGGAGTGACCTCTTCAAAACTGATAAAAATACAAACAGTTTTAATAAACGGAGCAGTAAATTTGGGGGTTTCCTTTGCTCAAGGTAACACTGAATCAAAGAGTTTCACAGAAATAAAACAAAAAGATACAGTAAAATTAAACGTGAGGAAAAATTGATGGGAGTATGAAGCTTCATGTTCATAACATAACATGCCAGTGATGGGTAAAGTTACATGCAAACTTCTAATTTTTAAAAAACTACTGTTTTGCGGAAAAAAACACTCAATAATTGGTAATTATAGGGCTCATTTCCTTTTTCTAAGGATGTCTTGCGTCTGGTCATTGTTCATCACTATTGTTCAAAATTTACTCGCAAATTAAGAACTTCTCCCACACTAATAAACAGGTATAATAATTTTCTCCAGAGAGCGTTTTTTTTCTTTCAGTAATTAGCCTACTTAAATATTTTAATGGAACTACTGACGTACAATAGCACACAAGGTACTCTGACCATAATATAAAGTGAGAGATGAGATTCCTGAAAACTTTTGTATGAAGAGGTCTAGGATTCACAAAACCTATCAAGCAGACAGCTCTAAAACTATTTTTAAAGGTCATAAATTAGGTACTCTCTTAAATGTAATTCAATCATCCACTGTTATAGTAGCTTGATTCTATTAGTTGTCCTATGCATTTCACAAAACAGAACTCCATTAACATTATTCACTTATAGTTTCCCTCTATAAGTGAATATTCTGCTCAACAGGCTTTAAATAGATTTTTTTCCCCCCTGAAATTGCTATTAAGCATACTT
This sequence comes from Rhynochetos jubatus, assembly GCA_027574665.1. Lineage (NCBI taxonomy): Eukaryota > Metazoa > Chordata > Aves > Eurypygiformes > Rhynochetidae > Rhynochetos > Rhynochetos jubatus. Next base: position 19,139,556 of record CM050661.1, on the reverse strand, counting down.
TTACTCAAAGGGCAAAGTAGGCATAGGATTATGCTTGTACTTCATGCAAAGGATACATTTTCAGCAATCAGAACCACATTCCTATGAAGTAAAAATTCTCTATATAAGCCGATTGTTTCTATCCCTCCTAACCTTGCTCAATAAGGACTCTAGCCTGATCTTCTGAGTTACACACAAGTTTTCCAATTTGGCTGAATAAAGGTATCTTGTTGGGCAGCTTGATGAGCATATTCTGTGTCTCGGATTCTGACCTTGGCATGTTCAAGGTGGATCTTTTTAAAAAAAAAAAAATTAAAAAATCAGGATTTATTTTCTTTTCTTTAGTTGAAGAATGTGGTACAAAACTCCTGCTTTTACATACTTTGCTGTAGCGAACCAGTGAAAAGATAAACCTTGATGAAGAGACCACCACGCACGTACAGCCACAAGTTTTTCAGAGAGATTTACCTAGCGCATAGTTACATTTCAGCTTCAGAAACGTGTGCTGGAGATCACCGATCTCTGATTTCACGTTGATTTCACTGTGAACAAGTGTGTGCCCTCACTCTCAAAATTCAGGTGTCTATTCCAAACAAGATAAAAAATACACGAGTAGATGCAGAGGAGCAAAGTGCTGGGCCAAACCGCATATCCCGTAGCCAGTCTCAAAGATCTTGTGACACTGAGCTGTGTGCTGCAACAATCTGACACCCAAACCGACCCTGACCCGCTGCAACGGTGCAGCTGCAACAGCACGTTCTGTACAGAAAAACGTGTACGTCTAGAGAGCCAAATCCTCCTTCAGCTGGTTACCATATTCTATGTTCACGTCTTACTTCTTAAAACAGGACAGATGGCAGAAATCATACGCTGTTGCTCTTTTCATTGGCCATGCCAATCCCAGATAATCAAGTCAGTCAGTCACCAGCAGACACACTTTTCTCAGAGGAAAGGGTTGAATTTCATCTGACCACTGAGCTTCAGCTTGCACTTGAGGTTCTAATTTTCTTCTGGTCTCAGCCCATTTCTGTCTCGCTCTGGCACACACTGCCCTAGTAAGCACATTTATTACCTCAGTAATTCCTCTGGGGGCTGTCTCACTTTCACTTTATATCTGGACTCACATAAGCATCTCCCCATTTTACAAGGAAACATTCATTAGCCTCTGATAGAAATTTCCTGTGCCATGATGCTGAATCCCATTGCCTGTTACTCTTCACAGGCAGGCGCACAGGTTGCGCGCTCCTGGGCGGCCCTCGCCTGTGGCGTACGAGCAGGGCAGCACAGGCGCGGGGAAGGCGCACGGGGAACAACCAGGCGCTCTGGGTTTTCCTCCGATCCCGTTTGTAAACCCTCGTTTAGGTGGCCGCACACACGGTCATACGGGACCCTTACACGGTGGGAGCATCACCTGATACCAGTGGCACTGTGTGGCCCAGAAATTTCTAAGGTGCCGCATTCATGCCCCTTGTTGACGCCCTTGGGACCGGTGCAGGAGAGGCCTATGAAAGCCTCCTTCACCCAAGGATTCCTCAACTATGAGGTTGATCTCATTACTTTGGGACACTTGAACAGTAGAGGGTAAGCCTATTATATCACAAAACCAGGGATTTCTGCTGTAATTCCTCCAGTTCCCAGCTAATTATCTCACTTGAAAACTGCTCATGGCTTTTTTCCTGGTAGTTGTGCTTATTCCTGTTTCTTCAGGTCCACCCCGCAAAACTCCTTAGTGCGGCAACTGCTTGGTAGAGCTGGTCCTGTCCAAGAACAGTGTTACACAGGAAACTTTGGCCATGGTCCCACTCCCCCAACCACAGCACAGTCAGGTCTTCAGAGGAGGTAAAAAAGAATAATTGCTACAAAATAAAACTGCATGGATTTACCCCAGCTGAAGATCCAGGCTCACCCTAGGGACGAGAGAAAGATTACAATGCCTAGCCTATTGCACTAGAGGCCATGAGAAGTCTCTCATCCACATCAGCCGGCTATTTTTTACTTCTGTGTAAGCAGGCAACATTTGTATTCAGCTGCTCACTTATAAATAAAAAACATTTTTACATGGGTGGATTGGAGTGGCCTTTTTCCCCCCCCCCCTCTTTCGGTTCCCATTATTTTATATATTACACACATGTTCTGTCAGCGAAGCTCACTTTGTTATCTGAAACATCTGTGGTACCCTGCTGTGGAGAAGGCCAACACTGCTGCTGCTGTTGCTGCCTGTCTTTATTAGCCACTGATTTGCTGATGTAGTCCTCCAACGACGTGCAGCGCTCTGGTTTGCCTCCCTACCGCCGGGGCTGCACGGCAGAAACAATGGCATTCTGTGAACTGGCAGAGAGGTCCTGTTGGCTCACGATACGGCAGTTCCCGTCGATATGAAGATACGAAACCAAGGTTTCATATGTGCATTCACCGATCTTTATATTTCTAGCGAGACATACGTGGATTTGTATCTGAGCTGAAAGGATAACACCGTTGCAGGGAAGGGACATGCTCGTCACAGTGAACCACCTCCTGCTTGAATCTCCCACAAGGTCTGGCTGTTGAGCAGCCGTGATATTTCTTACTTCTTTTGGCCAAGTGAAAAGTTACCTGGATTGATCTCTTTTAGCCTTATCTTCAGGTGCTTTTTACAGTCATCGTCCTGACACACAGCACGGTCCCATGAAACTCTCTGAGATCTACTGCTGCTGTAAAGATCACTACCTAAGGTGTGCAAGAAGTATGGATTTCTTACAGAGCCATGACAAGATGTAAAAAGATCAACTTAAGATGAGAAATCCATCTACGTTTCTTAAATAAAGTTTTAAGAGATAAGCTACTCAGGCCACCTGATAGGAAGCGAAGCTGTTTCTGTGTAATTTATACATTTACTTTCTGCAAACAACAGCACCTTGGTAAAATCAGTTTAACCATTTCCCCTCTGAAAAATCAAAACCATCTTATCTTTGTATGGATTTCTTATGCAGCAGATGAGTGAAATGTATACTCCATTTAAGAACCTGAGAAATATGATTGTTAAACCACAAAACTTAACAAGGACGTTCAGGGGAAGATGCAGGAACAACTCACGAAAACACTTGCATGGACCAGATTTCCAGCTGATGGTGTTCCTTTTAGGGGTTTACTGCTTTAAGAAACTGCTCTCTAATACAAAGATGAGACAACAAGATGTTAAAAGCCCTTCCCTCCTGCTAAAAAAAATAGATTTATCGATGACAAAAACCTGAGCTGATTTCCGAGTCCCATAGGTAAACTCAAACCAGCTTGTTGTAGGTTTTCCGGATCTCCCAAGGACTCTCTTCCTGATTCAGAAAATAATTATGGTATGGAAACATCATGTGACCGCTGTCACAGATCTTTTACATGCAAGTCCGTGTGCATGTGTGTCCAATTCAAGATTCAAAATTGAAGACTTATGTGGAGATAATTGTAAATGAAAATAAAACACAGCTTTTGAAAAAACACCCCATTTTCTTTATTAAATAATTGATCACCTAGCCCCAGTAGGAAGGTTCAAAAGTTACTACATAATGAAGAGCTAGTAGCAGGCAGCTTGCTGTATCTTTCAGGAGCAAGACCGTGCTGCCAAGAAAAAAGAATCAAGAAAATAAATGCCACAAAGGCATCTCTCCCCTCCTCACCTCCTTTTTGCTTGAAGCATTGCTTACTTTCAAGTTTGATTTATTTATATTGCACGGCCTTAGTACCCCCAAACCAGCTAAATTCTGTACAAACACAGGAAGGATCTTTACGTATTTAAAATCCGAACCTCATCTCCCATGCCCTGAAAATAACTGAGATGTGATGACAGAATATCACTGGTCTCCAGAATAATCTGCCAGTTACCCAAGTAGAACCTGGTGTACAGCAGAACCCACTTCGGAACGGTTCTTGAGCCAATTCCTCCCTTTCACCTGCGTTCGGCAGGGAACTAATCCGGCAGGCACAGGTTGTCCCCCTGCTCCAAGTACACGCTCAGAGAGAAAAAGGAGATGGCATGCCGTTGCTACTGCCGCCACTTACTACGGATTGTCTTAGAGCTGGTACTCCAGATCCGCAGGAGGCCAGTGAGGACCCAGATGCTTTCCACTACCAGGGGAGTACAAAGTACCTGAGCAATAGCAAGGATCTGATCTTAAACTTACAAGATTGTTCTTATTTGGGGGAAAGTGAAAGGAAGGAATAAAATTAATGTATAAGTATAAACAAGCCCCAAACTTGGAAGATGAACAGAAAAGACAATTATCTTTATAAATTTTAAAACTGCAAACAGATTTATGCAGGACAATTTTCCATCTGTCCAGATCCTTCTGCAGGACATATGCAGAAGATAGCTTCAAGTTAACATATTTCATTTATATGAAGCTTTTTCCTCAGATATTTATGGTTGGGGGGAAAAAAAAAAGTGCAGTGCTATGTTGGAATGGTAGTAATTTCTCTTTTACCCTTTGTGTATGTCACCGTCTATTGTTACTCAGTTTTTTTTAATGTTCATCTGAATATTTCATCCATGCAGAAATTAGTCCCAGCATCTTTTTTCTGAATAATGCTTGGTGGTCATTGCTTGACAACTGCAAACAATCCTCTATTGCTATTGAGTGCTACAGTCAGGCTCGTTTCACGCTGGAGGTTAGAATCTGATCCTAAGTCCATTAAATCACAGAGTCTTTTTAAACTTTAATCTTGAGAGGATTTGGGTTGTAAACAAAGGACACTATACATGGGGAAAGAAACAACAGAAAACTATGAACTTATGACTCTAACACAACCCTGAGTTCAAATTTTGTGTGGGATTGAGCAAGAAAATTCTGAGCTTTCGGCAGCGGCGCACACGCCCTGGCATGTGGGCAAAGCTAAACTGAGCATTGATGCTCACATCCAAAACACACATATGGATCCCATTTTGCTATAGACGTGATTCTTCATGTGCAAAACATGTGTCTGACTGGTTTGCTTTGGCTTTTTAAGATGTGCTGCTTTTACTTTGGTGGGGGCAGGGAGCACAGAAGTAAATAAATAATTTGTGTGGTACTTGGGTATACGCTATCTGTGAGGAGAACGGCCAGGGACCCAAGGCCAGGTGAAAAGCCTGTACTTCAGCTGAAAGTACCAATTTCAGCAAACAACCAAATGCCTAGAGTGAGAAACTTAGTCCACTATACGGCTTCGGCAACACGTTAATCTAGCCCACTCTGTAATTGCTAGATAGGAAAGGGAAACAGGGCTCCAGATGCTAATAACTTGGAAGTGGTAATTAGAGGAGTCCGCATTACTGCTGCGAGACTCCCATCTTCCCTTGATTACTGGAAAGAAAATTTTGTCCAGTGGGTCTCCTTCTCACTTCCAAAACATGCAGCACTTCTGTGTTCCTAAGCTCCATCTCCTCGCTGAACACATCAACAGGAGCTCGACTGGGCCTGGAAAACTTGTCTTTCTTTTTTTAACCTTCCTCAACATGGGGGGATGCTGCATTTCCCACAGAAAACGTAGGAAAATATTCACAAGGTTCTAAGGTGCCCTAACAGGGAAGTACCACACGCCCCAACTTTTAGCGATACAAGATCAAAATTGCCTCCCGCAGTCGCGGTGTGAGTGCGACAGAGAACAAGGGACTCAGCTCTCCTCGCTTTACAAGGTTACAAATACCTCTAAGGGCTCGCTGAGCGTTTATAATCTCTGGGACCACAGAAACAAAGTGAGTCTGGAAAGGGTCTGAGCGTTGCATCAGAAAGTAAAAGGAAAAATACACTTATCACAAAGCGGGAATGCATTTGTATTATTGTATTGAAATAGCACAAGGCTACAGTGACAGGCTATAAATTTTTCTCTTGGACTGTAACCAATATTTTCCATTTCAAGTAACAACAATGTAAGAAAGAGCGGCGCAGAATTAACAGAAATTATGAATGTAGATCGGTAGGTACTTAGGTGAAAGAGAACCTGGAATTCGGGTATCATTGAAGGAGAAAAAGTTAACCAGCCCTTTGAGCAACCCTTGAGTCCACTTACACTGCTGACAAACCGACAAAAAAGTACGCTTAGATTTTACCGGTGATGTCCACCGTTAGAGTTCTCAGATTCATAGCCCAGAACGTTACAGTAAATTCTTGGCAATGAAAAGCATCTTTTTTTTTTTAACATCCCTGAAATTTAACATCACACATAACACTAAACTTAATCTATGACTCAAAATAATAATAGCAGCAACAGCAACGACGCGATTCTGCAGAGATGGGAATTAAGTTACAGAAATTTCTCAATTCTGCTTTTTCTGATTTGATGTGTCATTTCATTAAGCCACCATGAATTATTGAATATTAATCATTTTAAATCAGTGATGTGCCTTAAGATATACGTTTACAGACTAATACTGTTTTTCTTAACCTTTCTGTTGCTGTGACTGGCTAATGAAACATTTGCTGCTCATTTGAAAATAAATAATAATTAAACAAGCAAGCGATCAAACCAGGACTGAACTGCAAGAAGACCGTTAGCCAAAGCCAATGTACATTAGCAAAACTGGGTCCAGAAGATGAAAAACCTCTCCTCTGTTTTATATATCACACCCCCGATCACGCACCAGCCTCTGGGAATATCAGACAATGCCATGGACTGTTAAAGACCACACTGAGAGCGACGGGTGGCGGGACCTTCCAACCTTGGGATACACCTTTAGCAGCAGCCACCTGGCTAGTTAACACTAGAGGATCTCCCGGTCAGGCCGGTCCTGCCCAAACAGAGCTTTTACGTACTGCAAAAGGGGATAAAGTCCCTGCAGTGCACATTAAAAATCTGCTGGGAAAACAGTCTGGGTGATTCCTGCCACAGACAAAGGCAAACCCACCCCTGGGATTGCTTTTGCTCAAGGACCTGGGTGGACTTGGTGTGTACTGGAGGAAGATGGGTAACTGATGTGTACCCTCAGGGGGATTTGATTCTGGGTGAAAACAGCCAACAGACTGAATTGTACGACGGATATTGGTTGCTGTATATGAGGAGGTACTGGATAGCGTACAACCTGAGCATGAGGTATATGGTATGAGATAATGGATGGAGATTGTGCTGATTCTGGCTGGGATAGAGTTAATTTTCCTCACAGTAGCTAGTATGAAGCAATGTTTTGGATTTGTGCTGAGAAAAATGTTGATAACACTGATGCTTTCAGCTGTTACCAAGCAATGTTTACATTAAGACATGGACTTTTTCAGTTTCTCATACTGCACCTTGTTCTCCCAGCTTCTTCTCTAAAAAAGGCTGTGAGGAGACAGCCAGGACAGCTGACCCAGACTGACTCCAGGGCTATTTCCTACCATAAGATGTCATGCTCAGTATACAAGGTGGGGGGAGTTGGCCAGGGTGGGGTAGTGCTGCTCAGGACTGGCTGAGCTTCAGTTGGCAGGTGATGAGCAGTTGTATCTTTCTGTTTGTTTGTTTTCATTGTTGTTTTCCTATTCATTACATATTATTATAATTAGTATTATTTTCATTACATAGTATTATCATTAGTATTATTAGTATCATTATTTTATTTCTTTTCAATTATTAAATTGGTCTTATCTCAACCCGTGAATTTCCTTACCTTTTCCTCTGATTCCCACCCCCATCCCACTGGGGGAGGGGGGAGGTGAGCAAGCGGCTGGATGGTGCTTAGTTGCCAGCTGGGGTTAAACCACAACAAAGACCCATTCCCACATTTGTTTAGTGCATGTAAATCCCCACGATTTTCTAACAGCTCCATCGAACCTTGGGAGATAAGTCCTATAACTGAAACTAAAGCTGACAAGTCCTTTTTTTTTTTTCCCCTGCGCAGACTTCTAAAAGAGAAGGACTGCGAATAGTGTTAAAAAAATATAAAATCAATGCGAGGTTATTTAGCACAGGTGTTCCTGTTATTGTGCTACATTTGGAAAGCCCACACGTTCAGCGCACCTTCAATCCGCACACCCAGCTGCGTGAGGTGGTGGTCTATTGTTAGTTTACAGGTTTGCAATAAAAAGCACGAAGTCATATTGGCAAGCTCAGGAGCTATTTTTTCCTTATGATGTCTCCCTGCATCTATTTATCTGGTTCTCCTTGCTTTGTTTCTGCTTTTATATTCAGCATATTCAAAAAAGGGTCAGAATAGGTTTTAAAGACGTAATGCCACGCTCAAGCCTTTTGAACACTAAGAGAAAACCTCAAAAGGTTCACGCGTAAGGGAACAAAGATATAAGGCTAGCTTTGAACCTGAGGGGCTCGCTCACTGCAAGCAAGTGCACTGCCAGCGTGTCACAGGTGTACACCACATGAGCACGTGAAAAAATAAAATGCGATTGTGAAGGGGTGTGATGCTGGCGGGTCTGAGTCCAGAATGCATTAATCCCAGGGTGAACGTGTGCATCTGTTAGATATTTATGTAGTTCCTACTAGTAGTTTGTACAGATATCTAAGCAGGTGAACGTCAACAGCTTTGAAACCATATGTCAAAGGGAGCCCGTGAGATGGTACGAGGCGGCTATCAGGCATTATGGGTCTGGTGATAACATTGCCTGGGTTAGTCGGGACTCCTGGGCCCTATGTCAGGCTCCTGCTGGTTTAGCTGTGCAGCACTGGGGCAAGCGGCTGAATCTTCCTCTCCGTTTCCCCAGCCCTGAACAAGAGATACTAGATATGACTACAGAATGATGATTTTCTTGCTTCCTTCTCTATTGTCTAGCTCTTAGTTGGAAAAAAAAATGTGGATTTTTTTTTTATTATTATTCCAAAAGATTTGTATAAAACGCAGTAGGGTTAAAACAACAATTTTTAGATGCTGACTTTAGTTTGTCAGCAGACAACGGAATCAAGATCTGTCTCCTGGTAGTTACAGGAACACACTACAGCAGAGGAGAAACAAGTCCTGTTCCTTTCACTAATCCAGTGATTGTTTTATTCTTATTTTGATACTTTAACTCTGAGTCGCTCAGACTCGGGAATGGCATGCAGCTGAACTTGGGTCGTCCCATTTCCCAGGGCGGTCTCCTGACCACCAGACTGTACTGGTAGGCACATGTAAGCACAGTGGAACCCAACATATTTTCAGAAAGAACAAAAATAAAAATCATCTTTAAGAAAAACAATGCACTTCCCAGAAGTGACATTTTGTCTATAATGCTTACTTTCTCTACTAAATATCCTCAGCAAGGAACTATGAGAATTCATTCATCTTTGAATGAATTTATAAAACATACTGAGAGGTCTCCGGCTGAAATGTGTGAATTTTTTTTATGATTAGCAGAGAGTACTGGAATCCAAAAACTGTCAGTTTACACACCACTTTAACCTAGACCACTCAGTTTCTGCTGCCATACATGACTTGTAGGAAATGAAAGGAAAGCTGTTTTCACATTAAATGCTGAGTTTCTAAAGGAGGTCTGTTAGGAAAATTTTCCTTCAAATTAAAATTTTCTGAAAAAATGGAGAAACCAGATCTCTCAAACCCCCTCCACTTCAAATAGCCTAGCAACTACCTTGAACCCTCAAAGGTTCAAGTTACTCTCCAAGGTAAGGGAATCAAAAAGTAGCTTTGGAGTCCTACAATATCCTGTTGCTAGAGGATTAATTCCACCTTTGAAAATCTTGGTGCGACTAAGTGAATTCATCAAGAGCTGCAATTTCATTTCATCCTCAATGGTTCGTATATATATACAGTGTTGGAGAAATATGCCTTCCTCCCCCTTTTGAAGTAGTATGGTGTCACTGAAAAACGTTCAGGGAGGATACAACCACAGGACATGGGTCTCATAATTTAGCATTGCCCAAACTGCTCCCAAACATGACCAGTCCATAGTAAATCCCATGAATTTCAACAGCTCCACTGAAAGTGCTTCTGAAAAAAAAATTCTAATCACACCTTCCCATCCTCTTGTATGTCTACACACACTCTATAGTAGCCCTTTTCAATTTATTTCCCCCATGCTTCCCTTCCCAAGAGGATATTATTCATACCCTACTCCTTCACAATGTAATTAGGTTGCTCCAACCCTTGGAAATGAAACATTCACCCCTTCTTTTGCCCCAACCCTCAAAAACCTCTTGCAAGGTAGCTCTTGTAGCTCACCACCCCACAGGACAGGGAAAGACACCATAATGGCTCTACACTTGGTACTAGAGAATCATCATATTTGCCTTTTATTGTTTCACTTTACCTTAATGAACGGCAGTTAATAAAGAAAGTATGGATGTGAAGTCAGTGGTTTACCACAGACCCACCACCTTTGTTGTCTGAGGCCCCTTCGAGTGCCCTGCAGGACTCCCCCACTCTAGCATGGGCAAATCTAGGTCAAGCCTTGCAGTGTCACAGCTCCACGGAAAGGGCAAAGTCACGAATGACATCTCCTCTGTGTATTAGAAAACATTAATTGAGATTTTTAATTTGGGGAGATATGTATTGCATAGCATCTATAAAATATGCCCCAAACATACTCAGGAATACAGCTCAAAGAGTTTGATTAAAATTGAGCAAAATCGGTCTCTCATCCTTCAGTTTAAAAAACGAGAATCCATTTATTCAGCTTAATTCAAAGATTAAATATGATTAAAATTTCTATAAGATGTCTAGCTTTTCTGAAATAAACTGCAGTGGCCATCAAAATATTGATAGTCATTGGTAAATTACTTCTGGTGTTTAATCAATGTTATTTTTTTATCATCCAATTTTTTCTCCAAGTCAGCTTCTAACACTAAACTACATTTCATCAAGGTTGGTAAAATGTTTAGAAAGGAACAGATGTCAGAATATGGGGATTGCCAATAACACTGATGGAAGCCAGTAATTTCTTTCCTGTCCAAAGGCAAAAGAATGAAGAATAATCTAGACTGTATACAATAATACAAGATTTACTACAACATTAATGGCTATAAAAAGTAAAAGTATACAAAAGCTATCTCCATTTTTTTCAAGCCATCACTAAGGGCAGTGTTTTTCAATTTGAGACAATTTTTACTGGAAAATAAAAGGTCTATGTATTCTTAAACCTTTAAATAACCATAAAATACAGATGAAGACACAGGCTACCGTTAGTTGCTTCCAAATATACTTGTATATTAGTCTATTGTGTACGTTAATAATTTTGCCAAATCTCAAAAAATGTGGATGCAATCTTTCCTTTAAGAAAGCTGCTCAGCTTGTTATTTACAGATTGTAACATTTACATAAGAGTTTGGTTTAACAAGAGATATAAATATAGATAAAACCCTTAGGACTTCATTCTTTAAACTGCCCTCTAAAAATCTGCCCTACAATTTGCACACTGAATTTTGTGCAGACTATTCTTGGAAGCCTTTTGTGAACTAGGGAGAACTGACTCGAAACAGGGGCTGGTTAATCACAATTTTGCAAATTGTACGTAGCAATCATCCTCACATTGTGAAATTCAGATCTATAAAATGCTGATGTTTTAAAGCTGAAAAATAAATAAGCTAAGTAGAACTACTTTGCTAAGGAGGAAGAAAAAAAAGAAAGAGTATAAGACCCCGTGGAAAGAAATCCTTAAAATAAAAATAATTAAAATAGGAGAAGTGGCATCATAAGTAAAATGCCTCTCCAATTCCATCTCTCAACTCTAAGTACACCCTGGAAAACACGTTACCACCTGACGGTTCCTGCCCCCATCTCAAATCATCACTCACCTGAATATACCAGGCAAACTCCTGCACTTCCAAGAATAGACCTGTGGGAGGTTCACTGCTTTAGAAGCCTTCTGTACGTTTGCCTACCATCCGGAAAAGTCCTCCAGTTGAGGAATGGCCGGTGAAACTTCACTCTTTCACGTGTCGATCGCTGACTGTCATCTGTGCATCAACTGCAGCAACATGTGTACGATACTTTCTGATGCATGTTGAATGCAAACACTTGGGAATAATAGCTGGCGATTAAATGGTTTGAGGGAGAAGGAGCAGAATTTATGTGGAGAAGATGATGCCTCAGAGAAGACATGTTTTTTGTTCTGCTTTCAAGCTGCGGCTAATGTAACTCCATCAGCGTTTAGAACAAAGCTGACTCAAGATTCTGCTTTTCCACACAGGTTTTGCAACTCTTTACATTTAGTATAAATGAAGGTCTCTTTCTATTTGTTTTCCCTTATCTGCTGCAGAAAAGCCTTGCCGAACTGCCTGTTCCGAGCGTACAAGGATACGCCGAGATTCATGTAAAATATTTCGTGTTATCGGTGTGACTCTGATGACAAGAACTGCCCGCTGGGGTTCAGCCGTGACGCAGCGCGCGTTGGTCACCCCTCTGCCGTTCCAAGCCCACAAGTCACAAACGGTGGAAACTTTTTCCTGATGTTGATCTTCCCCAAAGGTCAGGTTTCTTACCTCAAACATTCCAGCAGTTGCTTAGACTGCAGTTCAGGAATTTTGTGTAACATTGCTTCCAGAAAGCAAATATTTATGTCAGTAAATACCATGAAAGTATTACTGTTATACAGGTATTCTCATTAGTAAACTGCTAATTATGAGAAAGGACTTCAAACTAAATGGGTGGAAATATATTATGGTTGTATATTAATCAAACTTCACCACGTTACTTTACCAGGCTGTGTTTTATCAAACACAAAGTCCAGCCATTAACCCTTTTTTATGGGAATCAATGTTTTTAGAATTAATAGAAACTCACAATTCATGCCCCTGCTACGGAGGGCAAGCAGAGGGAGAAAGCCCTGCAAAGACCGGAACAAATTGGTATTACTGGGATGTCATAAAAGTAGTGATCAGGAAAAAAAAAAAAAAAAAGGAAGATAAAGGACCCACAGGTACCTTACAGAGGGATGAAACAAGGACATTCCCTTTGAATGGGAGAGACTTACACCAAGGTCTGGCTCTGAGTAAGGTAGAGTAAGTATTTAGCTTCACACATCATGAGTATTCTGAGCATCATACTCAGTTATCCCAGTAGGGCATATTCACTCACCCACTCCTACTGGAGCTCACTCTTGTCCTTTTTCAACTGGAGCAAGCATTTCACCTACAGCTTCATCAGCCAAAAGGACATCTCTCTCAAAATATGTATTATTTATTGCAATAGAACAGCTTGAGCAGTCTTGGCCAATGAAACAGAACTTTTTAATGCCTGAAATTTGTACAGGATTAAAAGAAAATGCTCCTTTCAGTTCCATCCCATGACTCAGCTTGGTAGCAAGATCTACAGAGCTAGAGCTGAGCATCTTCCTTCGTTTCCTCTGCTTCTCAAGTAGAAGACCCAGACTAGGTCAGGAAAAGCTTCTACGTTATCTATTAACTCAAAAATGGCATATCTGTGAAGGCCATAACAGGGGATCTCTCTTGGAATAAGGGAACACAACACACTAAAAGCAGAGGCGGCCTGCAAGTGGGAAGGAGCCTTCCAGGGACAGGATCTAGATTACACAGATTTCCCAGAAAAGCTCTGGAAGATACGTGTTTGCTGTTTTGAAGACAACCTGCCGGTTAGTTCTGATGTACTAATTCAGACTTTCAAGCACCATTTCAATGTGCTCAGAGTTTAAATGTAGGGCAGGAAATAAGCCATTTATCACAGACAAAATCATCTTAAATATCACCTAAGCCATTTTACTTATTTCAGAAATGCTGGCAGCACTGAACTTGGAAATACCAGGTGATTCACAATCCCAACACGTTGGGATTTTCCTCAGCTCTCAGCCTTGCCTCCGAAACAGCAGCAGTCGGTGCAGGCAGGCCACAGTGCAGGTACTGACAGCACAGCTGCTCAGCAGGAATCCATTCTGTACGTTCACCCAGACCTTAGGATGTTTGCTGTCTGCATGTGTGACTCCTACACTTCAAGGAAAGCTGTACAAAGCTGAAACAGCTCATGGTAAGTCAGCCTTTTGACGGGTACATCAAGCACTGTCTCTTAACATTCCTTTACTGGCTTGAGAAGATTTGACCTCGTGGCTCTAGCAAATCACACAAACTGCCGGGACAACGCAAGCCGACACCACTTCACACAAGCCCAGAGGCTCTCACAGCGACACAAGGCATCAGCTTCACAAAACTGTAGGCAGTTGCTTTAGGAGCGGAGTAGAATGTTGCTTTGAAGCCCACTATTATTTTATTATTGGTACTACTATTTAACCGCAGTACTTTGGAGTTACTGAAGCTGTCTGCTCAAAGCCGAACTCCCAGATGCTGCTGCTCACAGTCCAGTCCGAGAGCAGAACTTCCTGACGCTGCCTCTGAAGGCGAAGGGATACAGACCCTGATTCCATGAGCCAGAGAGACTCAGAGATAATAATAATAACCAAAACCAAAGACTCAAATCCTTGTGGGGAGGAGAGGGGGGAATCTACAAAATCAGTGTCAGGGTATTTTAAAACATCTCAGAGTTCCCACAAGGGAAAAAGCTTGAAAATGTGTCTCTTTGGAAACGTTTGTAAATATTTCTTTGGCTACACGCACACGGGTGGGAGATGCTGCCCTTAAAATTGTAGAGTGCTGTAAGATGGCCTGGAGGGATTAGGCCATATCAAGTCATGTTGAAAAGTATAATGGACGTAAACTCCAATTGGGAACGATAAGAGTAACAACCTTCTCACAAAACCAATTAATATTAAGGTACGTGATCATCAGCTTCAGAAAGTTTCAACATTTTAAAATAATATACAGAGAAGTGTGATGAGACTAACCATACTGTTTTCTTCCCCGTGTTTCTCACGGCCCAGTATCTCCTGAGTCGCTGCATTTGTGTGTTTGAAGGTACCTGCTGCCTTGGATGAACACGTGGAGCTGTCTACACCAACCGCAGCTGTGCGTGCTAACGGGTAATTTCAAACTTGGTTTGAATAACTTCCCCTGTCTACCGATATTTTTAGGAAGTTTAAATCTGTAATCTCTGTGGCTAGAAACACACAACACTAAATCTATGCTGCACAAGAAAATGTGAGTGGACACAATTTAGTTTGTTCCCTTTGAGGGCAATGAGAAAGATGCACAGTACTTTCATTAGCTGTCCATAAGTGTTTTTTGTCAAATTTTGACTCGGCCACCATTCTTCGGTGACAGACATTAGGTATGACATTTTTTGACACAACGTCAATAGTGACATCAGTAATATCTGACACAAGGCACATTGGGGTTACTTGACAGAGACAATTGGATAGCTCAGGGCACTGGAGATCCATGCATAAAGAGTTTTACCTCCAAGTCACCAGTGAATATCTAGCCCAATATTTTCTAACTGTTACCAAGTGATGGCTCCTCAGAGTCTTACACAGAAGGAGTTTGGGTGTATTGAGCAGATGTCCAGAAAACAAAAATCAACACAATAAATTACATTAATCTGTGCCCTATGTTGAAACACCATGGAATGAATAGCCAGTGACAAAGCTATTCTTCTACTGCTATCTGTAATTCCTTTCAAAAATGGTTGAATCCCAAAGGAGACACGGGGGGATCAAATGAGTCAGAGAGCACTACAGCTCTAGTCTCCTGAATAAGATTTCTGTCTCAACAGCTTTCAGTCCCATGGCTTTCATTAACAGTTAAATATACTTATGGGAAAATACAAATGTGAAATGTTACTTTCAATGATGTGTTTTCCAAATATTTCACAATTGGCTAATATACAGGACTCTCAAATGCTGAACAGAAACAAAATGAATTACATATATGATCACTCCAGAATTTCCTAGAGTGCCCCAGGCCTGATTAAAGAAAGCACTTCTACCTACATCCAATAAAGCACTCATGTCAGAGCCGAGTCTTGCAATATCTATTAGGCACCTGGCTGAGCCCCCGAAGATCCCCAGGTTCAGCCCCAAGATCCGTTACACAAAACCTGGAAGCTCTGGACATGAGCAGGAAGAGGTGTTAGTGCTGGGTACCTCAGAACCTACCCGGACCCACAAGGACAGTCACCTGCACAAGGTGAAGGTGCTTGGAGAATTTTATATTACTCAGCACTGCACTTAGGGATTTAGAAATCTAAATTCCACCCAGTCTTTTTATAGTGTATGAATACTCTTTCAGAGCAGAAATTTTACATTTTTGTCTTATTTTAAGGTTATGCTTACATTCAAACACCAGTTGTGCTTCTTTAATGAACACAATTATTTTTTAATAAAGTTCAAAGCTAAATGCCTTACTTAAGGTTGAGGGGTTTGCGGTGTGTTTGTTTTTTGTTTGTTTGGGTTCTTTTTTAATGCATTCAGGTACCAAATCAGAGTGAAGCCATGTGCAAAATGTGCTCTTTTTTTTCTATTTTGCATTAATTTTGAAAAGATGAACCCCATTAGCCTGTTTATGACAGGAAATCATCAATATGACCATGTGTTTGACTGAAGAACAGTGTTCAATCAATGGTTACAACCAACAGTTGGGCTACCTTCACATTGCTTGGAATAGTTTTTTAAATTTAGTTTAAATAGGACTTTTCTAACTCCCAAACAGACTCCTTCATTGTTCTGCAAATTGTGGTTTTCCTAAAAAAAAAAAAAAAAAGAGAAAGAAAAAAAAAAGCTGTCCTAGCTTGGAATTAAAATACATGAAGCATATTCACTGTCCCTTAAGAGATTATCCCACATTGTTACATATCATAGAGAAAGAGACAAAGCACATTTTGTTAATCATGTGTTTGGACACCCTGTCATACTGCAACTTCTCTAACAAGTTACATCTTAGAAAAAGCCTAAGAACAATATGTATTTTTACTGCAACAAAAAGCATTTCTGGAGCAACTGTTGGGCTGAACCACTAAGGAAGCAAGCAATACACCACTCCCACAAAGTAAGGATAATAAACTTGCATGAAACTTCACAGAAACCGTGCCACAAGGCA
>CM050661.1:19095280-19117780 GCA_027574665.1 Rhynochetos jubatus | reverse complement strand
CATGGGAATGCTGCTTTATTGAAAGCACACTAGAATAGGGTTAGGAAAGCGCAAATCAGTGTTGCAGGACTGTGACTCCTCCGTAAACAGAAGCCAAACTGTGTCAGTTTTCGAATAAGAGAAAAGGCTTGCTAAAAGCTTCAAGATGTTGGGAAGAATGTGCCCTACAATGCCAACTTGCTGCAATAAACCTAGCTCAGTAACTAGACTGTGGGCTTCTTTGTGTCTCATATTCTGAATGCAGAAAAAAGAAACAAGACCTCTGTGCCTCCTGCTATTGGGGAAAGAGTCTGAAGAGGACTGAAAACTGACAGCTCCTAAAAATAAAGCAACAAGTAGAGGCAGAGATGGTGATTCTCAGGAAGGACTGAAATCAAAGAGCCATAGCTGCTAAACTCATTATCATACCTAGATCTGTTAAAAATTAAACTTTCAGCAGAAAATTTGGTTCTGACCCAAACCAGGACAACACTGACATTGCAATATGGAAATGTTTCCCTTGGAAAAGTCAAAACACTGTCCTTAAATTCTGTCATTTATGTTTTAATATGCTCTGCAATAGAGCATAACGATCTGAAAACATCAAACGTAAACCAGGCATTTCAACTCCATCAAAACATTTGCATAGTTTCCCCTGAAAACCTCAGAAAATATGTAATATATGCTAGAAATCATGTCAATCAAATTAATAATTTTCAAGACAAAACATTCTTAACTATTCTTTTTTATGAGTTTGTGGATGGTGATCTGTCCCCACAAAAGGAAAGAACAATTCTGAGGAATAAAAAATAAGCAGTGTAAATGGCAGAATGGTTAAGCTGAAGGTTAAAAAAAAAAAAAAGAAGAGCAGCTCTGAATGAGACTGGTTCATGCAACGCCTTCCACATGCGACTTGGTCCTCCCAGAAACAACCTGCACGCACCAAGTTTCCCTCGTTCTTCAGTTTTTCCCTTCACTGGGAAACATACTCTGACCCTCGTTCTCAGCACAAGGCTCAGTGCCTCGTCACTCCCCGTGGGACCTACCGTGGGCTGGTCTCGCTCATGTCCTAATGCTCCCCACGTCACTCACCCTGTGCCACTGCTTACACAGGTTTTGCTGCATATGACCAGGTTTAGTACAATTCTGCTCCTGTTTATGTAGTGGCAAGGAGTGGGCTCCAACCCATGAGAATTTTCAACACAAACCACCCAAACCCTAACGTGTAAACTGTGCTGTCCCTGACCCACCCGCACATCCCTCTCTCCTTCTTCTGTCTGCACCCTGCAAGGAAAATTCCAGTTTTTAGTTGAAAACTAGAAAGTTGGTTTAGTTTCATTTTCTATGTTTTTTAAAACACAAAAATGGTCTCAAAATATCTCTAGAGTAACTTTGAGAGGAAGAAAAAAAAAGAGGGAGGAGCGGGGCTTGTTTAACCAACGCATGTCCTTTTCGCAACCAAAAACAGTTTAAAAAATGATTAGGTCTTACATTTTTCTATCCGTACGTTCCCTTTTCAAAGTTTCTTCCCTATGAATACCAGATATATAAAGACCAGAAGTTACTGACCATTCATGAACTTCTGTAATAGGCATGGCTGACAGGAATCCATTCAGGGAAAAAATACAAATATTAGAATGTGCATTTCTTCTATGTTTGTTTTTAAGGGATACTTCATTAGAATATTTCTGTTATTTCAATAAGTACCAAACCAATTATTCCCCACTACAAAGAGACTTAGTGAAAGTTTTGGTTTAAGGTCACATTTGAGTACTAATATTTAAGCCAACCCAAGAGAAAGCAGTACAGCACTTGCGGGAAAACATGCATACTTCTTTTTCCCTCCAAAGCCACAATGCTGTAGCTTTCCTATTTCCATCATTATTAGTATAAAAAAATTAGTACAAACCATAAAAAAAAAAAAAATACAAGACCCAACACACCAAGAAATTTCACTCCTACTTTCTTATTTCCTTAGATCTTAACCTGACATTAATGAGCAAATACACACTAGGATGATGATCACACTGTAGGATAAAATGGCTCATATACTGTGTTGATAAGTTAAGATGAAAGAAATCCAGAACAAAGACACAACAGTATTGTGGAGATATGTTTAGATTCCAAAATAGTTGTATCAGTCAAAGACAGAAACACCCAAGACAAAAAACCAACTGATAAATAGAAACATTCGCTTTTCCCCTCTCGACTGTACAACAAAGGTACCTTATGCATTAAAGCAGTGCTCCATTGCGGTGTCTAGCTGCCACACGCAATGCACAGACACTACACACATATTCTCCATCTGATCTCTGATGCATTTCCAGCTCCGACCAAATATCACTGCCATCCCTGAGCAAGCATTTGGGAGCAGGATTTAAGTTACAGGAGGCAAAGAAGATGCTCAGATGGAAACAGTAATGGCATTGAAATCCTACGCCTGCTGACCTTAACTGCAGTTGAGGCCCTTTTGAGTAACGTCTGACACAAGACTTGCTGCGTCTCACAACAGCCATAGGATTTGCACTCGGCAGTCTACCGACTGAACTAGAGGAGTTTACAGGAACCGTGGAGAAAAAATCCAGAAAGGTTACCTGAAGGGCATGTAATACAATCCTAACCCCCATATAACCACCCTCACTCACTCCAACTACAGAAGGGATGCAGGTGGCACATTTCTAGAGGGTAGTACCTTCTTTTTCAACAGCAATCACGCACCACAGCTTTTCCTCTCCATCTTCTGTCCTGTCAGTGAAGCTTTTTCCCTCTTCTCATGCTGACTGGCTTATTTACCCAAGATATCATGATGCTTTATTCCATCGTAACGTGGCACTGCTCCCTCAAAGTGAGACTGGTCATTAAATGTGTCATTCTGTAACGTCAATGTTAATGCCCCAAAGAGATGAACTGTGAGCATCACAGAGAGCCAAGAAGGGATTAGGCATAAATCAGTAGCAGGACTGATAACAGTTTACAGGTATGTCAGACACCATGGCACAGCGTCTTGGTTGACAAGAACTACTGTTCGCAACTTGTACTTCCAGAAGCACCTTCAGTGCTCTCACCAATAAAGATTCATAATAAGCATTTTAAGACTAGTATTTTTTTAATGGCATCAGCCCGATGCCAAGCACAAGTCAATAGGAAAACCACTTTCAAGGGATGAAAAGCTGAAGGAAATGCAAAAGGTGCACTGGCTGAATGCTGCAGCAGTCAACCACTTACACTTAGGAGAGAAGAAGAGGTTAGAGTCCAAAAGAGAATTTTCCAGCCATAAACTATGATGTACTCTATTTACGGAATGAATGCTGAACTTGACCGGACAGTTTACAACAAATACTATGTGATCAGGTGTTTGGTTTTTATATAATTGTGTGTTTGAAGGCAGTCTAATTGCCGCTAGAAACTGCAACTGTTTAAAAGTGCTGCCTAACAGCCCCATTACGCATCAGGCACGGTATGTAAAGGCATGCCCAGGGAAAATAAAAACACCCCACACTTGGGATACTTTTTGTCTCAATGACTGGAAGAAGTCAGGTACCCACGAGAGTAAATAATGGTGCAATGCATCAATCCCACTGATCCTCCTCCTCTTCTCCAGTTAATCCAAGTTTGCCAATACCAGCCACCTAATGATATTCGACTGTGATTTTACAGCTGCTTGTGTCGGTGGTGTGCAAAGGACACAAGCCGTCATTCTTGGTCACGTGTTTAAAAACAACCTGAATTGAGAATGATTTGAAGAGTTGCGTGTTAGAATTTCTTCCCCTAAAGACACATACACATGGTACGTCACTGAAATAGCCAAGTTAGGTCTAAATTAGGAAAAATTAGCCTGAGCAGAACACCAAATTAACACAGCTTTATTCCTTTCACTACCCAAGCTAAACCAGGTACTTCTGCCTAATATCTTCTGTGCCTGACAAACTCTGCAACACTAAGCCAAGCACTTTTTTGCTGAAAAGGATGCAAGTTAAATTAATTTATATTAAAAATAAATGGGAGTCTAAAATCTTTCTACTATTTGATTAATGCCAATTTCATCTTTTAATTTACTTGCTCACACAGCACAAGAATTCACATCTTCATTACCTTAGTTTGTATTGTGTGTACATGTTTACAGAAGATGCACATCTCTGCTGTCCCATTCTAAAGCCAGGCCTGGCTCCAGCACGACAGTCGATGCACACAGACCTAAGCACAACCTTGTGAACCAGGTTCTGAACACTCCAGCTGCTTCCTTTTAACTTGAATTTCACTAGTAATTTTAGATAGGTGAACTGCACCGTGAAAACAGAAGTCTTTATTCATTGGTTTTTAAAAGCTATATAATTCTTGCCCTTCCTCTAATTGCATTATATTAAATATTCACTAGAAACACATGGGAAATTTGCACATACTTCACAGTAACTATTCTCTCTCTTCTGGAGACAAAATCATTATTTACTCAGTTAAAAGTATCACTGTTTTTTTTGCCAAATGAGAAACTGCAACCTGACTCGTTCACAGTGGCTCCATCCTTCTCCTCAGGTATCTCTCATTGCACACGCTTGGATCCACTGGGACAGGACAGTCAAGGTCTCTGGGAAAAGGACTAGTTTGGAAGGGTTGAATAAAAATTGCAGCTGGAGCTGCAAGGCAAACCATCAGATGGTAAAGCAGAAGAGTTATAAAATTCACCTCAGAGGGACCTTCTACTCCTCCCCTACGCAGGCAGTTCGAGAGAACGTAAGATGAAGAATGGAAGCTTTTGGGAACCACCCAGCCAGGATATACGGTAAACCTGTACACTACTCTGAGGAAACATGGTGCAAAGTTCAGGCCTGTGTTTGTCTTTCTTAAGAGCATAAAACATCAAATATCCCTCTTGACGAATAATTCTCTCTCTAGCCTCTTACCACATGTAACTATACAATAAATATTATCCTGCTCACATGTTTCTGTTTACTTAGCATGCATTATATTTGATGCTATCTGGCAGCATAAGTTTTAGTTCTGTCATCTTAAAATACTAATAGTTGTCAATCAAAATAGAAAGTGTGTAATAAAAATGTTCTAGAAACTAATGACCCTATATTTCTACACCCTCAGCTTGGAGCTAAGCATTGCGAAAAATGAGATTAATTATATGTTTGTACAGTGCCCAATACAATCGGACAGACCTCTAAACAACATCCTCCTAGAAATGAACACAGACTAGATACATAATCATATATAAATAAAGAGTCTGTATATATCATGCAATATATGCAACACTAAATTAATAGTATTATCTTCATTTGGCCCAGTCTTTGATCTACGAGAGAATTTGGGGGGGAACAAACCCTACAGTCTGCCCAGCGACACAGTGTGAGACAGAGGATGAGAGAAGAGGGCACAGGCAATACCAAGTAATTTACGGTGACTTTCTGAAAATATTTAGAAGCACAGAAGCACCGAGGAGATACACACAGGACA
Organism: Rhynochetos jubatus; assembly: GCA_027574665.1. Lineage (NCBI taxonomy): Eukaryota > Metazoa > Chordata > Aves > Eurypygiformes > Rhynochetidae > Rhynochetos > Rhynochetos jubatus. The sequence goes on along the minus strand of CM050661.1, from coordinate 19,112,344 downwards.
GGTCCCTAAAGTAATGACCAACATAACAGGCTAAACTGGTCAACTGAAGATAAAGTGTCAGAAAACTATCCTTTGAATTATATCTGTGACACTTCAGTGGGAACTTCGCTGCTCGGGACATTTAAACCTGCTCTGGACAAAGTATTAGCAAATACCCTGTAGGGAACAATGCTTTAATGTCAAGAAGATGGACTAGATGTATAACAAGTCTTTTGCTGCTCCAATTTTTATTATTCTAATCCATCACCGTTACCGAGGTGGGGAAGTTTTATGCAGACCTTTAAAATTATGACCATTAGAAAATTATGTCTGTGTCAGTATAATATATACACACATATGGATGTAAGGTCTCGTTTTTAACAACTCAAAGTGCAAAAACAAATTTTGCACCTAACTTGCCCACGCTACAGCTGTAACTAGGCATTAATCTGGCAAGAGCAGATAGAAATTTCTAATTATGATTATATGAATGCGCAATTTACATGCATAATTGTGACAAGTGAACCTGCAATTTAGACATACAATAACTTAAATGTTTACTGTTGACAACACAGTAGTGTTGGACTGTGACATGCTTATGTCACAAAACCAGAATCTGTCTGTGAGTTTTCCCTCAAGAAAGAAAATTAGAAATCCTGCGAAGAAGACTCGTTGACTTCAAAACAAGCTAAAGAAAAGTCCCACGAGGAGCTCCAAACAAAACTCTTCCATCAGGGATTCTCAAGGAAAAGGTGAAAGATTTTACTTGGCTCCCTTCTGCCCAAGCCACCATTGCCTTTCTCTGTTCTGCAGAGGGTTAGAACTACCTATCACTCCTTCCAAAACCTGAAGTCCACCGAGGATTTCGTACTGACAATCTACTACCAGTAAAAATCACTCAGATAGAGCAATGGCTGCAGAGAGCACCTGTTCCCCAGGCACAGGATGGCCAAACTCCTTGTGGATATACAAGATGTTGTTAAAGGAAGAGGATAAAGGTTTTGCTTTGTCCATGCAGGTTATTGTTATCTGTTCCTCCAGAATGGAAATCCTCTTACTAACGCACTAGGCAATCACCCCCGCATGAGTACCAATAAAGAGATCCATTGTCTACGTACCTCAGTAGGAAAGAAAAACAATGAAAGGGTATGGAGAAGGAAAAAGGTGTTTTCCTTTTATTCTTTTAGACTGTAATAGCCATAATTGGCTTTTCTGTATCATTCGGCCCTAGTTTGTCATGGTATTACAGTGAGAAACAGCAGCCTGTGCTGATTTTTACACACAAATCTTAATGACTTCAATTGCTTCTAAGGATGCAGAATAGTGGCGGGATATGGCCATTCACCGTTAAGGTCCTAAAGCCTTCATAATTACTGAGTATACAGAATATTTATTATAGAGACTATGCCATGCCTCTTTTGTGAGCTGCCCTGGGCCTGTTCTCTGAGCCACATCAAGCAAGAAGTTTAAATGAAACTGCTCCCAAGTTTCTGAAATGGTTTAATAAAACATATACTGACTGTAATATTCAGTTTATAGTAGAAAACTATTGCCCCTTGGTTTGAAAAATGACCTCTAGTTGGCAATTTTACTCTCAGCTTCATAGATTATAGTCCGCTGTTGGTCATTTTCTCAATCCACAGGGCAATACTTTTCCATAACAAGCTCAAACTGCAATCAGTATTTGTAGGCTGTTACACAAGTTGAGGATAATATGTCTCAACACATTCTATTATATGACTAAACAAAAGAAATAACAACCTAGTGACACAGACATATGGAGAAAAGCAGTGCTATTTTTCTAATGCTGAGATAGCAGAAAAACATATTTCTTTGTATTGTGCTAATTTATATTACATTTAATGTCTTCGATACACAATCTCTAATTTGATTTTTTCATTATTAATGTTTTGGTTTAGGTTTTCTTATGTCTGTTCTTATTTTAATGTAAAAAGACAAATACTAAATTCTATTAGCATCAGATTTTAGAAATGACAGATAGTGACAGATAGCCTAACATCATAAAATCACATTAAAATGCATTCACATAGATATCTTAAAGATCATTTGCTCTTGGGCACACAAAGCACACATTCATAAACTTAGAGGTCTGATATTAGGAAATCCGGATAGGGTTTAGTAGGCAGGCTGCAAGTAATTGTTTCAACACCCAGCCCTACCTAGTACATAAATACAAGAAGAAATACCACATTTTGGAAAAACAGTTCCCGTTTCAGATAATCAAATAGATGCACTGTGTTGAGGAGAAGTTGTAGACCAGGAAGTTAAGGAAGATCCGGAGTCTGTTCCAAGATGTGCCACGGACAGCTCTGCCAGTGACAGATGTTAGGAAAATCACCCCACCTTCCCACACCGCAGTCACTCTGGCTTGCAGGGCTAACACAACTTACCCGCCTGGCTGGAGCGCGGCTAGGTTTAATTCTTTAATCAACGGGTGACAAAAGCTTTTGTAGATCCTTTACTGTAGCTGCAAATATTTGTAATTACAAAACTAATACACCCATCTGTGAGTAAAACTCTGCAGTTAAAACGTGACACCCACCCGCACTCGGAGCCAAAGGGAACAACGTCCTAAGCTGAGGCTGGTGGAGTCAGGCAGAAGTGGACATCTGGCCATCCTTCATCTACAAAGTCCGAGGGTCCTACCCGTTAAGCAAATACACCATATTCACTGGGGATCTCTGATGGGGCAGAACCTTAGCTGAAACTTGTTACAAGTCCAGTAAGAGGAAAAGGTTCACTGTAGATGTCCGTGGGCAGCTTCAGAAACCCTGTGCAGCTACAACACGGCGTTTTGGGACGCTGAAGGGGGAGATGATAGGTTTTTTCTTCATTCATTTTACACTACTCTTCTATACTGTGGCTCGGTCACAGATTCACCTGCATTCTCTAGCTGGAATTTAAGTGGTCTGGATTCAGTTAAACATGTAGGAACAGCATCCATAAGCTTCAAAACATTTGAGCTGAAGAATGTATTTGAATGTGATTACCAGAAGATGATAGCTCTTTATCTTACAAGTCTTCAAGGAATTTAGATGTCTAACTCATTAATAGTGTTTGGTGCATTAGATTTTACATTTTTATGATTTTAGAAGAAAGGTTTTCTAATACAGAAAAAAAAAGCAGCCTTTTTTTTTTTTAACATTTTTCATTTTAGGGTAATGAAAGTGGCACATATGTGCCATAGCATAATAAATTAATTAAGGAATACGATGTTTATCCTAGGGTCCTGAGTTGTACATCTTCATAACTCACTCATAAAAATTAATATATTATACCACACTCCAGAATTATATATCTACTTTTATCATACCTGTTGAGAATAAATTGTCCTAAATTGGATAATCCTGATATCCAGCGAGAAATGTAAAAATTACATTGTTATTTTAAGAATTTACATTGCTGTGTATAAAAAACAATCTTCTCACTGTGCTTTTGAACTGTCATGTTACTCCCAGTTATGAAATCATAATTGCTGCTGCCACACCTAAAATCAAATGCAATGCATATTGTATTTCTTCATGTGTTGTGCATTTCCTACCTTAATCACAAAACCATAGACTATATTTTAGGACTATTCTTTCATTACTGACTGCTTTTGTATATAAGTAATACAGAACTAGGCATGCAAGTACTCATAAATTCCTCATTTCTAAAATCAACAGATGAAAAATCCCTAAATAATAATGTACAGATGTTTCATATTTAAATGAGCTGTTGGCATTTAATGCTGCCAATCATACATGCAATAAAATTGGTGAATTTCAAGGTACTCAAGATTTACAACAGATTATTTTTCTTTTATTTTAAATCAAAGGATCATTTTAGGAAGTCTGAAAAAAATGACTGTTCAAAAACATACAGTGATATATTTCTGATGTCATCCTGAAATTCCTGTGAGTGGTCAACTACACTGTATTGTTCCATACCAATTCCTACTCCTTTTACCTCCAGAAAGTTGATTCTGCTGTCCTTAAGCTGCAATGCCTCACTAAAAGTAAATTATCTGCACGTTATCTGCAGGGTAATCCTCTTCTTGAATACAAGACAGAACATCAGAGTTTCTAATCCTACACAGATAGAGTAATTCACATCCAATGTACGTTTTACTGTAAAGACAGAGTAATACAATATGTTTGATAAATCATGTATGTGTCTGCGTACAAAGAAAAAGGTTTATCTCCTTTCCTACAAGATGCATCCGTATTAAAAGGCATACACACACACTCCCCACGCTGGCTCTGCAACAATCTTTAGAAGTTCTATAATAGAGACATCCAAGTTTAAAAAATGAAGCAGCTCACAGGTCAAACAAGTTCCTGATGAGAAGTGCTTAACCAGAAATATTATTCCGCTGATTGTAAGTTTTCATCCATACATCAAACCCTAGAGGCTATTGATTAAATAAAACTGATCTTTTTGTATTTCAAAGCAAAAGGAGAATTAAATCATCCCCATTGTTTTCCCTCCGTTTGGAACTATCGTGTTGTACACGCTGGCCGTGTGTCCTGCTTATAATTACAACTTCCTTAAGGAGAGCTTATTCTACAGTGACTGATCACAGGTTTCTTGCCTCTTCCTCTAAATCTTCTGCTCCTGGTCATGACCAATGGCACCTGATGGCCCAATATTCTGATCCAGCATGGTAAGCGATATGATCCAAGATCTGCTAAAAATCAATAAATTCATTTGCTTCAGGAAATTTTGGATCAGGACAACTTTAAGTATATGTAAATACAAGAACTGACCGCAATTACACTGGCAGATCTTTCCTTTCTCTCTCATACCTCTCTTTCACTGCACAATTAGCTGCATCATGCCTTAATTTTGCTTGCAGTCCTTAATCTGCTTGCAAGGCCAGGCAGCCCTTGCAAAGCCCTACCAAAGTCAAGGTTTGACGGCTTAGAGAGGGTCTTTCAGCATCAAAACACCTTGTATCTGCATACTGCTGAGCCCCACACCGCATTGCCCGGGGTCTGAAGGTGCCATCAAACACTAAGATAGCACACAGCCTGCTAACGATGCCTTTGAAGAGCACCAACAGGTGGATACAAAAATCTTCCTGTCGTTTAGTTTTTGTCTTTTTTTTAGCTTGTGCAAAAATGTCCAAGTTCTCTTAGTAACTCCCTCGGGCTACGGTGCCTCTCCATCAGCCTTCAGCCTGGTCCCAGTCCACCTGCGCAGTGCTGCTCTGCGCCATGCAAACATATTCTAACGCTCAACACGTGCCCTGACAAAGCCAGAAAACCCTGTATCAGGGATGTGGTCTCCGTCCTGGAAGGCAATCACTGCCAGGCTAGAATGGTAGCAACCAAGGTGTTTCACCCCATGTGTACAGGTGAAGGGACACACGCTGAACTCGGTTCCTTTACAGTATATACTGTATATAATGTATATACACAACATTTAGTGACTTGTATAAAGTATTCCGAGTATTTTTTTAAAGGCAGGGAATTGTGAATGCACTTTGAATCTTCTTTAAATTAGCATCACAGACTAGGGTAAATTCATAATAAGTGATAAATTACTTTAAAAAAAGGGGGGGATTTATTACCTGTTCGTTATTTCAGTGTAATGGAGTTACAGAAATGCAGACAGATGAGTAAACACAAATATCCGTACCCGTTAAGAAGGCTGCAGCTTAGGCACATCCTTCAGCCCTTTAGTCTTTTTTTCCACTGGAAATCACTAGTTCAGCACGAGCAGAGCAAAGAACAGAACCTCGCTTCTGTAACACTAATTTCTGCCCATCGTGACATTCAGAACAGGATCAGTCAAGGCACAGGGGTAAGAAATCTGTTTGCTTATGATGTGGCTGTCAACAGTGAAGATGGGTTTGTAACACCCTCTAAGCATCAAGACGACACACGAAAGAAACATTAAAAAAAAAAATAAACCTAACAGATACTCTTGCAAAATATATCAAGGCAGTTCTCCAAACTGAAAAACCAGGAGTCTGAAGATCAAGAACTCAGAGTTAGGATTTTCCTATTAGTTAAACACAAGGATTCTCCTGAAGTCTTTGATTGATATATGATCTTTTCTTTCTTTTCAGGCAGAACAGCTGTCCAGTGAACTAGAAGAAATAGCCCTGAAGACAGCTTTGTGTCTGATATGACTTTGAGAGGGAAAATTATCCTAATGACAAATGCTTTACATGGAACATCTAGGAAAAAAAATAAAATAAAAAATAAAAATGTCACCCATGAAAGAATTTTTCTTCCTATTTGAGCAAGCAATCACGATTACCAATGCGGGGGCGGGGAGGGGGCGGGGGACACGAAGCAACGACATACGACATGACACACAGGTTTGCAGTATCTGATACCCAAGAGAAAAGCTATGTCCCTCAAAACTGAATTCTGAACGAACCTAACCCAAAAAGAGGCAAGAGGTACTCTTGAGAGAAGGGCAATGAGGAAAACAGGGAGAGAAGCAGAGAATTTTCTGCAGATTGTCAGGACTCGGTGGCCTGGGACATACTGTAACTTCTTCATTCTTCTTTGTAAGGCAATTCTTTAAGAAAGGTGAAACGCTCCCACATTCCTGCCTGATCAAGGTACACGATCTGTGCCACGTTAACTATACGCAGAAATAGCTTAAGTATGTTCAAGAAAAAACAAAGCAGTAACCACCAGCTCAAACCTTCTCAGAAGTATTTGGTACAAATTAGTGTGAATTTATTCAATCTAATGGAATTATGTAAACCATATAAATGGAGGACTACAGTCACTGTGATAATTCAGTGATGTTATGTCCACATTAGAGGGAAAATGCATGAAATGGAGCCTTTCTGGAGCTTGCTCTAGAGCTGTGTTTTGGCAGCATGGTGAGGGGCTAAGAGAAGAGCCCTAGAGAATGAACAGCCAGAATACTCAGGTGAAATTTGTACACCTTCCTCATTTTAAAACGCATCTCCTAGTGGCACTTCAGTGTATGGATGAGCACTGATGGCTGCCGTCACACACAGCCAGCACAAAAGGAAGAGTAATTACAACTGTACTTTCCTGGAAGTAAGCAAATCCAGTATAGCACCAACAGCGCAAATAGTACATCAACGGTTTGCCCACCCACGCTCCAAAGCCTTGATCAGTCACATAGATGGTGTTCCCTGTTAATTTGGTCAAGACTAAACAAGGGCTCCTACATACCTGATAGAGGATAGGATAGGTCTTGGCTTACAAATGCTCACCCTGCCCAAATCTCTTCATCTTTCAATACAATGGATCTTTCCTCAACAGCATTCTTCAAACCTCCACTCTCCTCCCAACCAAGCATCCTTCTTCCTGCCCCAACCTTCCTGAATAATCCCTTGTATTACTCCAGTAGATAATTAAAATTAAATGAGATCTTTAGTACTGAGAAACTTAGACAGCCACACATTCTCATATACGTTTGCACAGCCACAGATAAATTTCTCTTCCTTCCCTTGCACGCCTTGAGTGCCCTTCCTCCCCCTATCCCAACACCTTCTGGAGTCCTCCTCATCCTCCCACATCAGCTGCCATTAACCCTACGCATCACAGTGGTGCTCCCACCAGCTGTTGGCATCTGCCTGCTCTTCGCCACCTCACCTGTCCCCCTCTGCATCATCGAGTGTCAGCCCCGGGTCTCATGCAGATTTTAAATCCACAGAAATCCTGCTCCATGGGACTCCAGCAACAGAAGAACAGGAGATAAGAACATAAAAGCATCCTCAATGTGGTGTCCCATCAGGAAGCCAACTAAATCTGATAGACACTGTCCTCTCTGACCCACAAGCAGGAAAGGGTTGAGCATTTAGAGAGGAGAACAGCAGTTCAGAAAACACTGTATTTATGGTCTTTAATCAGCCAGCATTGCCTAACAAACAAAAAGCGTTCACCTAGGTCTTTACTTCTGGGACAGACAAATCACATTTTTTACAAAAATAATAATTTCCATACATACATGTTAAATATCTATTTCTGTGCTTCCCTTCCTTCTCCCCCACTTTTAGTTTGCAGTGACAATCAGCAATTATTTTAGAGAAAGGCTCTGTAACAAGCTTACAGGATGCCTTTAGTAATAAGATAATTATTTGTAACTCTATAAAGTATTATAATTTTTAAATTAAAAAGAAATCAAATAAAAACAGCTTTCATCTTTCCTACCATGTGAAGAAAACACTCTCTGCCTACAACTCAAATTATCATTCTCTCCTTTGTGCAAAATGAATTGACCCAGAAAACTAAAAGGGTAAGAACCCATATTTGCTGGGCTTATTCAGCAGCCAAAAGTTCATGAAAAACACTGTTGTGTATCACATAGCAACCACTTGATGCCTATTGTTAAAATACAGTAGTTATTCAAAAAGTAAAATCTTGCATTCTCAAATAAGAAGCCGGGCTGCAATGTGTGTTTGCTGGTTTGGGGAAATAGTCATCTTGCCATTTTCTCTTTTTCCATAATCTTGGCATATTTGGTCAGCTATGCAATGTGCAGTTACCCACAGGAAAGAAAAGGATCACAAGAATTTTCCTCCAGTGTTTTGCTCTCAGGACAATGTCCATTCAAAGCAATGCTTGAGATCACTATTAATACAGTTAAGATGTGCTCTATTTTTATGCAGCCACACTTCCAGTAAAAATGTAATATTCCAGAGGAAGAGTGTGAGGGAGAAAGGGAGAGCAGCTCACCGCTTTTTGACTGAGCGCCACAGTTGCACATTTTCACCTGTTCTCAAAGCACGCTACACTCAGGAAGTCCTTGACACGTGTACAGACGTCCGTATCACCACTGCACACTGACACTTCTTCCCAGCACTGTTACCCGCTCTACAGGGGTATGAACTTCACAGCTATCTCCCAGCCCACCTTTCCTCCAAATCTTTTGTTGGAAGATACGGTAACAAATAAGATGCAATAAAGGTTAAAGTTATAGAGGAGGAAAGAACGTCATCTGTAGAGTCAGAAAAAATATTAACAATTTTTGTTAAATGGAGCATGGGCTACTCTAAAATATTGGAAAAGCAGTGGCAGAACCCTTGAGCTATTCTGGCCTTTCCAGATTTCCACAGCAGCTGAAAGACAGCCCTCAGTTTCAGTCACAACCGCATCAGACTCTCTATTTAAATTATCAAAGCAAGACCAAAAGGCTTCTTCAGCAAGAACTTCTGGAGGAGATGAAGGGAAGAATAAGAAAGATACAAGCTCCCTTGTAGGTGCCATTATGTGCTATTACACAAACAGTGTAACTTAAAACTTCAAGATAACGGCATTTTTAATACCAGGAGGGAATGGCAGATTTGCTTAGCGTAACTTTGAGATGTTTCATCAAGGCTGTATACAAACAGGTGTGCAACATTTTTGCTAGCTGTAAGATGCTAGTGGAGATTATCTGCTTTCTAAAAGACTGTTTAAACTCCTTTTGCGTAGTTAAAATAAGATGGTGGCGGAAAGTAGATTAAAAGGGGGAAAATGTGTGAACATAGATGTTATGGTTTTGCCAAGAACTGTACTTTCAGCCCAGCTGTATCCAGGTATGTGTGTGCTGTTTCCACAGTCTCTGAAAAGAAAGTCGAGTGGTAGGCAGCAAACCTTCATGAATACATGGAGGTGCTGAGGAAAAAAAATGCGAGACTGACATTAGGTACCCGGGAGCAAAGAGGAGGTCAGAGGAGAAAGCAAAAAATCAGCTTCTCAACTGCACATCTCAGCTGGCTTGCAAAGTATATATTCAAACAGGAGTGTATATACAACTCTATTTCAGTCCAAAGGCAGATTAGTTTGTACTTATAGACAGGGATTGTCTATAGAAAGGAAATACTTGGTTCAGCCCTCGGTCAGTGGTGTGGCCATGACAGGATGTGGAAGTTCTACATAACTGTTTAATAGCTGTAGTTACAACAGTACAGTCGTGTAATTTATCAGCAAGATACTGGCATACTTGATGAAACTGAGAGCAAGCTAGTTCTACATCCCGCGCACTACTAAAAATTAAGAAATCTTTCCCCTAAAACAATAAAAAGTGTATGTTGAAGACTAACGCGAAACTCAATTCTCCTCTGAAAATGTATGCTTCTCTCAGAAACAGATTCCCAGCGCAGGGACTGGTAATTTATGATCCACCAAAATACTCCGTTGAACAAAAAGAGTAATACTTACACTGCACCTATGCAAATCACTAAGAATAAGTGACTCTAAGGACCAGTAAGAACAAAGCCCAAAACTCCTATCAAACATTATCTGAGGTTTGAAAAAGTCGAGAAAAACTGTAATTTTTTTTAAATGGGGATAAATTGGGATTTCTGTAACAATTGACTCATTTTGCCTGCTTTTATCTAAGGATCTCAAAGAGCACTCCAAGTGTTAATTAAATTACAAAGCATTTTTGAGACAGGTAAATGGTATTATGCCCACTGGGGAACAGAGAGAACATTCACATTTCATTACTAAAGTCATATAGTAATTCAGTGGCTAGTAATATAACCCAAGAATTACCAGTCGCCACTTCTCCGCATTGACCTGATGGCCTCACAAGAGATAAAATCAGCCTTAAAAGCCAAAAAATACTTTGCTCTTCTTCTTTTCTATCTTACAAGAATTAGTCCAAGATTTTTTTCTTTTCTTTTCATTTTCTTCCTCTGCTTATTGAGAGGCCTTTCTTTCCGAGTCACACAAAAGTCACACTTCCTAACCTACCCGAGTGTACGAAGGATCACGGTACAACAATACGGATAGGAACATACACAAGAACGGTGCCGTTTGACAGCTCATACAGCTGCACCAGGATCCTCTCCTCCCTCTCCTAACCAGCTATATTCCCGGAGAAGAAACGTAAGAGCTTCTATTCCACCAGAATGAAGATGGAAAGATGTGCAGATGAAATAATCCTTTGCTGGCCAATTCAACGTCTTCCAATCCTACCTTACTGAAGAAGCAGGCATAAAACCACCCCAAGGAACCCGGTGCCTCACGCACTGTACGCAGTAATCTCCCACTCAAAGCAACAACGTAAGAAACAACCAACAAGGCTCTGAAAATGTTTCAGACCAGGGAAAAGAGTACACTGCTGTCTGCTACATCTATTTTGAGTTTCATGTAGAGAGCTGAATAAGAAACATTTCACGGACCGCTCTATTCTTGGCAAAAAATGGAAGCCCCCATTTTTCATTCGGGCTTGGTCCCGACTAGCACAACTGCAAGATCCATGAGTAATAAAGCAGTAAGACATAACGCAATCTGCACAATAGACAGTCCAGTGACTTACAGTGCAACCTAAGGCATCTCTAATTCAAGACTGGTAGAGCTCTGTTAGAGCTTTAACAAATTATGGCTTCATTAGCAAACTGATTTTGAAGAGTTCTTTATAAAAGGTTTTCCTGTTTCGTAAATAATTATTTATTGCTAAAACCAAGGAAGCATCTTTTTGAACTTTCTCTAAACCTTTGGAAAACAATGTTAAACCAAGATTTCAGCCCTTATTTTCCCCCTCACTTCTTGTTATATCACAAAGAATTAGCTATGTGGAAGAGACGAGAATGTCTTTGATTAAGTGACCAAGGCTTAAGATCACCTTTAGCATGGCAGAAAATAAGGCTGCTGTACGTATTTTCAGCAGTAGCATTATTGTTATATGCTATGACAATCATCCTCATTTTTTCTTTTCCTAAAAATACGTCTAAAGAGCCACACAGTTTATACACTGCATTCAAAATATTTTTCTTCGTTTACATTGATTGCATATTTCAAATCATGTTACAGCTGTATCGCTTAAACTAAATCAAATAAGGAATCCACATAAATGCATACACACACTTTACTTGTTTTTAGACATTGCCAGTATTGACAAGATTAAAATATTTTTCTCATTCATTATTTATTGTGATGTGATGAAACCGTCCGAGTACGTATTTAACAGAACATCACAAAGCAGAGTTAAAATGTGGACATGCTGTTTCATTTTGATTTTACTGCGACAGTGTTAAGTATGTGACTCCCTGGCTACAATAATGACATCTTTGGGTGATGAAGATTTAAGACGCTTTGCAAAGATGCAGTGTTACCCAAACTCTTCGGCTATGCTGATCAGAAGCATCGTTAAACAGATGAACCCAAGACTGGAAAGAGTGCCGTGACTGAAGTCCCTCCTGTTGCAGAGGACTGGAGGAATCAGTGCTCAGTGCCAGAGCAGCAGCAAACTCCCACACTGCATCAGGTACATAACCAGAATGAGTGGAAAGCAGTCATACATAGGCAACTCCAGCACGTTTAGGAGCACCAACATTTTTTGTTACCCAGAAAGTGTCCTCTGATAGTTTCTCTGCTTCTAGGGTGAACTAGTACCAGCTGAGGACTGGAGTTTGGGGTCAAGAAATGCTACATCTGGTTGAACCTCAAGTACAGGGTAGAGATGTATGACTTTGGGTTTCAAATGTATGTACCTTGGATTGAAAACCACAGATACAGCACGGCACGATCCCGGTTTCCAGCTCACAGTTGGGCAGCATTCTGCACATTTCTACTGGCAAAGAAGCAAGGAAACGAGAGAGCAACACGGCAAAACAACAGTAACCAAGACTGGTACTGCTGGGCAGAGGAGCACAGAGCTCACCTCCTGTTGTACGTGGCAGTGTCAGGGTTAGAATGCAGAAAAAGACAGACACATTTTAGCCCAAATGCTTATTCCTGCATACGACAATCTAAATATACCCCCTATGATAAATACAGCAGAATAATCAGAAGGTACTGAATGCTTAAAATGCACCCTTAACAAAACAAAACAATGTAATGCATCTCTCTCTTCACGTGTCAAACAATTTGCCTAACAAATCATAATACTGCAGAATGATATAAAATTCACCCATCAAGCCCAAAAGCATGCACAAAGATTACCATGGCAAAGAATTGTGAATTTCATTAAATATGTTAAAGGGAAAAAAAAAAAAATTCAGCTTTGAAAAATAGTAATCCTGTCTTTCAACAAAAATATTATAGGAAGCTATGAATTTGGTAGATCTGAATAGGATGTTGGTACATGTTTTACTAAGGTAATATAATGGCACACTATTATTAGATCACATTAATCATTACTGTGCCAAAGGCACTGACAGCACCACTGAAAAGGATTGAAAGGGCTGGTAATGGATATAAATTACCCATTGTGTGATAAAAGGATTTTTACTAAGAAGGTAAGAATAAAACAGCAAATTTCTAATATAACTGTTGTGTAAAAACCAAAATAAAAGTAATCCAGTCAGTAATATCCACAAAATCAGAAAGTAAGCACTTTTGAAACAAGATAAAGTCACAATGAACACCGTATACAATGTAAAATTAATTTCGTGGTGCATAATATTACTATCAATTTAAATAGTTTACATGATGACCTCTAAGGGGTATGGTCAAGAGAAAGGTAAGCTTTGTTAATTAGAATCAAGCATGAGCTCCTGCATGCGTATTTCAAGTTTGTGGCTTTGGAATTTTTTTCTTTGGGTTTTTTTTTAACCTGTAATGGCTTCATGACACCCCCCTGAAATCCACGATGTGTTGAGAGTTTTCTGGTTTCTGCATTAACATCACAACCAACAGCGCATCTCTCAGATGGTTTTATTTGGATTCCAAATGCTATTACAAAACAAACCACGTCTTTGCTGAGCTATTTAACCATTTGATTGAAACCATTTGTATTACTAATTGTCCAGTCCTGTGCTCCTTCTTTACTCTGAATTTCCTTACACTAGTAGGGGTCGGTGAAGCGAACTGGTCAAACTGCATCCTTATTTACAGCACGAAAAATCCACGTATCTTTTCTGAAGTCGATGGAATTATTCTAGAATCAAGCCACTGTAATTCTTTTTGAGCCAATTGTCTAGAATAAAATCCAGTAGCTCACATTCAATTAGTAAGTTTTAAAAATTGTGAGCCATATTCTTAAATGACATCAATTCCTAAGTACAGACATCAATCCTGGAAACACTTACGTCTATGCTTAACTTTACTCACGTGAGTAATTCCATTAGCATCAGTAATTCAATACCTGCTTATGCATTTGCAGTACTGAAGCTTTAATACGCCCGAATATCCTCTCACTTACATCAGCTATAAATCAGCACAGTCCCTCTGAATCACACGGTTTCTACTGATTCACGAGATATAAAAAACGAGTGGACAATCCAGTATAACAATTATAATAAAGAAATAACATAATTTGATTTGGGAGCAGAAGCTATCAGAAATTTTGATTTAAGAATCAATTAATGCATGTAGAATGTAGAATTAATTATTGGTTATTTCCTAGGAAGCTAGACTTTTATTTCAAACTGAGGGCCAAATAACCCAATTCTGATTTCACACCGATTTCCACACCAGTCTGATTTCTTAGACTTTACAGGATCTTTTCTTCTACCGCACTGGAATAGCTCAGAGGAAAATCATATACACAATGTAGTACACCCCTCCACCCACTGATTTTCCTGGGTGTTCGTCTCATGCTAATATACAACCGAATATGATTCTTAATGATATGCATGAGATGTTCTATTGAACTTATGAGGAAAAAAAAAAAAAACACCACAACAAAAAGTGATAAAATGAATTTAATCATGAGTGTCATGGATTTTTTTTTTAAATCAGCAGTCTGTTGATAAAGTAATAAATGATGATTCATCTTTTAACACAATTATTACGTATCAACTGTGCAAGATGAATGGTTGTGATTTTACCAAGCAGATTTTTTCCTTGAAAAATCTATTTGTAGCTCACTACACCCTGAAATATCTACAATTAAAAGTTTTTCTAAAGACATAAACATAATATTTTCAAAGATGTAAAAAACCCATGTGAACCGATTTTTAAATCTAGTTTAGGTACCTCATTTTTATGTATTTTAAAATATGGAAAAACAAATCTAAAAAGTCACATCCATAAGCAGAAGAAAATGTTATGAGAACAATATAAGTAAGTATTCTTACCAGTTACTCTTAAACCAACGAATCTGTTCCCTGGCTGAAGAAATTCTTAAAAGACACGGGATAGGTACTGAAGGTCGCAACTGTAAAAATAAAACCTGTGAGAAATTTAATATGTCAAAACCCAGTGTTTGAATCAGACATTTACGTTAAAATATTACAATGCCACCTCAAGCAGACAATCTACAGAGCAGCAGAGAGCGTTGAGAATCAGAATATTAATGGGATTAACACCTTTTATTTTTCTAAGCCTTCACAGAGTACATGTTTGGTGGCCATTTCATTCTGCGAACTAAAAAGTTCTTTCGGTTCTGGATTGTTTTGAGGGGGGAAGCCTCTCCTCAAGTTAATGCTGAGGAACAGAATGAAATTCTTCTGATCCTTTCCCCTAGACAGAGCAGCAAAAGAGGACAAAACAGGATAAAACAAAAGTTGCATAGCATACTCCAGAAACCCAGTTATTCTCTTTGACATTGATATTCTAATCTTTCAAACTGAGTAAAAAGGGAACAGCTACTAATTGTATTTTTACTTTTTTTTAATTCCATTTTATAACAGAAATAAGTCCTTTGTAGATGATCTCATCTAATAAACCCCACTTAAAAGAGATAAGAGCCAGCAGTAAAAGCCAAGCCAGAATACTTCCAAGATATTTGTCAGTAGTGAATTTAGGGCCATTACATTAGTAAGCAAAATAGAAACAAAAACAAAGGGCGTTCTTAGAGCAAAATAAAGTTCACTCGACTGAAGCTATAATCTGAAGAATTTATGACTGAGAATTCTAACTATGTTTATTCCTATGCATGTCTAACAAATGAAATTAAAGGTCACTTCCAAATAATACACTTTGTACATCTACATCAACCAAACTATTTCACATGGTAGGCTCTGGGACCCCAGTTCTTGCACCACAGCCTTAGGGCTTCACCTTTAAAACTGCTTCCCAGAGAAGCACCAACTTCTCTGCAGACCCCCCGTGGCAGGCCGCAGTAGTGAGTGTGTACAGAACTGCACCCTTCATTTCCCTTGGAAATAATTAGGAGCTTGGCCATTTTAGTGTCTTTGGTTTAAATCAGTCAGTACCAACAGGACCACACTGCTGGGCAATGCCATTTGTTGACTTGAAGGATAAACAACAATTCTGAGGACTCCGAGCCATAATGAAAAAAAATACTAACCAATTCTGCAAATGAGGAGTTCACTACGAAGCAGCACAGCCCTCCCTCCGCTGTGCAATATCCGCCCAACACTTTTCACGTAGCTTCTAAGATATCTCCAGATTCCACCTTGTTCCAATTACATCCAATGCAAAATCCTACTGCAGAATGTCCCACTTTGCCCATACCACCTCCTCTTCTCCCCCCTTTGGTTTCTCCACCACACCAAACACAGGCTACTTATTTTCATTTTGATGGTCTACCACAATGTTCCCCGATTCCCACTCCCTCCCCCCTCGCTTGCAGATTGAACCAGTCTTTATCACGCACTTTGAAATTGTTTCCAAGTGATAATTCTGCCACACAACTTCTCTGACATCGGAGAATTACCCCACTAAAAGCTTCAACCCCCTCCTTTATAACTCATATTTCCACAGTTAACTGCCAACAGTTCAGCAGTAGACATCTGGTTTGCCATCACCACTGTTTCTGACGCACAGGAACACGTTTCCTTTTTGCTCTCTCCTCATGCCTAGTTTTATTTTACATGCCAATTGTCTCTGGGTTTATACTTGAATTATAAGCCCCAAAAGGCAAATCCTATCTTCTCACTACTTACTGGACAGCACTGAGCATAGTGGGTGGTGGGCACGTACAAACCATTACTCCGAGCTGGTAGCCCGCTTCCCATAGGTATGCCCAGCTACACGAGAAGCAAACCAATGGGCAGTCAAGCCAAGCACCTACAGTGTTGGCTGGGGAGAAGAAAAACCTTTTGTTAATGGTTAAAAAAAACCCTCCTCATCAGTTTTGGTCTTCCCAAATGTGGAAACGTAGCTAGATGGGATTCAGGTACCACTTACAGGGGCCCATACCATTTCAGAATTCAAATAAGTGAATTTTGGGCTACAATCTTTGGACACATCGTAGGAAAAGCAAATTCCTGGACTGCTACATATAAACACAGGTCCCATCCAA
>CM050661.1:19077780-19090280 GCA_027574665.1 Rhynochetos jubatus | reverse complement strand
AAAACCAATGTGTGTGTCATATTGTCAGGCAAATATATGTTAAAATGTCACTTTGAATATGAAGTAATACATTTTAGGGGCTTGACTCATTAAAGAAGAATATAAGGGAAAGAAAAAAATTCTGTGCATAAGCCTGACAGAGAAAGCCGGGCAGGAAATATTTTCCTGTCCTGAGAAAGTTCGAGATTCCTTTTTCCCCTCCCTCCCTCTAGGTTTCAGAAAACCGACAACCTTGAGGGCTTCCATGAAAATAAGAGGTGAACAGATGAGCAGGAGACCCTCTGTCATTCTCCCCACTGCTGCAGCAAAGCCAAGGTCCCCGGGCTGGCAGGTCACACCTCACCCGCGTGCACCCACCCGCAGCCCTCAGCGTCAGCCACCATCCCTCATCTCGAGGCTACTCCGCTCCCGCAACACCTTTCGGCATTCACTGTCCAAAAAAAAATAACAATGGCTCTTCACAAAGCCACGCCTGCAAGGCAGATCGGGGTTCCACCTCTGACCTGAACATCAGTCACGTAGGTGGCACAGGTCCCTTTCCCCATTTGATGGCAAATTCAATCCCAATCCACCCATTCCTGAATTAAAGTTATCAAAATCGGCACATTCCAGCTCAAAAGCGTTTTGTCAGAGCGCTGCCAGTCAGGAACCACCATAATCCAGGTTTACTCTGGTTTAAGCAGCCAAACACCCCCCCGAAGTGACCTACATCTACACGGACAGGTGGTAAATGCAGAGCAAAGATGACATAGCAACAACCAGTAAGAAGCTCCAAAGTAAACACAACGACAAGAAGCACGAGCATGCCCATCAGAGATACACAATAAACACTGGCGTACCGACACTGATGAAGGCCACAATTATTTTCTTCCGCTGCCCAGATGTTACAGCGGACTCCGGCAGCTGTGTTGGCCAGCAGTGCCAGCAGAAGGGCAGTGCAGGAGGCCTGCCTGGCCTGTCCTTCATCCCTCCCCTTACCCCTGCCCTGACAGGCAGGACAAGCCCTTTGGGGCAAGTCTGAAAGGGGCTACTGAGAGCAGTCCCCCAAAAGCCCTCAAGACAGTATCACACCAATCCCGCTAAAAGCATCATTTCAAGAGGAGCGGCATCCGACACGCACTTACAGAGCCTGTGAAACACAACCTTTCGCTAACATCCACACTAAGACAGGACAGGGCAAGCATGCAACAGCAACCCAGCCTCAACACCAAGCACCCACGTGAGCCAGCTCTTCAGCCACGTAACAGAACAGAGTTATGGGAAAACCCCTAAAATAAACAACCCTAGACTCTTCCAGAGTCTCCCCAAGATCTGCAGGACTGTTTCAATTCAGTTCGCCTCTGGGCTTGGATGTGCAATTAACAGCAAAAGTTAGAGGGTTTGCAGGACCGATCCCACTGTCTGTTAATTGCTGAAAAGACTGGAAGTTTTCCTTTGCTTGTGCTCACTGAGAGATGGCTGTCACCTGCAGGATTTTGGTATGGAACGGTAAGGGGAAAACGAGCATTTCCAGTTCTGGCCCTGGGGCATCTCAGAAGCACCTCGGTTGGGAGTGGGTACGTAGCAAATGACAAAAGGCCGTTTATGGCGTACCCAGTTCCATAGGAGTGCCTCAAATTATGACCACAATTGAAGTTGGTAGAAATAAAAAATAAAAAACCACCACCACAATAGGATACAGTAATATGGCCAGGTGTTAAGGGCGTCCCCTTAGAGCCTAATTGTCATCAGGAACGACAATCCACGGATACACAACTCAACATTACTTCTACTGAAACAATCATCAAGTCGCAGTTTTAAAGAGAAGAAAATATAAAATACTTATGAAATGATAGCTTGGGAAAATGCATTTTTCATTCCTAACTATCTTGTTAGTGCATCAAATTACAAAACACCATCTGAGGCAGTTTTCACCACATCACATAAGAGGACATTTCATAAGTGATACTGCTCTCATCACAGTCTAGTAGAGAAAGAAAGAGGGAGTTTGTTTATAGATTCTTTCTTGTTTGTTTTACATTTTCTATGTAGGAGAAAAATCCAATAACCCACAAAAAGATGTAGGTCAAATGTTCTCATCTCAAATCTTCCTTGATAAGTAGCGATTTAAGAAGTCTATATAAAAAATGTGCTATTCCCTTTCAGCTCATAGGAAAAAATGTTTCAGAAATAGCACATAAAAAAATATTCAATGTCACTAAAACTGGAATAGAAAATGTTTTATAGATTAACAAACATTGTAATGAATTTGCACAACCTTAACTGACTGTATACATAGCATAATGAAATGGTCTACATCCTTTCAAAGAAAAATTAGGTATTCCAGCACATAGCTTCAGAAAGCATTGTTCGGAAAAACCTGCATTTTTTCCCAGCTACCATGTAATTTGTGAGATGCATTTTTAAATGATCTGCAACTGCAGCAGGCTTCATCAGTCAGATGATACAGATAGATAATTCACCAAACTGTCACATGATCTTCCATCAGTCTAAAAGATGTGAATATATTGCCACAAGCTTTGGGAATAATGGGTGCACCTGTTTACAGTGTCACCTCTGTTTGCTAATTGTCTCCTTGAGCTACATTTTACTTCTAATGCATTTATTTTTGACAGGCAGTGTCTATTTAGAAATCACATTACTTCAAGTGCAATTGTTCTTTTGTCTATCAAGTAAATGAAGTGTTGTTATACAGATTTCAGGTTCTGATTAGTGAAGTATCAGCACACCACAAAGGTCAATCAGTTATTTACCTGAAGTAATAGAAGTATGACAGGCCTCCTGGATATCCTCTAGATCATGGTATAGCTCATATCAGTATTAATATTTTATATTTCAAATCTATACATATACACACATACGTACACCTTTGCACGTATATATTACATAAATGTATTCAATCTTCTCAAACACACCGTACTGTACATACACAGAAGACCGTAAGGGAAAATGCCCTCAAGTGGAAAATGTCAATGCCAATGCAGACCCAACTCGCCTACCCCGGTATTTTAAGTTGAGCCAAGATAACGGTGGAAACCAAGGGGTCGGTCCCACAAACATTTTGCAATGGTTTATGCGCATAGGCTGCCACACTAATGTTTTTAAAGCACGCTTTTTTCATTGTGCTTCCTGCTTTTTATAGAACAGGGAAGGGAAATTTAGTTAAGGTTACTTGCATTAGCTTCAACTAATAAGATGCCATAAGAAATTAAGATGAGCCACTTGAGGTCTAAGAAGGACCACAGGGGATTTTTATTCACACCCATACCCTCGTGTCTGCAATGTTACCAACGTTCAGTTAAATAATGTCTCTCAAAAGGTACAAACCCTTGCCTTTTATACGTACAGGAGCACATGCAAGTAGAACTATACTATCAAACAGGAGATTCTGAAACTCCAAATCAGCACATTGATCACACGGCCACTTCACTGCATATATTGATCCTATTAAAAAAAAAAAAAAAAGAGGGGGGGGGAGGCATTTTAACCGTTTATTACTGAGGTGGGTAACAGTATTGCTGTAGTGGCAGCAGTGGTTTGCCAAAGCCTCAGTATCTGTGTACTTCTGTCCAAGTTCCACATCCCATGCTCAGCTCTGCCATGCAAGGACAAGGTAGGAGAGAAGCGAATGAGAATACTTATTTCCCAAAACAAAGGCAAGGTCCAAAGCTAACACCTACCTACCCTCGTGGAGGTCTAGGTACAGACTGGTCTCCGTACGCACACGGCAACCTCTGGGGCTTACCAAGGATTTCCAGCCACCACCGCTGTTTTACCAGTTTGCCAAAAGAAACAGAGACAAAAAGCCACGCTTGCCTTAAGTCACATTCTAAATTGGCTCCCAGGAGCATTTCCCTACCTTGTTCACTAAAGCACGGTGTATGTTTTCTCAGTGTTTAGCATATGCTATGTAACCTGAGCAGGACTTGTATTGTTCCAGTAGTTGTTTTTCTAAAGTATGTTCCCATCAGGACCATAATTACATGCAAAATACTAGAGTTCGAGTAATTCATAAAGTCATTTAAAATTTTCTCTAACACTTTCTAGCAAGATTAGGGCACATCTTGAAACAGAATATGGAAGAAATCACAGTCTTGGCCACAGATGCAAACTGGTGATAAAAGTTCAAATTACTCCAGGTTACTTTATTTATTCCAAGACCCAAAATGCTATAGGGGAATCTCCCCTGGTGTATTTTGAAGAGCAGTGCTTTTTTTCAAGTATTTCTGCAAATGTAAGCACAATTTAGATAGAGTTAATCATTCATGAGCACCTTATGTACCTGTATTTATGACTGAAGCTCCTGGAAACTTGAGTCTGAAGTTCTCAAAGCGTATTTCTCCTGCAGCTTTTAAAGTTAAAAATCGCAACTGCCATATGCTTAGCAGCACCTGGATTGAGCCTGATGCTTGTAAAAGAGGCAATGGACATGAAATTGCCGTTTGCTTACAAGCCCAACGCGTCTCTCTGGGAAGATGGGTCTCCCACCATAGCCTGACGTTGCAGCAAAAAGATCATTTATGTGGAAAGCGTACAAAGTTATTTAGTAATTTTACACCCACCCCAAGAATTACTGTTTTCTTTTACACAACAGCAAGCAATCTTTAGAATATTACTTTGCATAAGTGGATACTCTAGCAATAAAGCTGCTCGCCTAAGACTAAATCCCGCCAAGCACTTCTTTTGCACACAAACAGTCTCCTTGAAATCAATGAGATTTCTTCAATGAGCTCTTCACACAAGTAAAAGGATCAGGTCCTTAAACAGCAGAAAGTACAGACAACCATGTTAACATAAAGCATCAAACAGGAGGTGGTCTCAGCGATGGAGTGAAGCATAGTCACCTACCACACATGGTTAATGAGATGTGACAGGCCAAACTCAGATCAAATGTAAACAGGGGCGCTTTCCTGCCTGGAACAAAACCTGTTAAAGAGGTCTAAGCTTTCCTTCACGTGTAGTGTCAGGTAGTAGTAATGCAATTCACCATCAATCCAATGAATCACCAAAGCTTACCAGCATGAGGATCACCAAATAACACCACAAACCCTCTAGAGACACCTGACCATCTACCTTCCACACCACACACGGCTGGACCACAGGTGACTGTCCAGCTCTGGAGTTTGCAAAGCCACTGGAGACCAGGGGAGACATTTGGTGTGATGCCATCAAAAGGGATCCAGGCCATACGCATGCCAGAGAGCTTTCCAAAACCACCGAGGCACTGTTTTCTTGAACACGCTGGGCTCCCCTCGCTTCTAGCACAGTCCACCTGCGTGCCTCCCGAGAAGTCTGACGGCAGTTGTTGCAACGCAGGTGCCAGGCACCGCGTCTCACCCATCAGACCCCTTTCTCCTCCCTTCTCCCCCGAGCAAACATCTCACGCCACTGCTGAAGAGCTTGCCAGCCTTTGACCCGGTTTTACTTCAACTTCTGGACCTCTATATAATTGACAATGGAATCATTTAAGTCTGTTTCGGTCACTGCATTTGTCTTCTATTTTAATATATTTTTTAATATTGGAGGGAAAGGGGGGTGAGGTCACAGCTCTTTCCAAGCAGAACTAATCCTCCTTTGAGGATGGGCAATCCCCACACAGCTCAAATCCCGACAGCAAGAAGCTCTGCTTAGCTGGGGAGGCTGCACATCTCAGCAGGTTGTAAAACAAGGATAAACAACAAATTATAACTTAGTGGCAACTTCCGTTTTCCCCTGCAGTCTGGGATGTGCGAGACTGGCCACGGAGCGCGTGGGTAAGTGCGGGGAGTGCATATGCGCCAGCAGAGTTTATAGTGAAGGAGGGGAGCACGTGGGTGGTAGCAATTTAAAAAGCAGCTGTGTGTATGTTTTTCCCGGTTAGACTGTGAAATCACAAATGGTGGAATCAGCACTGTAAGCTTAAAACCATGCTAACCCACTTGGCTGCATTTAATTGTTAACTTTGCGTCTACATTCTTCCTTATTTTTATAAGAAACACAGAACGACTCCTCTGCCCCAACTATCTCCTTTTATTAATAAAAGGATAAAATTGCACTAAACATTTCTAATGTAGTGATAAAATCATGAAGAATGAGCAAGTATTATAAAGCAGGACATTTCTGGCCAGAGCCTTTGGAACATTCATACTGTTACATATATTTTCTCTGAGTAATCAGGAATGTATTGGTATTTTGAAATTATGTATCTCTAATAACACAAAAGTACTTAAGAACAGAAATAGACAGTAATGGAAAATGCAGTCAACTGTTGACAACATATAGAATTTCAGAAAATAATTTACAGAGAACAGCACAGCAGATGAGTCAAAATTTTCTCAAAAATATTTCTTGTCTCCGATAGTCCAATGTAATTCATTTTCTATCTCTGTTCATTAATCATTGTTAAAATTAGTGATCCATTTCTTCCACTCTGCCATCTGCACTCAGCTTCGTAACAAACATGACACCTTCCTGCATAATAAAACCTGACAACTACGAGGATGCATTTCCAAATAGCTTTCTGCATATTTGCACCTCTATAACTGATTCCGTTGTCAGACAAAAGTGGATTATTTAACCAGAGTTCTTTCTTTATCAATTCAGTACACAGACGTGTGCTTGTGAGGGAGCGCATGTGTGTGTGTGTGTGTATGTGTCTGTATAAAATGATCAAGTAAAAATCACTTAATTTGAATTAAAACCAAAATATACCAGTTATCTCTGAATTTTCGCAGTAGGTAACGTTGATCATATATGTGCACGTATGTTTTAATCTTCTACTATGAAGCTTAAGGATGTAACGTTTGGATTGGCTTCATCTTGTAAAGTTTGCATACACAAGAATTATCCTGACACTCCAATTTCCTCCAAAAGGAAAAAAAAAATATCGTATCCAGCTCAGTTTTGTTTCCCAGCCTTTGATCACTGACAATTTCAAATATTTTTAAGATAAAATGAAATATCCAGGCAATGAGAAGATATAAAAAAGTGCACAGATAATTAAAATTCAAGATGTCATTTCTATCCTGTTCAGGCTATCCTCTAATCTGATGGTGGCAGACAGGGGACCGGAGAACAGGGTTTGGTTCTTGGTCTCTTTCCATTCCATCAACAGACTTGGAAAGCTGTAGCAGCAGGACATCTGAGTGGTCCCTTCGTAAATGCTAATTACACTTAGATCCCACTGATTAGCAGAAGCTGTAGTTCTCAGCACACTGAAAATCAGGCTAACGGTGGGAGCATTAGGCCGTACACATGCAAGTCAACGTGAACCTCTCTGCCGCCCGTGAGGAATCTGGTGCCCTGTTCACAGCGTTGTGTTTGATGGGAGCTGCCCAGCCGCTGCTGAGTGGAGCTGGTCAGCCGTGAGCCTCTGTCCACTTCTGCTCAGGAAGCGGTAGGCAGCAAGGCAGTGGGAAGGGGGCACTGAGGAACACGGAAGTACACACCAGAGTCCTCTGGAGGCTAAACCTAGTTACCAAATCCTGAAAAACACTTTGTCAGGCCTGAAAAGCATACTAACCTTTAACTGGAATAGGCAAAGAGCGCTCCTTTCCAATAAAGATTATCTTTCCATCGTAACCTCAACTAGTTGTGCCTACAGCATGTTCTGCCAGTGCTCTCCAACAGCAGTAAGAATGGCAAATACAGTGTCCAAGACGGAAACTGTTACTATTTTAGTCATTTTCCTCAATTCTAAGCTTTGAGCCATGGCCACCACCATAACCCACACACGCACTTGTTTACCTCCAAGCCAGGTGAGCCCACGGCCACCGAGCAGCCCTGCAGGCACAGGCTCAGCTGCTCAACAAGCTGCTGCAGACACACGTCTGGTGGCTGCCACCTCTGAGGACAGACAAGCTCCTGGGAAGAGCACCGAGGGCTGACAGCACAAACTGGTAGACGGTGCTGCGTTCAGGAGGCCATGCTCACTTCCCAGCTCTGCCAACTGACCTACTCACAAAGCTTGGACAAGCTGCCCCAATTCCCAGTGTCCCCATTTCCCCATAATTAATGGAGATTCTGACACTTGCCTCCCATGTGACCCACCGACGAAAAAAGCTACATGACTCACAGACTACAACACACATAACGTAACCGTATCGGTACAATTTGGCTAACAAACACATCTTCTCTCAGCGTCCCAATTTTCTTCTGAGCACTACCACTACTATCATCCCTCTCTCTGATAAATTTGTGACAGAAGCTGTCAGTGGAGAAAAGATCTTCCATTGCTAACATCTTAAAAAGCTTATATAGCAGAGACATGATAAATTACAGAATATGTATTGTAATGCTTCTTTTTGAATAGACAAAATATAAGAGGGAGCTCGAGTACAAGCCCAGCAGGTCAAATCCATCCGGGCAACATCTCCAACGCACACGATGAGAAGCAGCAGAACACTTTAAGAACCAAGGACCCAATTCTGCCTTCAGAGGTATGCCTGCCAGTCCCACATGCACAACAGGCCAGAATGAGACCCAAAGTTTCTACAAGAATTATTTCAGAAAGTGAAATAATTTTTATGCTGACGGAACTTAAATAAAAATTAAATCAATCTATTTTTTAATACGACACTGTCTAATACAACAGCCAACGTATGTCACTCTTTAGAAGAAAATCTGCATCTGACATGAAAGTGTCTGTTTAAAATTTAAACCAGATGTGATATAGAACAGCTGAAATCTAAAGTTTGGAAAAAAACAAGATGTAGAAGAGATATAGCAACTGACTTCTGCTAGACACCACAAGGGTAAGAGAGCCCTCTCTTCAAAGCGTTCAGACTGGCACCTTCCTAGGTACACGCAAACACTGTAACCAGTTGGTATTATCTTTGTAAAATGTAGTGTAAATTGGTGTCCAGCTCTTGTTGGGGTTTTTTGGTTTGTTTTCTTTTTCTATTTTCTTTTGTTTGTTTGTTTGTTAATTTTCTCTCAGTTTGTCAATTGACTACCTAGCATATTTATGATTTTTCTGTATGTTCTTGTATCGCTCTGGGTAAGCATTTGATCACAACTACCAGCTATTCTTTTTATTCTTCACTTGGAAGAAAAAAAATCAAACAGGCATTGTCTCTATAGCTGCCTCTCTTGCCTTTTAGTTTCCTTTTTTCTTCACATGTCTGCATACTGACACATTCAATTTCAGGTTATCAGCACATCTGAATTACAGAATACTGATGGGGATAGAGGGCAGGCCTCTCTGGACTGATTAGCATCATTTAAGAAAGCATTCACTTGCTTGCTTCATTGGCTGCAGGGATTCCATGATGGGTGGCCTTTTAGCATTAGAAGTCAATATGGAGCAATCTCATTTGAATTAAATATGGACAAAAGAAAAGATTTGATTGTGGTTATTCATGGCTAACCTTTTAATTTCACAAAGCTCTGAAATTTGGGGGTTTGTAAGCCATAAAACTTAAATATACTTAGTTTTTCATTTTTCAACTCTCTTCTTGTCCTCCAGTTTTTTTGTACTTTTTAATTTGTGCAAAACTTAAACCACAAGCTTATTTCAAAAGAAATGTCTGGATGAATATTCAGGAAAACCTTTTAACCTAGTTAAACCTACACTGACTATAAAAGGAGGAATGCCTGATTCTAATCCATAAATGTATGTAAATCCACACTGAAAAACATATTTGTCTCTATCAGACTCATACTTGTTTCCGAATGGACCATAAATGCAGCCAAGTATTTCATTAACACAAATAATTATGTATGGCTAGTCATATTATGACCTTTGTTAGCAAGAGCCCAAGCCTGTGGAAAGGTTGCAATGATTTAAAGTACAGCAAAAGACCTGATGCGAGAGAAACAAATCTCTATTCTTGCATTAAAGTAAAATCATTTTATGAACCGAAACACAAAATAATAAGCATGAGTTCTCACTAACTAGTAAAATGAAGCAATGTATAACACCAGGCTACAAAACAGTTGTGGGAAAATAAGTCAAGCTTAAGTTTTGCAAGAGATTAAAAGAAGTGCAAAATTTGACTTCCAAGTAGATGAAAGCACTAAAAGTGTAGCCAACCTCTCTGAATATCTGATCCCTCTGCACTTGAAGACAGTGGGAGTTTTGCCATTAACTTCAATGGAGGCAAAATCAGACATTGAGAAATGAAGTGGAAATGGCTTTTGCTGAGCTGGGCTGGCTGCCATGGTACGGGATAAACTCAGCCTATGAGGAACACAGGATAAATATCACACTACTTCTAGCACGTGACTTGTCCCTTTGCTACCTGTCCCAACAGACTAGGCTTAAATTTGAAATATATCGTTCACTCCAGTCCAGACAATTTCATAGATACCCTGATGAAGGAGAAAAGTATTAAAAGTCCCTCAGTGGGTGTCTCAGAAAAAGATTCCAGCAAATCATTCCTGCATTGCAGACACCATTGAAACTGAAACCAAGATCTGATTAAAGCATTTTCATGGATCATGTTAACGATTAAATCAGCCCCGTAAAAAGAAGCCGCAAAACACTACCTGCATTTACACCTTTTAGTTGTTTTATGGAAGTTAAGCCTGGAACCATCCAAAGTATTCATAGAATTATTCCCGTATTCCTCAAGATTTTAGTTCATTCCTGCTGTTGTAATAGAGAGCACCTAGATGAAAGAGAATGGAAGGTAGGGAGTACATTTCCTGAGGAAGCATATGCATTCAACTCTTGCAAATTGTATGATCTCACTGTAGCATTCAATAGTTTTAAAACTCAGCTTTTCCAAGTTTCCCTCCTGTCCCTAATTTACTAATTTCCAAAAAAATTTTGATTTTAGGTTTTTTTCCAGCCAATATACCAGACCCCTGCACTCTCATGCAGCATTACATCAACAACATCCTTAGCATGCATTTTGTCCATTTTTAAATGGAGTAAGTCTAAATAAAGAAACAAAAGCGCTTGGAAGTACTTTCACTGCAGCATAAGCATTCTAAAAAGGCCCTTCACAAATGTTTCCAATATGCTTTATACTGCAACCCAATGTGCAACTTCTAAACTACACCACCACAAGTAAGAAATTAGAAATGTTGAGGGCTATTGAACACTGAATTTTCACAGTGCATCTGCACAAAGTTATTTAGCACAGATGTTTCTGTAATTGTGATCCACTGGAAAAACGCAAAGTGTTCAATGGCCCTCACACTTCCACCTGCAGAGCAGTACTGGTCTAGGACAAGTATGCTGAGCTGTAATGTATAAAAAGCAGCGGCAGAGGCTGGATCAGACTTTGTAAGGTTTTCACAAACAGTGTTATTCTGCTTTGTTTGTGAAGGGGTGACATGATTTTGGGTTTTTTTTCTTTTCGTTTACAAAAAGACCCACATATTAAAAAGGGGTGAAATAGATTTTACATGCCTGGCTTTGAACCTGGGAATCTCCCACAGTGCAACTAATTGCATTGCCAACAAGACACAGGAGTACACCCACAAGCAGCATAAAATGTAACTGTGAGGGGTGTGATGGTAAGTCTTTATAAATAATACATTCATCCCAAGGTGCACGTGTGTCTATGTTGTTAATGTAGGTATTTTTTCATTAGTAGCTGTAAAGATATCTGGGCAGGTGAACATCAATGTGCCTCTCAAGACAGTAAAAATGAGGAAGCAACGACAGGACAGGACTTGCTTCTTAAGCAGAACGGTTAGGAATATTCCGTTTGAGCACCAGCAAAGGGAAGTGATGATCATTACAGTGACCCTAGCTCTCCTACGCATTCACATGGCCTCAGAAATTCCCAGGAGAGCATCACCCTATCCTGACTTCCAACAAAAGCATGTCTCAGAGACCAGAGACAGGCCCGCAGGAACAGCTGAGCAGAGAGCAGGCAGCACAAACCTGTTTAAAGAGCACTGAATAAGGACCAATGGCTTCTTTGTCATCCCGCTGCCAATGTACGAGGAAGCAGGTGGACCATTCACTTAACCTCCCTTGCGAATCCCCCAAAAAGGATTATTGAGAATTTTTTAGCTGAGAAAACAAGAGGGAATTGATTAAAGATTATAAGCAAGATGAGGATAAGACAATTTTGATGCAAAACACATCATCTAATATGGCTAGCAGCACTCACTGGACTGCAGAAGTACATAAACATTTAGTGATAGGTTGCTGGTTTTGCAAAACACAAATCCATGATGTGGGCTCATATTTTGAGCCATAAAAAGTGAGGATAATGGCTAAGTTATCATTTGAAAATTTGCTGCAGTAACTCCACAGTGCATTTTTCAAGGCATATGAACAATAACATGACAATTGCTCCCGACTAAGTAACGGCTTTGTGCTGCTGTCCCACCATATCTAACAGACTGATCTGACACACTTAACCATGTCAGTGCCTCAGCAGGAGAGCAGCCAGGATCACTTCATTGCTCCAAGAATCGTTTTTTACCGTTGCTGTTGCTAAGTTGTTCCTAGAGGTATCTCAATTGCTACAACACTCCTCTATCATCTAATTTTTTTGCGGAGTCCCACACAACTGTTTTACCCTTCTCTCCTTCACCCCTCTCTCTCTAGGTGATCT
>CM050661.1:19015280-19075280 GCA_027574665.1 Rhynochetos jubatus | reverse complement strand
ACAAAAATGGCAGAAAATTAAAGCAAATGCTGTCAGTTTTGCTGTTGTAAATGTTGTCACTTTATCACTTGTTTACAGTTGCACCCATACTGATAAGTGAATATTTTTCAACACGTATAAAAAATACGACCTTAATCTCATGGGAAAATACAGAAAGGACAGTAAAAAAAAAAAAAAATGTTAAGCTTAAAAACAAAACAAAAATATTTCCCAAACTGCAACATACTACCTAATGACCAGTAGTTTTAAAATTCACATCTTTATAAATTTCCAGCGTAATAGAACAGAAGATCACAAAGGAAACTATGACTATATATAACACATATAAATTTATAAAGAACTCAATAAACATTAATGCATTATCCCTGCAACAGAACAATAAGCTGTAGCACAATACGGCTGGTTAAAATCTCAATGTTGTATTTCTCAAAGTAATATATTAGAAATCAGGCTTCCAAATGATAATGAAAAATTTATCTGTCCAGATACTAAATCTATTTGGCATTATTTACCATGAGGAAGATTCATAAACTGCAAGAAAACCACATATTTTACTTGCCCATCAAAAATATTAATTGCTTGGGCAAAGAGAATTTTGCACTGTTGATTAAGATAACTGTAACCAGAAAATTCCAGTGAATAAATATTTTTTACATTTGTTTCAGTACTGGTAAAGAGTATCAATTTGATTTTAATATATGTATTAAAATAATGATGGAGGGAGGTGTTTTGGGTTTTTTTCTGGGTTTTTTGTTGGATTTTTTTGGGGGGGGTTGTTCGTTTGTTTTACACAACTAGTCTAAAATAAATACAAATTTATATTAAATGTTTACGTCTTAATTCAAGATTTGCTGACATTGTAACATACCAACTACCAAAAACTGCATGGCTACTTTCATCTATTGCCATTTACACAAAATTGTGAGACAGCAGGCTTAAAAGACAGTGGAAGCCCTCAGAGTGCAGGTTAGGAGACCCAGTGAAAGTTAGAGAGTAAATGCAGATACTTTTCACACTCTCAGGTTTTCACTAGGTCCTGCAAACTGCAATCTTCACTTTTTTTTTTTCAGTGTCATGAAGTTTCTGTTAGGACCTAAAAGCTCTGTTCTTCACTGATAATCTTCCAACTGGGGCTTCTACTGTTAGTGTATACCTGTAAGATAGAGAGAAGGAGAAAGTAAGAAGAAAGAGAAAGAAATAGAAAGAAAAAGGCTGCTAAAGAGAAATAATGAAAGATAAGCAGAAGAGCTAGGCAAAGGGAAGAAAAGAACGAATAACAGAGCAAGCACAGCATTAAAAACTATACGTTGCATTTTAAGAAAATGCTTCTACGTGTGACTAAAACATGGGATTAGTGGAATATTTCCTTGTCAATACATAGGTAAGATAAACATACTAAAGGTAAAGCACATATAAAATGAATCTGCAGTTAGTGGAAATGTTTTTTCAAACCTTGCATTGGCTGCTATATAAATACAGTGAGAAAATATCTGGTGCCTTCTAGGAGACATGATTAAAACCAGAAGTGAGCTTCCATCCCTGAGCTCAGGGTGTCCAGTCTCAGCATTATGAACAGAATCAGAGTTAAGTTTCAGATAACTCAAGGCTAATGTGAGCAACAGACGAGCAAAGACTGAAAGATCCAGCACAAAAATTAATAATAGTCTGGCAATTTTAGAGCTAAAAGGCTTTGGAAACTGCAGGTCGCTTGGTGCACGTGGGTAGTTCCTACCCGTGGTCAGAGCGAGCCACGTGAGCACGGGTCAGGAGAGCTTAGCCACAGTAGCCTATGCAGCAAGTAATTCAACACAGGCCATTTTTGTGCAAAAACCTTATTAGGAAGCATTTTCACCTTCAAAAGAACAGGTTTGTCACCAAGTGCTGGACTGCACACCCCTATTTTCCAGGGTGCTTCATGGTCACCTCGCCTTGGGACACCTGTGGGCAGATCTGCTGAAAAGCAGTCAAAGAGCTTAATTCTGAAAATTTCCCTTTTGCCTACAGCACCAGGAAGCAGGTGATAACAGGTGGTGGAAAAGAGTAAGACACTAACTCTAGCCAGCCACAAGTGGATAAGAGTAACCCAAATGAGGTGCAGCAATCAAGACAATGCCTTCAAAACTGCTTCCGACTAGTGTCCCGGTCCTACAGGGTGAAGGGCAAGGACTATCTTACTTTGGATCACACTTTCTCCAATTTATTCAGTTTCTTCATTGGAGTTTTTTTAAGTGTTATTTCCATTTCTACTGTAACTAACGCAGGTCAGATAATCGCAGATATTAACTCCTGTTCCTAGCCCAAACAAATTTGGGGATCAGATTACCAGAACTCAGCCACAACACGATCCCTTTACGTCCCTACCTGAAAGGGACATCCCCCTTGCAGTGCCCCCAGCCCCCACTTCGACACAGAGGAGCCAACAGATAGGCGACAGGCTGCAAAATAGCAAGCCAGGATAGTAAGTTTTATTTGAAAGCAGTTGCCAGGTTCCAGAAATGGCAGGATTCCTGTTTGTTTGGAAGAGGAGGATGTATTTATACTACAGATACGGTCTGAGCGAGAGGTTGCCTTGCTGACTGCTCAGAACATGTTTGTGGGAGTTAGATTTCAGCTTACAAAGGGGTCTGTACCATCTGGAGTCTCCTACAGCCTCTTGTCCACTTTAGAAGCTTCAAAGGGATCCCATAAAGGTAGATATTTAAAACTGAATTTGAAGGTGGCTGGTTGGCTCCTGCCAGACTACACGTTTATGTAAAAAACATTTGCAGGTACTGGTACCATAAAGCTGTCCTGAAAAACTAGGTATTCCAATAAATTCAGTTACAACACATACTGACCCTATTCTGAGCAAAACATACAATTGTAAAATTATGCCAGCCTCTGCAAAACTATGTGAGATGTCTTACACCATGAATTAATATCCACTAGAGACTTAGCTGAGATCATCAAACTCATTTCACGTAAGACAACAAATTAAATCACCCCAGGGACTAAGAACATGAAAAGCCAGTGCGCTATCGGACAAGCTAGGTCCCTACAAGGTAGATTTCTTTAAGCAAAATATTAACTATACTTTCAGAATACACTGCTTCTATTGTTTATATGCACCACATAATGAAATGCTACTTCTGTTTTCACCAGATGGTAGCACATACAATTTTCAGGCCTTCAGTTCATATCATAATACAAACAATTGGTATGGCAAATATTACCGGTCTATAAACACTTCCACTGTTCCACAGCTCTTACACAAAAACAATACAATTTTTCCATTTCACTGTTCTAACAGAAGCCATGATAATTTCTGATATTCCAAAATATATGCATATTTGGTCACTTTTTGCTGCCCGAAGCAAATGAAATGATCAAACCTCAGACTGTTCGGCTGCTTTCGGTTTTTAAATAAATATCAAATATTAACAAAACTATGCAAATATCAAAATGCTTAAACGGTACAATACAAGATGTATCTCTAATACATTTTAACAATAACACATGCTGTGTTCCTACACTGGAATAACATCATCCATATGAATCCCAGGAATTTAGTATATCTGACAGTTTCTCTCAACCACCCATAACATTCTTTCCTGTCTCATTGTAGCTGGCAAAAGAGAATTCTATAATTGAGTGGTACAGAACATGTGCCCTCCCTGCTAGAAGATGACAGATGGATTATAAAAACTTCAAAGCAGAGCATTTGGAGCACCAGGGGAGAGATAGTGGGTATTTGAACTCTCAGTCTTTACCCAGGAGACAATGGCACTCTGACATGGTGCATATATCAAGGAATGGTGTAACTAGATAGACATAATCTTTCTTTTCAGTAAGTATTTAACATTCTGTTACGAACAAGTTTCAGCCTAGCTAAAGTGCAACTCATCTTAATACTAATCATCGTAGCCTGAAAGGCTACATGCCCCCTTTTTTCAATTTTGGTTCAACTGCTCC
The DNA here is from genome assembly GCA_027574665.1 of Rhynochetos jubatus. Lineage (NCBI taxonomy): Eukaryota > Metazoa > Chordata > Aves > Eurypygiformes > Rhynochetidae > Rhynochetos > Rhynochetos jubatus. The sequence continues at coordinate 19,071,329 of CM050661.1, read as the reverse complement.
TTCATAAAACTGTTTTTTAAAAGACAGAAACAGCGTTATATAGGTGCTTGGGTAGTGGAAAGGCTATTTTTAATCTTAAAATTAACGTTTTACTGGGACTTAGTATTTGCATGTGCTTAGGTGAATCTGTTTTGGTTGCTGGAATGCTTATTTGCATTGTCTGCATTTAAAGCGCTGCTCTCCACCAGAGTTTACATACCACATGTTGCTGATCATTCACTGAATAGTTACTAAAGTTACATTAAATTATTAACATCCCTAAAATAAAACCTTATAATTCCAGGGACACAAACCCTGTCAAGGAATTGATCCTTTCACTCCTGCTGCTGTACCACAGTGATGGCTGAGTGTCTGATGCCATCTTTATTAAGATAAATTGTAATCTAAAAACCAAATTCATCCTTCTGCAGCCTTTAAATACTTGCTAGAAACAAATACAGACAGAGAATCCCTTTTACAACAGAGGTGTGTTCAAAATTTCTTAAAGTTAACCATAATTGAATCAGCGTAGAGATTTTCTAAATCATTACCTTCCCATACAAACAGGGGTTTGGTATATCTTGAAATTGTTCATCAGTTTCTTTTTACTGCTGCTGTTACAGCCATTGCTCCTGGTTTATTAAGAAATTACTCGCTCAAATTATTTATAAAAATACCTATGACTTACTGTAAGGTCAGAAGTAAAACCGAGTTTAAATATCTCGTTCGTCTGTATCACAAAAATCACACACACATGATTTGACACAGTTTGCAGCCGCTGTTCAGGCAAGGCCCAGGACTAGAATAGCAAGGGTATTATTGCAGGTCAGAATTGAGGGGTACTGGCAGAACTGCGTGTGGGAAAGCTTGCATAACAGCCACACTGTGCCAAGCTTTAGCCTTTGTTATTAGTCCCTTTAATGAACGCCATATTCACTCTACTTAAAATATGCAGCATTTTTTTTTTTTAATTTTGTGTGAATTCAAAACTAAACAATTGGAAGATTCAATGCTGCAAGAAAGCCGCACAGTAACTATTCCCATTCTCCTACAAATGCATTTATTAAAGTAACATGCGAGCAATTTTAAATATTTGATCATTATACAGTTGAAACTAAAAAAAAAAAAGGCGAGCAAGCACTCTGGAAGCTGATGAGGCTGTAGTTTTTAAGTACCGAGTAAAAACAATAGCACCAAGATAACACACAGAAACAGAAGCAAGGAACTTTGCAGCTGCGTTAATATAAAATGACACAGCTCCAGTAGTGGCAGAGGCTCTCCCTGACGTGCTGCCCAGCTCTTCATCACGGACGGCTCTCTAACTAATAGCACCGTGGCAAACTGCTAAGTTGCCTACTAATGTATATTCTTTCCCGCACAAAACATTAATCCCAGCCTTTACAAGAGGGGAGGAGGTAGAGGACTGCGATGCTTTGAAGGAGACCTGTTTTGAGAAACCCTTTTTTAAGTGCATTTTCATCTTTTCTTTTTTCAGTGATCTTCTGCCATACTGGAATGTAAACACTGCAGGAATAGACAGAATCTCGAATTAGGGATTTGGATGCCTTTCTTTAGAAGTAATCTTCAAAGAATGTACATCCCAAACATCACAGTGGCTCAACAAGCTAGGAAGCTAGCTACTGCATGTAAAACTGCACAGGTCATACCTAGTACTTACTACCAGTTGGTTCCTGAATTGCTATGAAGATAAACGTTTTGTATCTTAGTACATTTGACAGGCAAGAGTATCAGGGGCAGTAATATTGCTTTAATGGAAGAAAGCCATTCTTTCACAATGGCACTAGTGTACTTATACACACTGTGTTGTTGAATTAAAAGTTAGCTCAGCAGGACTCTAGCTTTATTTCTGTTAGTAGGCATCCACCATCAGTCCTCGACGCTGGTGGAGGGGAAAGGCATGTCTTATTTACAGATGCTATTGTGCAGGCTTTAATAATAGTAAATACACAGAAGACAGACTATTGTGTATGGAAAAAATCTTTGGCTTAATGAACTGTCAACTCGTCCATCATAATGTTACTCAACCTAAAACCACCAAAACTGGACAAGCTCTTTGATGATATAAAGCAGGCAAGAGGTTTTGTTCACAGGCAACAAAATGGAAGAGATTGCTGCCATTAAGAAGATACTAGCCCGTGCTAGCACTAGCTGCCACACATTTGTTAGATAATAGCTTGATTTTTTTCCCTATGAGAATAGCCTTCTGCAAGAGAGAGACATTTAATCAGAGTGATACATGACATCCAAAAACTGAAACCAAAAATTATGGCATGAGCTAAAAGCAAGTTGTCTTCCTGAAGGCAGAATACTGAAACATCTTTAAGATTAATTCTAGGAGAGAATTCTGAAAGTCAAATGCTGAAAGATATTGAAAATACATTAATTATGCACAACTCGGGATCTAGGAGAGGTTAAACCCCAACTTGGCAGAAAATTGAATCCTTTTATTTGATACAAACTTTGTACATAGTGATGTTGTGTCCTGCATTCCTAATCTCCCCAGATCTACCAACGGAGCAAAAGGGCTGCAAGACAAAGGAATCGGAGATTTAGTCGTTCCAGTGTCATCCTGCAAAGAAATTAAGTCAAACAGGCACTGTGGAAAACAGCTTCTTGCAACCGTTCGTGGCAGAGGTCAAACTTCAGACCTACCTGGGGCAATTGTCCATCTTGTTCCATCAAACATCTATAACAACTTTCTTAAGTGGGATTCAAGGAAAGGAGACTTTTCACAGTTGCATCTGAGGACTCTCTCAGGAACAACTGTCATTCACGTGCATTAATTTTCTCTGTCACCTTAAGCACTAACCAACCTTTGAAGACACGCTATCCCACCTTCTACAGTGCATATTTTCCAGTTTCATCAGAGCTGAATTTTAATCCGTTACATTAATTGTGTGTGTGCGTGTCGGTGCGTATGGGTGCATTTTAACACTGGGGGCCTTTGCTTTCTACTCTGGATAGTCTTAATTTTAATACTTCAACCATTCATATCGGAATGCTCAAAATTTTGGAGGCTAATTTTTGAATCATCCACATTTTGATTCCCAGAAGGGCCAAGCACTTACTTTTCATTATAAAATGCAACAATAGCTGTGCTCAGGAAATCAAGTCCCATGTCTCTGAGGATTATTTTTCCAAGAACGAGACACACCAAATAAATGTCATCTTTGGCAAACGCAATGCGAAATCTATGTATTAGACACGCATTCAATTTCATTCTACACATAGATACTGAAATGAAGATGAATCTTATACATTTGCTAAAGAGTTGATTGGTCTGTTTGATAACACGATGCTCTCCAAAAGGTCACCAATTTGTCTAACCGCAGAAACGACCACTAAAGCTGCTAAAGAAGCAGCTTCCCAGAGCAGTAAATTTTGAGGAGGCTCTCTGTCTCCAAGGACCAAGATAATTCCAGAACATATCCATGAATTCTGTTCTGGTTCAAGGTATGGGAAATTCCTTAAGGTAACAATTTTTCCTTTTCTCAGAATACTAAAGGTCACAGTCTGACACTTTTAATTATGGCAGGAATGTTTAACAGAGTGGGCAACTTTGATTTCTCAAACTGAGGCTGAACGTAACAACCTCCGTGCCAGCCAAATACTGCTACCCCATAACATCATGCACTCTACTTCCCTAACCCTCCAGAGAAACTCTTGCCATCTTCCCACCCTTTGCCACTGCTCCATCCCCATACACGAACTCTAAAATTTCCCACTTGCTTCAGCTTTCAACCTTGATCCCCACGCAGGGATGAAGTCAGCTCTCTGGAGTGCTACCAAAGACCCAGAAGGCAGCAGGAGCTACAATGATAAGCTATCTTTAAATCAGCCAGTCAATCAGTTCTCTCAACCATCAAGTGATTCAAGCACAGTTCTTGGACCAAAATCCTTGGTTCCTACTGTGTCAGACCAGCTGATTTAGAATTGGGTTGCCAGACTTTTCCTTCGGATAACAATAAAGATGCTACCAGGAAAATTAAGTATCAGCACTCTTCTAAATATACTTTACACTGCCTATTGCATAATGGTCTGACCCTACTGGCGACTGTGTCAGGGGACTGCTGGTGATTTTGTGGATGCTACGCAGGCCTTGCAACTTCAGTTCAATTTAGGTAAGGAGAGACCAGCAACAGCCTTACTCTTAAGAAACTACAAGCTTAGATGTCCTAGTTTGGAGGAAAGGGCATCTTGAAAGAGGATGTGTGGATAAACAACAGGGAGCGCATGAAACACCTCTTGATTGCACAGCAGTTTTTAAAATCACACCAATTCTTTTTACCAGTGTTCTTAGTAAGTTTTAATATCTAAAATTTCAACAAACCAGAGCAAAAAGACACTTTATAGGAAATGTGGCGAATGGAACTGGACAAGGTGGTCCACTTTCAGGAGGGCTTGTGATTGATTCCTGTGGCCTGATCTTACAAATAACCAAGTTTCACCCAGAACATCATAAGCATTTAATTCTGATTTACCTTAAGCAGCAGACGTGTACTTCTGCAACACAAGTAAACCAGAAAATGGTTTTAAAGGGACAAACAAGGTCTCACCTTAAGATCTTGTAGATGTACACGAGCTTAACGCACCACTCACTGGCTCCCAGGATACACCTGTAATAGCTGCAACTAGAGCACTTTTAGTCTTTTTACTCAAGTTGTGGACACTAAAGCGCTGGAGGGTGCTAGTTCTCTTACCCACGCCAACCAAGGTAACAATTCACAAATAGAAGGTGATGTAACTAGAGCATGTTGTGCTCCACTGGTCCTGGCAGGTAGCATTGCCTCTACCCTCTCCCCATCTCCTAGCACGGGGAATGCTGCAAATGAGCTTTTTTACCAATAGGCCAGAGACTTTAAAGAACAGTGTTAACCACACAGCAACTCAAACAGAAGTCTCAAAATTCACTGTTCAAGCAAAAAATCATGCTTAACAGCTCCTATCCGACTGTCTAATATGCTTTCCTACAAGACTTCATCATACCGGTAGCTACCCCTGAGTTTTCAGTCCCATACAGACAGCAGTGCAACCCTTTCTTTACCTAAAGCAACTGCTTCAACGTACAACTGCTCAGGAATCAAAGAGTTGCTAATGGGCAATCAGAGTTCTCCTAAAAGTCAAAGAAACAGGCAAGGACCACTCAACCCGATGATGGCAGTTGGAGATACCATGAAGTTTCACTCCTGTTTGAATGCATATTTTCTAAGACTAGATAAGAAAAAACAAAACCAAACCCTATTACAGCAATTCAAAGCTGACCTCTTGCTTGACAGCTGAATCTTTTCACCAGGGCAGTCCTGCATCAAACCATCCCACATGAGAAACCTCAAGTATATTTCTCTAGAAGCGCAACCAAATGGAAAGTTGTTTTCCATGGCTAATCTGTACATATAAAGAGGCTTGCTCGGAAGGCCTAGGCCTGCTTGTTGCCAGCTTTTCCACAATCACAATATTTAACTGGAGACCAGAAGTATTTTCAAGAGCAAAACTGTCAAGCGCAGAATCTATTTGCAAATCTCTGAGGGATAGCATCAAAGAAGACACTTCTGCACAGGTTTTGCAAACTACATGTTTGAAACTCAAACAGCCTTCCAAAGGGTCAAGAAAAACTGCTTTGGTTAGGGAATGATCACTGGCTGAGCCATTCTGTTCAAAGACAAGACTATGGCTGGAGGGTAAACTTGGGGTGAGGAATCTGTGCTTCAGCCCAGCCAGAGTGAGCAAGCAAAAATGTGCCAGATGAGTATCGACACAGAAAAATGTTGAAGTTTAGATTGCTTTCCCCAGATGTTAAACAGCCACGTACAACAACACTGAATCTGGAAATGGCCTCTAAGTGCCCAAGAGAGATCTTGGACTTGACAGTCCTCTGAAATCATCAGTTCAGTAACACAGATAAAAGTAAACATATCCTTAGTCATGACTTAAAAGGGTATTGAGAACAAGATGGATAGCATCCGTCTGCCTCAACAGAAGCCTTTGTGCACCTGTATCTAGAATACTGTGTGCCATTCTGACCTCGTCTTTCCAAAAGAACATAGAGTTAGAGGTACCGAAAGGGTCAAATAAAATGATGAAGGAAATACGGTGGCTGATCCACAGAGAAAAGGAAGTTTTGTTTCACAAACACTGGCAAGCTTGGGACCACGCTGCCACAGGAGGTGGCGGTGACACAAATTCCAACAAATTCCAGACTCAAAACATTCGTAGCAAGAAGACGTATAGATGCATACTACGAGTATTAGGATGTACCCTCCAACATCCCTACAATGACTGGTTGCAAGGATACTGTGAGGGAAATGGACCACCAAAAGCACCCAGGCTTGGCCTTCCTAATCAGCAGATGGGACAGTGGCCTGGTGCAAAGGCATTTCTTCCATGCCAGCCAAAGCTCACTCCTCCATCTATACTCATTCAGCTAGACTAGGCCCTCTTCATTTTTTCTAAGCATTGTTTCTTAAAGGCTGTAAAAATCCTTTTACCCACTCCGCAGAGATGCAAGCACTGCCTGATCTTCAGCGGTGATAAGTGCCCCTGTCGCACCCACAGTATTCATTAGTAGCAAGAGGAGTTCGGCACCTGTAGAAATCACCTTCTAATGAATTTCCCAAGGTCACATTGAAAGTCAGGAAAAGCATCAGGAATGAAGCTCCTTCCAGTGCTTTATCAACAAATTTAATTTTCAGGTGTCATCCATTTTTTTCCTGGTATTATGGTCATTCAAGCTCATATTTCACAGATGGACACCTTTAGCTCCAGGCATACACTCCTTGATCTATTTTAGAAATCAAGCACAAGATACTCAGATATGGCCAACCCACACACCCGCAACGCAGGATATAGTGCGCCGAGGTCACTTCTGAGCTATTCAACACCACTTCCTACTGGAAACTACTTCTGTGGGTGCTATGCACCCAGAACTGCAACTAGGGTTGATAGGGCACCTTTGCCATTCCCTCTTCCCCCCGGCAACAGTTCTTTTTCCTCTGGGGGGGGCGGGGGGAAAGGAAGAAAAAGTGATACAAGAACATAGAGACCAACGCTGAAACCTTTGGATTCAGATGCTTTACGGCCAGATGGTACCAGTGTTTTGGCAGCAGTAGGACATGCTACCAGACAGAATTTACCCCTAAATCTAGATTTTTTATCTAAAAGGGCACTCTAGCATATTAAAAACAGTTCAGCATTGTATTTTTATATATCACACAAAATTTCCTCATTTGCCCCCTTACAGAAATACCAGGAGTCAGATCTTGCCCTGAATTACTAACGTGAAATTGAAGTGGTATAAATGTGGCAAAAATTTAGAAGGTTGCTAAGATCCTTAACAAAATATCTGATCTCAGAGGCCCAGTTAGAGAAGAGAATTACAAGTTCTTTGGCCTCAAGATGCATGACAAAGCTTAGTTGCAAAAGCAACACAAAACAGGCTGAAGGGAGCTAGAAGACAGGTACAAATAATTGCCAATTTTTAAAAAAATATATTGCAGAATTCATTTATGATCCTTCACAATCACTTCAGTATCTCAAAAATAAAAATCTGAAGGAAAATTTTAAGGTATCAGTGCACAGAATTGGATGATTCATCTGCTGGGTAGAAACCCAGGTTTCTCCAAGATAACAGGTTATTACACTGGGAGGAGGAGAAAGCCAACCTGGAAAACATCTCCTTCCTTTGAATATCCAAAAGCAAATCCACCACGGTAACATTAGCAAAAAAATAAGGGTGGAAAGACATGCAGAGTTTACATTAAAGTCTGCTTTACGTGTTCCACAGCAATACAGGACACAGGGGTTCACGTTACCAACAGGACTGGAAACAAACAGACCGCAATGGAGCCCTTGTGAGCAACAGGAAAAACCAGTGCCCAAACACGTCGACAGAACAACTATCAGCAACTGGTCCTTTCACCCTGACAGACACACTGAAGAGGGCCGCATGCCCAAACTAGAGATCTGCTGAAGGAGAAATCTAAAATATGTTTAGATCCTTCCTATATAGGATACTTCAGGCTACAATCACTCTCGGCAAGAGATTTTCCTTAACGCCTGTCTACATCTGTCAGCTCATGCTGATACATACTGTAGTTTTATTTTTATTGATTTTAAATATTAACAACGTCACAAGTTAATTCACAGGTCTTTCGAAGAGACCAACAGTAACTCAACTATTCCAACACCCGAATGAACCAACATCCCCAGACATGAATATCACAATTAGTATATTCATAACTAGTTTTTTATCATTTTAAGCTGCAAGTAATGTATGCTGTCTTCTACACACACACACACGCCCAGCCCTTCCACAGAGGAGGTAAATAGCTTGTATTTTCCTTTTATACCAGCATCTTCCTATATCTTCCAGGCTTATAATTTTTCTATTCTTATAAGCTATTTTTTTCAGGGAATGATGGTGGTGCATGACGCTTCACTTTGGAGCTAATTCCACACTAAATATCGATGCGTAGCTTAATTAGGGACTACTAAAGGAAAATTAAGTGTGGGGAGACAAAAACCAAACAGCGATGCCGTAGAACATGGACGCAAAAATGCATTTAAAAAATTCTACATATTTTAATGAGTAATAGTTTTGTGCTTTTTAAATCATTTTGTAGCTATGGCTTCCAGTCATGAAAATATATGCAATCTCATAAAACGTCTGATATTAGCAAGCCTCTTCAAGTGCAAGTGAGTTGTCAATAAGACAATTAAGACAACATCAATAATACACACTGCATGTTATTATCTGCTATTCGAAATCTCAGCCTATCCAAAGATCTCTGGAAACAAAGGGTACATCTGACATTGGCAAAAACACTCTCCCACAAGTGAAATATGTAATTCTGAATGTACGCAATGGCACCGCTACCTGTAAGGTAAAAAATTAATTGCTTTTAAATGCAGTATAAATAACTCCTAGTAATGTAAAACCTGGCTCTATAGAAGAAACAGCTACAATAGAAAATTAGCAATCCTGTGCTTAAATCAATCACTTCTATCACATGATCCCAGTCAATGAAAGCACTGAATAAGTGCTATCATTGACCTTAATCAGCCAACAATTGGCATGCAGGGATCAGAAATTCTAGGTAGGAAATCAGTTGTCCCTTGTAAATTTTAGGGTTTGGGGGAACCACAGACGCCCAATCTCTCACAGTACCTTTCCATCCAAATCACTCATCATTTTTAACAAGAGTAAGGAAGAACTGAAGTTAAATAAGCAAACTTCCAGCACACTTTCTCAGGTACAAAACCTAACAGGTGCCCATGCACTCCCGTTTCCCAACTGAAGAATACGCTAGTCGTGACTTTCGTTTCCCCCTGTAACACAGGATCTGTAGCCAAGCATGCAATATAAAGTCTTCAATGATTTTACTCGGTGGAAATAACCTACCTGGAAGTGAGGGTGATGAAAATCCTGCTGCACAATGATTAATTTGGGCTTTAATCCTGATGTCCCATTTCATCCGAAGTTGTCATTAAGTGCAAAAGGAGAAAGGACTACATAACTGGGACCTAACGTTTTTATTTATCCACCTCATAAGCTGAATGTGATTTCAGATTGAACAGAATAGATTTCCCTGTAACTAATGGACCAGATATATTCATACAATGTCCTTTTATTGATTTTACTTTCTTCTACCTATTGTTTGCATTTTCCTTTGAAAAACACATAACTGTCATTACGCTGTAGATGTCCTTTACAATTATTATATCATTCACCGTTTCTTAACAAAAAATATATGCTTTGCTACAGTGTGCTTTCTAATGAAAGACTCCCCACTAGCCTAACTGGAGTCTAAATTGTTAGAACACACTGTACATTTTGGGAGAAACAGAAGAAAATTAGACCCCTTTGGAATTGGTTTGTTTGGTTTTGAAATATGCGTCTTTAAAAATTTAATATGAGAAAGAAATGGCTAAAGGACAGACTTCATTTCAGACACTTTCTAAACAATAAGCCTATTTATATAACTGATCACATAATGAATTTCTAGGCACTTTACAGAACGTAAAGCCTTTTGCACTGCAAAAGTCACACTGCACGCAGTTTTCAAGTTTCAGAAAATAAATATTCAAGGGGACACAGGAATGAAAATATATAGAGTATTTTTAACCTACGTTGTTCTGAAGTTTTACATGGTATCTTAAATAATCACAAAGATTTAGTCACATATCTCTTAAGGATAAGTATGTGAGCAACTTTAAGTGTACTGTCACTGTTTACCATTTTTTTTAAACTCTTCCTTGATTTATATTTCAATACTTTGTTCCTAAGTTACGGTTATGCAAAATACAATTTGTTTTGGATGACTATATGGAATGTTTACAATTATTTAATACAATTTACTTAACTATTTTGAAACTAAATGATGTGTTGAATTAAAAGAAGGTTCAGCACTCCAATTGACTTCATATGCTCATTTTTCAGCATACTGCCCTGACAACTGAGGAGAGCACATTTCCAGTTATACAGCGTGCATGGTGCTCCACCAGGTTGCACCAATGAAATATATGATTTTAGAACCTTTTCGCAAAAGAACAACTTTCTTTCACGGAATCAACATTCAATTTGTCTGTCGTTAAGGTAGCTACCAGATGAATGCAGGCAGAGGTCAAAAATGAAAGTGTAAAGCAATACTGTTCTTTATAAAACACATAGAGAACTTATGCTACAGATTACAATGTACGAGGCAATGATTCAGCTATCAGATTCAAAACCATTTTCAAATAACCAAAGAAACTTGCATGCAGGAGCAGCCTTCAGAGAGATTCATATTTATGCACAGCCAGTTTTTGCCAAAACAGTGACTATCTCAAGTTTTTCAGGTCTTCACCATAACTAAGCCTAAGGGCACCAGGAAGGGGCAAGGTTTATAAAGAAGGAAGCAGCCGGACATAAGTATCTTTGACAGAGCAAAGCTTCCAGCAGAATCTCAACCAGGTGCAGTCACTTTCATCAGCCAAGTCTGAGATTACTCCCATGCTGACTATCAAGTCCTGTGAAAATATGACTTATCGGCACGCACCAAAGCCGTGTTCATCCACACGCTTTGCCACTGCTGGACATTCTTGTCAGGATTTCAAAACTGTACATGTAATTACCAAAATTCCCTGAGAACTTGCACACGTAAATACCCAAATACATTTTGTAGGTGTGATTTTTATTAACTTGACTGCGCTGTTTAGTTCCCTGTTAAAAGGCAAACATTTTTTTCAGTCTTACAGCTGGGACAAAGCAGAAGCTTGGAATTTCCAAGGGGTGCCGGGGAGGAGCCGTGTCAGGACTTTCATCTCTTGCTTTTGGTTTCTACTCAGGTCTGTTACTCCTGATTGTACAATCAATAACAGTCAAAGCAAACTAGTATCCACTGCTCAGATTCAAAACCCAGCTACCAACTGGAACCCCCTGCATATTTCCAGCTGAAACTCTTAGGACAGTTTTGGAAACTCAGCCTTAACTGAACTCCTCAGGGTTTGGGTCGGGTTGTTTGTTTAAATAAAGGAGAAGTTCAGACAAAGGGTTCAGATTCCCTGTGTAAGGCAGGCATTCTTGGAAAACCTAAACTCTTGGTAGTAGAAACAGAGTCACAATCTCAGAAGCCCCTTCCAGGACACAACATGCAAATGCAGTTTAGGAGATTTCAGTATCACAGATTCAGGGCTCTCCCTTTGACACTCAAAGTCTAAAATAAGTCTGAGCCTTATCATTAATAAACCAAGTTCAGATACTTAATGACATTTGCATTTCTGTGTGACGGAGTATTTACATTATGGCTATCGCCATGATAGCAGAGCATTTAGTCAATATGGCATCTCTGGCTGCTACCGTGAAGAGTCAGGAACTGTTCCGCCTGCAGCTGACAACCTGAGGGACTCTACACAAATCCTGGCTTGGCCAAGCCAGGACTGAAGCACAGCTGCCTAGAAGGGCATCGAGGGGTGTCCTAACGCTTGCCTGATCACCTGAAATCCAGAGATGGAATTTTCTGGACAAGAAGGTGCCAGGTTGTGTCACTGAAGGAAAAAGTATGTCAGTCTACCAGACTTAGACTTTTTGAGTGGAGAGAGTTTTCTCAGGATATCGCAGGAACAACTGATGCTACTTCCACCGGGAGCACGAATCAGCACACGGTCTACAGGGGGAACAAAGCTGACAATTCTTCAGCTCCTTTCTGAAGATGAAATCTTGATTCCCATGAACTTAGTGGAAAAAGTCCCCATGATTGAATAGAAACAAGATTTCTTGTTACACTTTAAAGCCAATAGGGAAAACGGAGGCAAGAATTTTACTTAATCACGCCATATGCACTTCAGTAAGGGACAGTCTAGTCCTCCCTTTTATCAGGGTTCACCTAAGGACAGGGACAGGATTCTTCTCTGGTTTATTTCAAACTGGTTGGGGCACATCTTGCTTTTCTTCCTTTCTTTTAACGTGAAAGCAGGAACCCTGAAATCTGGGGGCTCACTCAGATTCTAGCTTCTCTTGGTGGGTCTGCCACACAGAAGGAAACGGACCGCAATTTGCTGCATAACCTACACCGTGCCCCAAGCTGCAGTAGCACCGCATGGTTTCGTGTAAGTGACATGTCACAGTCAATAGCAAGTGTGTCAGCTCACTGACAGGCACACAACGTGCGACACCATCCTCCAACACCACTCTTCTGCAGCCTCTGCCTCTCAGGGAGAGTGTAAACAAGACTTGGTAGCAAGGAGTGCAGAACCGGCATTTTATGGGTTTTGTCAGTGTTGTGATACGCAGCTGCTTTGGAAAAGTATTACCGCAACCAAGTGTCAAATGTCACTCACGTTTCCACTGTGACTGCGAGCATGGTACAGTGCATAAAACCCCAATGTGCTAGTTAAACTATGTAACTCCTGAGCAGTGCCCTCCATTAAATGTAATTGCATTATCTGACAAATAATCAATGTTCAGATGACACTCAAGAGTCCTAACTGCTAATCCTGGGCTAAAACTATCTGATATTTGCCTTCTTTCTGAAGTTTTATACTGTGCCTGTGCTTCAGTATCAGCCCCAAAGGAGAAGCAGCATCACAAATAAGGTCCTAGCTTCCAATATGAATTTGTTGATAGTGTCATTAGGGAGATGAAGAAGATAATCTGGTTTTGGACAAAAGAGGACTCTTAGCCTTTGGTGGGCAGAATGACACAGCACCCTGTTTATATCATTTACTTAGGATATTTAGCATGTTAATTTGTTATTGTTAGGCTTCATTCTGGAATATTTTGTATAGATCTCTTATTTTACATGGACTTCCAACAAGAAGAGAAAGTGCAGTGCCTTTGCTATCAAGGTCTGCAAAGAAAATTAAAATAGCAAATATTAGTTCAGAACAACCTGTGACAATGTAAGAGCTATTTTATATAGCTGTGGACTGCTCTGATCTGAACGCACAGAGGATAGCGTTCTCCTGGGATACAAGGGTCTTTTCTCCCTTTTTTCCTCCACCTTCCCCTGCCTCACTTGGTCCTGGAAGTTGGGAGCTTCCACGGTCCACAGCCACTGCATCCCCGATGTTCCATCTCACCAACATGGGAGCGAGCACTGGCACTCAAGCTCCTGCCTACGTCCTGGCCACTCGCTACACATATTTGCTGTGTTCGTCACCTGTGTGTGGTGGATACAAAACTCCTTAGAGAAGTCCTCTGCCTTCCACATGAAGAGGAGCTTTCCTGCTCTTCACAAAGTAACAAGGTTCTGTGACATGAGCTTAACGAACATTTCCATGAACACTGCATTTCATACATATTTTTCTAAATGTAATTCAGGAACATAACTATTCTGAAGAATGAAAAGCAAGTCTTCCTTCCCACTCCAGCCAATCTAAAACACAATTGCGAGATCACACGTGACTCTTGACATCATATGGATTACTGATGGGTGCAAGAGAAGTTTAAAACAAAAAAAAAAAAAGGAAATACGGCTCATTGCAGGTTTTCAAAAGACCAACACCTAACTCCTAACCTAACAGAATTGTGACCAGAATTTTTCACTGCTGTGCCTTCTCCTAACTTCAGAGGACCCGATTCAGCAGAGACTTGTGTGCATGCTTTAACACCTGACATCCAGTTTTAGCAAAAACTACTAAGGACATGTTTCAGTACCACTAATTCCACATTAATTCAGGATCAAACACTACCTACAAGAAATGCTCAGTGTAAGATCAACTGAAGCAGTATCGGTGGAGTCATAACACTGCACCAGTAAGCCTCTACACTGAACAGCTTTAATTGACATTCTTTACATGTATGTGAACATCATGTTTATAAAATCTGAAAGAGGGCTCACAAAACAAATGATAAAGAACCACAAACTATTCACAGCTGAAGGAACATAAGGTCCTCCCTCCAAACACTAACAAATTCCTAAAATCTACAGAAACTTTTGTTAACGTACAGCCTTCCTTAGAAAATTTAAGCGTTTAAACCACAGAAACCAAATTAATGAACATAATAAAGAGATGAGACCATTTTAAAGTTTGTTTATTCCTGTCATATCAATTTCTCAAAGGAAGCATATTTATTGCTTCTATAGGTGCCTTCCTACCATGCAGTTATGAGACATGCAAGCATCCTATAAAATACTGAAGTATTATTCAGTAATTATTGTTTACATTCTCCTTGTGCCCTAGCCAAACTGCATACACCTGCTTAGGGAAGGATGGGGCACCTGTGGCCAAGCAATAGGTGTTTCAGTATGGACTTCAACTCGAGAGCAGCAAGCCCTAATGGAATAATAGGTACCTGGGTTACCTAATCGAAGGGTTTAAGTGTTGGCAATATCGTTGATAATAAACTAATAAGTTAGAAGAGCCTTCTTCACCTAGATGTCCAGCAATGATTGGACTAAATAAGGGCTGAAGATTGTTTAGAATTAATGTTGTTCACATTTAAATACAAATTATCTTAGTAGGGTTTTGCATATTGATTGTGCACTGCTGTTAAGTCCTCTTATTTCTATAGTAATAAATGATTCCTACTCAACATATGAAAGCTGTCCTAGTACTAAATAATGGTCTCAACAGGGGGCAAATCCTAAATGGAAGTAACTGGAGGGGACTGAATGCCACACTCTGCAAGTAGGCGGCTGAGAAACACCTAGGACCCAGAACAAGGTACAAATGGCTTCCAAGCCTAGCAGAACATTCGACCTAACGAGGCTAACTTCCATTTTACACAGATGGTGCTTTCTGAACAGATCTGTACAAAACACACACACATGCATCCTAACTGAGGATGGAAAGAGTTCAAGAGGCTCCCCTTCCTCTATTTTGTAATCGATTTCCTATTTCAAATAAGAGGAGATGAGGAAAGAAGGGAAAGTTGTCTTCAAGTCCAGCTTGAAAAGGCACGTGCAATACTCCTCCTTGCTTTATCTGCCAGCCCTGTTTCTCCTGACAACATGTTTCCCTAGCACTGAGGCAACCCACAGAGAGACCCTGAGAAAATTTTTTGTAGTCAGGCTCCTGCTCCGGTACATATACACGTAGCTGGAAGCGTGCTGGAAGATGGTGCTTCTCCTTTAACTTATCTTTGATTTGCTTTATTTTGTTCAGCTCCACCACCAGCATCAGAGAGAAAGGTGGAGAGATTATAAGCACATTAAAAACAAAGCAAAAAAAAAAAAAAAAAGGTATTTTCATTAACAAAACAGAAACTATGAAGTTGTACCATGATTTTTTAAAAATAATAAAACATTTGCTCCACAATAAAAATAATTAAGCCCATAATAAAACTACATTTAGTAAAAGATATATGATGTGTCACAACAAGAAGCAACAATAAAAACTGTCTGAGGACTTATTTGTAAATCTGTATTTGTAAAGGAGCAACATAAAAAAAGAGGGTCTTTCACTCTGATAGGTAATATTTTATTTGACTCAAATATATGAAACACGTCTTCAAAAGGCCAACCTCCCAACAGAAAATCTCGTCAAAGCAAAGCATACCCAGAAAAATAGTCCCTGTCTGATTAAAAACACCAATATCTTCTGAAAAAGGTACATGAACAAATGTCATGCAGTTGGAGGGTATGGACTAGCCAGACTGTTTTTACAGAGGCATCAAATCTACTTTAGATGTTCATACCAGCTACAGAGCAATGAAAACTGTGTTACGTTACAGACTATACATATGTAAACAGTTTTCAAATCCAGCTGTTTTTATTAAAAATGTAAATCATAAATCGCAATACCCTTCCCAATCTCACCGAAAAAGTCCGTATGACAATTTGTTTCTTTCCCCAAAGCTGTCATCCGATGCAAGTTATGTCTAGCAACGGTGGATGTGAATTCACTGCACGAGGTGTATTTGATAAGTAAATTGTTAATAGTGTGAACTCTATGAGTTAGTATCATCACGTGTGAAGTAGCCAATCAACAGGTGGTGTTTGAAAGAGGCTGAAATATAATATTTATAAAGCAGAGGGGTTTGGTTTCTTTTTTTTTCCTCGTGTGTTAACTCCAACTAGAAGCAAGCTAAATTTGACTCATCCAACGCACACCTGCAAACAAGATACTGAATCACTGACAACTATGGACCTGGTCTTTAAAACATTCATTAAGGTCTTCAGTTAGTGAACTCAGTACTGAATGTTGATCATAAGAGCAATTTTTTGCAAACTTGTGCCCTGTGAAATCCACAAGTCTCAAAGAAAACGGCTTTCACTCTCCAACGGGTACCCAAAGGTCCCCACTTTTCACCCATGCGATAGGTTCGTGGTGACAGCTGACAACTAAATGAAGGTAGAAAGTCACGCAGCATGGGAAACAGGAGAGGGAGGGAAGCCCTGGGTACTTGTCCAAGACCCCTGTTACTAGTGGCAGAAGCCCCGAGAGATGCAATGCCTCCTCAGACTGCCCGAGTCTGTACATTCATCAAGCAGCCATCCATAGCCACAAGTTTGGGCCACCCCCAGAACAGCCCTTTGCCATTTATACTGTAAAGCAAAATAAATTGAAATGCAAACTAACTCAACACTCACCACAGGCACCTATTTCAAAAGAATTTAAAGGTTTTGATGCAGAGGGTAACCATCAGCCAGCGACAGTACATAAGGGTTGAAGACGTAACCCCAAATCCACCTCAGCTGCAGGAAAAAATCTCACAGCACTGCTAGACCAGAGATCAGCTGAGACCAGTTCTAAATGATTAAGATGGTTTAACCCAACTACAACAGGTATTTACACACAGGTTAAGGGTCTGACCTCAAACCTTTGAAAGTCAACGACAAGGTGCTCATGGATTTCCTTGGGCTTTGAACCCGATCCTAAGAAATATTCTGGCTGGCATTTGTTGTACTGTTATGACAAAAGGTAAGAACTTGGCTGTACATTACACGTATATATTAAAAGCACAGTGTCATTTTTAAGATCAAATTAGAGAAATACCATTAATGTCGTTTAAGTCTTGTAAAAAAAAAAAATCAGTTGCACAAAATTCGAAGACCAATAAAAATGTTTCCATGATTCTTTTTTTAATCCCATTGAAAACAATTTTTCGTTGTAAACATTTTTGCTAGCCAAGCACTGCAGCATTGTGCAACTGCATGACAGCCAAAGAGAAACTGATGAAAAGCTGACTAGATTGATTTCATTTTTCCAAACGGAGTGAAATACGTAAAAGGAAATAACAAAATGGTGAAGTTATTTTTATATATAAAAAATGTTCACATTTAATAAACTCACATGGAAACGGCATAGCCAATGGTAACCGCTTTTGAAACATATCTACAGATCCCTTCAGTTCTGCATGGAAACAAAGGCAACAGTGGGCTCCTGCAGCACCTTTCCCCTCCTCCGGGACCACGGCAACACTCTCCGCTGGAGGAGTCAGCGCTGAGTCTGCCCAAACTCCGTATCACCCATTCCCTCTCCCCACTGTGACCTCCCAGGTTTCTGTGTAGAAGTCTGGCAGGGGGTTACTACTGGAACTCGGAGCTATATTTATTCCCTTGGCTCCCATCCATCCCTGTTGCAAAGCAGCCAGAAGGGGAACCAACCAATACAGCATGGGATCTGCCAGAGCTGTGCTGCCAGAGAAGTTAAGAATGAAAGACCGACGAGGCAGAAGCTATCAAAATGAGTATTTCTGTCTCTAAGAAAATAAGGGTTTCCTCCCTTTGCAGATCCCCCTTCTACAGATTAAGACATTTTTTCCTCTCTGTTTTAAGGAAACCCAACAGAGAAACATGCTGGTTCCATGGGTCTTTCGCATGTCACGCAAGATTCTTCATGAGGGAAGGAGCACTAACAAAAGCAGTATCTCTTGCATCTCTAAGGCATTTGTTGGCATTCACACGGCATATCTCTCCACCCGATGGTACTGCCAAACAGTGCCATCCACCAGCCCTGCACTGTATGCCAGCCCGAGGTGCCGACATGGAAGGCTCTAACCCTGCGCTCATTGCAGTCCCTACAGCTAGACACCGGATGCTCAGGGGTACGTAGGAATCAGTTAACCACGTCTGTTCGAACACATAATTGCCACCAAAAAACCCGGTATCAACAAAACCGCATTTTGTGATGAAAATTCTTTGGATTTTCAAGATGTGCCCCACCACCAACTGACTTTTATAATCACCAGATTATGACCTTTACGAGAAAGGAACAATTTTTCCATGTAACAAATACTTTGAAGATTTCAGAATTTCCTCTTGCTCCCCACCAGGCCTAACTGGGTACCTTCTGCAGCTTTTCAAAACGAAGATCCAGCAAGACAACATTGGGAACATAAATGCTCTCACCACATCAGACTGCAAGAGAATCAAGTCGGACCCAGTCTCTCACATCACACTCAAGTGCCCAAGCCAAGAGTCAGTCCTCTTCTGACCCACTGATTAATTAAATGATCATTTAAATTGGAAGAGCCTGAAGCAGGAACTTACAAAAACCCACCCTGGAAGAGCCAAAGTATGGTTATTAGAGCACTCACCTGGGATGTGAGAAACTCGATTTGAAGAAGCTGATTCAAATCAGATACGAGAGGAACGATCTGAATCCAGCTCTCCAGTGACCCAGGTGCGTTTCATAATCACCAGTCCATAATGAAGTGCAGAGATGCAACTCTTTCATTTTAAGCAGAAATTCAATTGTGGACCTGAGAAATCCTACAAAGTTGCAGCATGTTGATGCAAACTAATGAACTGACATTTTCAACTGCAATAAGAAAATTCCAGCTAGTTCTGGCCAGAAGCTATACGTCTATATTTGGAAAGCACCTAACATGCCAAAGACACTACCAAAACAAGCAATAGATTGAAATTCCAATCCAGAAGTGGTTGTGGATTTCCTACTGCTCATTTACCTAACAGCACATCGCATACACATGCATATAGCATTGTGTATTCAAGTCAAAGAAAGATGCTTGAACATTTGTTGTTTAAAACAATCAAGGATATTTTAAAGTACTGGACCTATTTTAGCAGAAAATTTATGGTAAGATCCAAAGAAGCAAACAGTTAGAGCAGGAGAGTTTTGTTACCTGGTATTACGGTACTAATAAAGATGCTGGGTTATCTCCTAGCAGCTATTTTATTAGTCCTAAGAGGAATTACACTCCTGTGGCAAAATCTCAATGAATCAATGAAGAAGAGATCCCTTAAAAAGGTAATAAATAGTCATTTTATAATACATTTCAATTTTGGGTAGCCTATAACCTTTGCATTTTTTTTAAATTCAAAAGGTTGGATTTCTTTTTGTACTTGAAATAATGAAACAAGAAAAAGTTTAATCAGGATCTCCTTTTGAGAACATCAGGCTGAGACATGGAGTTTATGAATAGTGGAGTTACACAATATATTTGCAGTGAAACTAGGAATCACATGAGACTCACCTGGTACTGAAGGGAAGTTTTACCTACTGCTTCAGTCCTACCCCAGCTGAAATAAGAGGAGCAGAATTGGATCCTAGAAATCACATCAAAATCAACCAAAATTTTTTCTAACCTTTATGCACATTCTTCTGAGAAGAGAGACCCACCATTTTCCTCAAAAACGCGGGATATATCCCAACACAACAAAGGTTCAATGAAAAGCTACTTGTAGCAGCAGTTTCAAAACTACTGTTGCTCTCCAACACGAAGTCAAACCTTGACATTCAAAAAACCTAGAATTCTTCAAAAAGACTGAAACCCATGAAAATGTTCATGCAAACCCTTGAGAAATAAAATTTTTAAAAACCCAGAACCAAACAGAGCTTGTCTACGTGTGGAGTTTTTTCAGAACTGTTCCAGCACTGCTAGGCGTCCACCCTGATCCAACCCTATCTAAAATCCCAGGCACTAGAGTAGAACGCAGTTTCTGCTTCTCCTGTCAATTATAAACTAATGCCAGAGAAAGCACGATTTCTCCCCAATTCACTCAATCGACGTTTCACTGTCACATTACTCCCTTGAATAAAACTGATATCAAACCCAAAATTTTGCCCTGCCCCATGTTCTAGTATTTCCATTGACCCCACAAAACGTGTAGATCTAGAAAGCCAAAATTAACAAACACACATACAAAATAAAATGTAACCATCCATGTGGAGCTATCAAAAGAAACGTTAGGAAATTAACATCCAGCCCACCATGTTAGCCTTTGTTAATAGAAACCTGACTTTACACCTCCTTGCTTTCTTCACCCTAGCTCTCACATGCTCCTTCTCCAGAAACAAACCTAGGCGTCCCTTGAACTCATTTATCCCTTCCTTGCTGGTAATTTATTCCATATGTTTATTATCCTTTGCATGAAGTAATTCTGCCTGAGTTTCCTATTTACCCATGCTTTTCTAAATTTTAGATTAAAGGGACCTATCTATATCTATCTATATCTACCACTGATATTCTTGACAAGATTGACAATAACAATGTCTGCACAAATCTATGGAGGCCAACTCAGAGAGTGAAATAAAACAATATAATATGCTCTCATTTAGAAAAACAAGTGTAAGGCAAGCCTGGCAACCTAACACAGTGCTATCGCATGGGTTACCAGGGCTAATTCCCTGACCAGCAGGGGCCAGGACTATGGAGGAAGCAATACACACAGCCCTGTTGTGACTGAATAGACTATGATACTTCATAGCAACTCCTTTATAGCATCGAGGAGCTCAGAAGGGCTCCCATCCTCCCCGCAAAGGACCACAGTGACTGCAGCAGAATATCCCAAAGGCATAAAAAAGGAGGAAAAGTTTGTAACAGCACTTACCACAGTTAAAGGGGGGGAAAGAAAAAACCAAAACCAAAACCAAACACAAAAGAAACTATAACGAAATTCACATTAAGGCTGAAACAAGCTTATTATAAAAGGAAGAATCAGGACTGCCAGTTACCCCTTTGCATCATGATACCCTGACCCATTCGAGGCTGATGCCAAGGAAGGCTCTCTGGGACATGCCTGGCTACCTGGAGGCAAAGCAGGGGCCACAGGGCAGATCCCCTGCAGCCAACCTTCCCTGCACCCCTACTCAGGCCATGGGGTGACAGTCAGCTCATACTCTCCTTTTTATCCCTCTCTCTTGCTTCTCCTGTTCACAAAACTGAGGCAGGACCAAATTTTCCCAAGTAGCCTTTCCCTGGCACTGTGGGTAGCCCAGTTTGGATAACTCCTGCCTGATCTTCACCAACTTCCACGCTCCCGGCCAGCACTTACTCCCTTTGGAAGTCCGAGATGCCTACAACTGGAGAGTTTACCACTAAAACATCCAAACCAAGCAGCTGATTTGAAGAACCCTGTTCAGAACACTGTTGCTTGCCCCACACCACTGGAGTGCAGAACTCCCTATTAATGCCCTACTGCGACAGACGGTGCTGCTTTTTTCGTAATATGACAAATACGTTCAAGGAATTACCTAATTTTGCTTTTGGTTATACGAGTCTTGAATTCTGCAATGCACAATGGATAGAAGATCAGATACTGAGGCTGCTGTGGCTATTTTAGTTCTGTTTTCCTCATCTGTGTTTAAAAGACAGTCAGATTATAACAAAATTGTTTGTCTTTAATATAGTTCAACTTGACCTGATGAACCCATCTCCTTAGAAAACAATCTCACACGGAGTATTTAGATTAAAACCTCTAAATAATAGCAACTTCAAAATACTTTCAAGGTCCCATCTTACGAATTTTTAAAAACACAGGCAACTAGGCTAATTATAATTCCTCTATAATTCTGCTTTTCTGAGACATCTGGTTATCTAGTAAGATGCACCTGAAAATTAGAGAAAATTTAAATATAAGGGAAAGGTGCCAAATTCACAATACTGTAAGAATTTGCCCTCTGAGAGTATGTTTAGTCACATCCTTGGTGCAGTTGGGCAGAGTCAACTCCTCCTGCTACCCTGGCTACCCTACTCCTGTGCCTCTTTCCTGATCTGGATCTCTGCTACCTCTGAAAAGATGTCTCAAATCTCTCACTCAGTGCTTGGCTTCGTTGCCTAACCTGCCAATAGGAGTGAAAATGTGACAGCAGTTATTGTGATCCACTCAGATATAGACAGACACTACTCAGTTATTTCACGTTCAGCAACAAACATCCAAACATCATTACAGTTTTCACTTGTTTCTATCCAAGGTCAGATTCTGATCAGTGACTTGGTCATAAAAAGTTCCTACTCTGTATTCGGCCACACAAGTGGAAGCTAGAACCACACGCCCGTACACTAAGCCTGAGATCATCAACACTAAGCCTGAGATCATCAAATTAAGCGTCTCAGAATTATTTTACTTTTACGTATTTTCTTTCAGTGGCTCGTCCTTTTTTCCTCTTCTGTGAACATCTGTGCCCGGAGTGTCTTCACTAGAGAAATTTGGATTTTCATCTACAGTTGCCAGAAATAAGTTTATTCCTGCTTCTAGAAAAGAAAGTATATGTATTCTGTTTTTTCATCTATGTTCTCCTTCCCTGAATCCAAATGGCTTGCACCTCTGAAATAGGCAGACAAAATGCCTCATAGAAGATGGAGTGAAGAGTAAGGCAAAAAATGCAAGGTGTGAACGAGAGGGTAGGAAAATGGCTTTTCAAAATAGTACTGCTTTTAGCATGCTGAAGAAACGATACACATCTATTCAGGTATCGCAGAGAAATCCAGACATTAAAATTTAAATTTACTTACAAATCCTGTTAAAACAAACTAAATCGGAAGATACTAAAAAGCTTTAATTGTCCTCATTCAAATCAGAAAAATAAATCTATTTATGGCTTTCTTTTCCATTTTTTATAAAGTTCATATAAATCCATGAGCTTTCTTTATGCCATTTTTTTTTTTAGTCAAGGCACTCTAAAAACACCTGTGCAATTCAAAGTCAACTTTAAGCAAAAATCAACATTTGGAAAAATGACTTCTACTGATTTTCCTACACTTGACGAAACTTGTGCTTCCCAGGGAATAAGCACAGCCCATTTTAATGGACTAGCGGATTTTCTGCATCTGTTCTAATGCAAATCTTTTTGGTCACCTAAGGCTCCCATGGTGGGTAAACAACCTAATGTGTCAGCTTTCTGTACTGGAGATCACAGTTTCTGATCTCAGCACTGTCTTCATAGCTGCAAGCAAAACAGTGGTACTGATGTTGCAACTTCCAGGCTACTCTCCTCTGATAATGAATGGGTTGGGTTATTGGCCTCTAGCATGGACGAAAATATGACAATCAGCCACTTCATTATATAAAAGTCTACAGTGAAGACAGTGCCAGACAACTTGCAGAGTATTAGAGCTCAAATACGTTCAGAAGTTGAAAAGCCCGTAGAACAATTCCTTTTTCTTCTTTACAATTGATAAAGTCACAGTCAATCTATTAAAAGTGCTTTAATACACTATTTCCATCACAGCACCTTGTATCTTCAGGAACTCATTTTCAAAACACAGCTTTAGCATGCAAATATTTTAGATACATTCCCTGAAAATGTAATAGAGAGACTAACCTTTCTTACATCTGCAGTTGTTAATTGTCGTCATTTGAACAGCAAATGAAAACAAAAAGTTTAAGCCACTGGCACTTAAAAAAACCCAAAAACCAACAAACATATTAAATCTCATTTACCTGCAGTGATTGAAATTCAAAGTCATAAACAAAATCTGAAGACAGCGCAGATATGAGAAAGTGCACCCAACAGCAGGGTTTAGCAACTGTGCCAAGGCTCTCTCCTAGTGCACGTTCTGAAACAGCAATCGATTCTCTAAGCACTTGTTACCAAACTGGAGACATTTGCTTTCTACAGCGTACCGAAAACTTTAAACAACTCATTTATGGTGCTTTTCTTCAAAAGATTAACAGCACATCCACTAGAATACAAATTAAAAAGAACAAAATTAAAAAAAAAAAAAGAAGGGGATAACAGAAAGGGAAAAACAAGAGACTGGGACAAACATCTCAAGCTATTTACAAATATTTTTATAATGACTAGAAATCATAGAGCCCTCTTTAGCTAAGTTAAAAAATAATAACAACATTAACAAAAAAAAAAAAAAACCAACAACAACCAAACGAGACAAAAAGATGCATCAGCTGTTGACTGAACACAGGGCCTGCTTTTCAAGCTGCTGAGCACCCACAACTCCATCTGAAGTCGGTGGAAGTGATGAGTGCTCAGCAGCTCTGCAAATCAGGCCCCAACTGCACAGGGGTCTCCGAGCAGCCTACCACCAGTGGTATTTGGGGAGGGGGTTTTGTCGCTGCAACGAAACGAGGAGGTTCAAAGCAATCTGTCAAAGGAGTGCTGCTACATTCGCGAGTCGTAAAGCTAGCTAGCTCGCATCTAGGGGGAAAAAAGTTAATTCCTGGGGCTCATAGGGCTTGCATTTGTCAAGGAGCAGGACGTCAATGCTATCATTATCAGGCAAATCAGCCAGGCGTTTAATGGCAGAATCAGGAGACATTTGCTCTCCACTATCAGAATGACATCATAACTAAAGCAGCCTTCGGCGAGGGGGGAGAGCCGGGGCAAGGCTGGGGCCGCACGCAGGCTTCGCGCTTCTGCTGGGCTCGCCCCGCCGCCCGCTGCGCCCCTTCCCCAGGAGGCGACGCCTTCAGCCGCCTCCGCTCCACAACTTCGCCCTCGCAGCATCTCTAACACCAGCGGCTCATTTTACAAAATACTTCGAAACCTGCCCGATCCCGACTGTAAGCCGGTCAGGAGGGGATGGGTTTCACAGATCGTCTACAAATTCACTCGAAAAATTTCTGGCATTTTTAATTACTTCAGTCATCTTCGGCCTCCGTCAAATTGGGGGGGGGGGGGGGGGGGGGGGGACGGGACACGGGGACACGACACAGACACATTAAAAAACTAGTTGTCCCTAGGATTTAAGAAGCAACAGCTTAGTTAACCAAGTCGATTTTTAAGCGTCCACAAACACATACACAAGACCTTTGAATATTCCCAAGTATTTAGCAATTCCATGATCAGAAACAACAGCAACACACATTTCCCTTCCACAGCAGCTGTAATCATACAACCCAAACAGCACAAATTACAAACTGTTCATCTATTTCCTGTTAAAAAATATCCCTACAGGTACACAGGCACGGTACAAAAGCCTCACCTTGTATATAAACTGTGAGGGAAAAAGTTATGAAAGCAGACAGAAAACCTAAAATCCCTGAGGCTACAAAAAAATCCCGCTATTGAGAAATAACCCAAGAGACCACATCGGGAATGTACAGCTTTCAGAAGCGCTTCTCATCCTATTTGCACTTAACCTATTGATGTACTTAGGCAGGTCACTTACTTTTCGGCTATGTTTGAACCCTTTACAATCATGCAGATCGCCGCGGTTTTCACTTGGGCTTTGGGGTTGGGTTTTTTTGTTTTGTTTTGTTTGGGTTTTTTTGCAAACAAGTCTCATTTAAAAAAAAAAAAAAAAGATCCAATTATGCAAATCTGCTCCCGGATAGGTAGTGAATATTCAATATGACGGTGATACTGTAATAGTTCAATGCAACGCACTGTACTGGACAGATTTATGAGGCAACGTCACTACTACGCTCTGGTCCTCGCTGAAGCATCTTGAAGTTAATTAAAGCTGCAATGTCCACTTTTCCAGCCACCCTCCTCATTCAGGTTTACTATTTCAACATCAAACCGGCGAGGGGGCCTCCCCCCTCTCTCCGTACATTTAAGCAGCCTTCCACAGTCAATGAACAATGAACAAAGATTTGAGTGATAGGAAGGGGGGGAGAGGGGAAAAAAAAAAAAATCTCCACAGGAATAATCAAATCCGGTTTAAACAAGTAAAAATACAGTTTCTAATATTAAACTAGAAAAGAAAACATTCTTCTCCAAGTGAACGTGCAGAGGCGCTTAGCCAACCCCTTCAGAAAGGGGCTAAAAGCAGCCAGTCCTTTTTATTTCGAGCAGTGAATGAGCCCAAACAAGGCTTCTAAACTTAATTATGACACTTAAAATAGTCTTTTTCCACATAAGCGGGGAGGCTCGCCGCTGCTATCTGTATCAACCGGTCAAATCAGCTCAGCAAACACGGCCCCTGTTGGATTTATTTTAAACTGCACGGGCGGGGGGGCGGCGGCGGGGGGGAAATGCACAGCCCCGCAGAGCGCTCCAGCCGCGGGCGGCCGGGCAGCCGCGCCCGCCCCGCGCCCGCCCCGCGCCCGCGGACTCCCGCGCCGCTCCGCGCCGCCGCTGCCCGGCCCGGCGGCGGCCGGAGTGAAAGCGAAGGGCTCTGACAAAATCCACGCCTCGCCACTGTATCAGCCACGGCCATATCCGCCGCACGCACCCCGAAACAATGCCCGCCGCGCAGGCAGGCGGCGGCCGGAGCCCTCCCCGCCGCGCCCGCCCCGGGCGCCGGCACCCACGGCCCGCGCGGGGCTCCGCGCCCGCGGACGGCGCCCCCAGCCCCGCCGCCGCGGCGGAGGACGCCGGCAACTAACTTTTCGGATGGAGCCCGAGCGAGCCTCCCCGAAAAAGCAGAAATCCCCGCCACCTTTAATTTTGCGTTAAAGTTCGCGGGCGGCACCGCTCCCCTCAGCCCCTCTCCCCCCTCTCTCACGCGCACGTATAGATATTAATTATTTGCAAAACTGCAACAGATGGGCGCATTAAAATCTGGATTCTTTCCTACACAGCATCAAAGAATCTCTCCTTCCTCCCCCCCTCCCCGCCCCGCGTTAATCCCACCGCCGGCCCGGTGCCCCCCAGCCCCCACACCCCGCCGCCTCCCCGGCACCGCAGCCCCCCGCGCAGGAGAGGCGAGGCCGCTGCCCCGCGCAGGCAGCGGCGCCCCCGCGGCCCTCCGCGCCCGCGCACGGCGCGCCGCCGGGAAGAGGATGCTCCCCCCCTCCCGGGGATTGCCATTTAAGTTTCCTCCTTAACCTGTTACTTTCTCCGGGCGCTGACAAAAGCCCCGGCGGCGGGCTGGCAGGTGCCTCCCCGCTCCCCGCGGCGCCGCCGGGCGCGCTGCGCTCCCCCCCGAAAGGGCTGAGACCTGGCCTGACATTTAGTGCCTACTTGAATGTCACAACGCTCCTCGCAGCATTATGCACGGCTCCTATTCATAAGAGGTCGATTAGAGCACAAAATGGCAGGTCTCTTAGGCACTTGAATCTCACAAGTTTGACACATGGTATGCATCAGCTAACTTTGATTAAAAAAAAAAAAAAAAAGGGGGGGGGGGGGGGGGAGTTTACAAATTACACCACGATTAGCCGGGATCCTAAGGGGGGAGGGATGGAGGAGGGGGGTGGGGGCCCGCGTTTAAAGTCACTTCAGCAAAGTTTGCTCCGCGGCAACCCTTTAAAACAAAAAAGTTTCTGGGCAAGTTAAGGGCAGGGTCGGTGCGGGCTGGGGACGGCGGGCGGCCCCCGGGCAGCGCCGCGGCCGCCGCCGGCGCTCGCCTCCCCTCGCCTCCCCTCGCCTCGCCTCGCCTCGCCCGCCCGCTCCTTTTTTGTAAAGTAACGGTTTTAAAAGAAACGAGAGAGAAAGAGGAAAAACGTAGGGTTTTCTTCAGGCTAAGTTCTATAGCGCCATTCAATGGCTTCTCCGCTCCTTTCATTATTTTCTGCTTTTCCCCTGACAGCCCTGCTTGCAAACGTCACTGCTATGGATATTTAATTATACTGTATTTTTTTAATCACGGTGGAAAACGCAGGCCCCATTGCGATGATTAAAAAGAAATAAAAAAAAATTAAAAAAACATACTCCGGACTGACTTTGGAGCCTCTTTGATGGCTCGCGGGAGCCTCCCGGTTCCTCAAAAACCCCCTTTTTTACCTTTGTCTTTCTTACCTTAAAATTTAAAGCAAAGCGTAGAAGAAACTCCCGCACGTAAACGGAGCGTTGTAAAAGATTGTGTTCAATGAATAATGAAGCATGTCCACATGATTGACTTGATCATTTTCTTGTGCGGAGGGGGAAAAGTGCGGCGCGGGGCTGCCGCGGCCGCCCGCTCCGGGTAGCCCTCCCAACTGCTTCCAGCACATCCCGAGCAAAGAGCGCTTTATTTTAATCTGTCTCTTTTCAGAATAACCCCCTTCATTGATACTGATCACCCAACATCACAAGACATCCCCATCTCTCAGCGTGGACTCCCCCTATCTGGTAGGTGAAATGCATTGTACCATTAAAAAAGCACTCCATTGTCGTCTTGGCATAATTCACAGCAACTAGATAGGTCTTGCGGCATTTAGCTTTGATGAGCCAAAAGCTGAACCCTTGATATAATAATCTACAAAGAATGGTCTGTGATCGTCCATTTTTTCTCCCTGTCTAGCAAGTAAGAAACCATTTAACACGGCGCAGCTTGGTCGTGACCTTGAGCCCGTGTAAACACCCCGAGGAGCCCGCGCCGCTCCGCAGCCCCACGGCCAGCGCCGCTGCCCGCGCCCCGCGCAGCCCCCGCGCCCGCGCAGCCCCCGCGCCCGCGCCCCGCCGCCCCTGCCCGCGCCCCGCAAACGCCGCCGAGCCCCCGGGGGGCAGCGCCGGGCTCCACAAAGCGCCCTTCTTACCTGCTCCCGAAACTATGCAAAGTCTGTTTCTCCTAAAAAAAAAAAAAAAAAAAAAAAAAACTCCCGGGGAACCCTCGGTGGACAGGGGGACCGGAGCATCAGTCACCGCTCCGGCGTTTAAGAGAAGTAATCAGCGATAAAGTGACGTTGATCTGCACTGTAACCTTGTGGCGTATTTAATGTAAATAAGCCAGTTATGTTGCCAATCGCATGCATACAAACACATAAAGGTCCTCAGCGTTGCATTTTGATTCTTTCCATTAGAGCCGACTTTATTTACATACACTATTTAGGGGATCATGATAATTCTAAAACAATACTAGTGCCAAATGATTATGAAAATATGATTTTAATTAATCACGTAGTAGGCAAGGAAATTAGCATACGGTAATTAAACTTAGAGAAAAACGTCATGGAGGTTCTCTGCCTTATGGGTTCGGAATAATCATTAAACGATGGGTTTTCAGGACTTAATTATCAAACAAATAACTTTTTTAAAGCAACTTTACAAGGTTTATCCGCAGGGCAACGATTTAGTAAATAATATATAACCAAGCAAACAAGGTGCAAACGTGACTGGTGAAATAGGTTGTGTTTCTACAAAGCAGAAAGGGGAGGGGGGGGGGGGAAGCTGAATAATGCAATTATGGATTCTGTGTCCCATAGTTGACAAAAGCATGGTGCCTCAATAGACTCTTTGTTATGGGATTATATAATGATTGTGGTGTAATTATGGGAAAAAAGATTTAGTAATAATAAAAAGTATCAAAATACACCAATGAGCAGCTTGTTTTAAAGAAAAGGCTTGCATGTGACATTAGGGGCATGTTAATAACAAAAAGCCAGGATCCGAAAGGGTTGACAAATAAAAAAGACTGTGATGCGCATGATTAAGAAGCGATGGAGACAGATTGATTATTCAAAATGCCGAGCCACAGGGACACTTAAAACATTGATTCAGGTAAGACTAGTTTCATCTTGACTGAAATGAGTTCCCTGAAGATGACTGGCATACATTTTAAATCAGTTTACTACATAAAAAGCATAACATCACAAGCTGAAACCTTCTAGTTAAAATAGGAGTCCAAGGAAAAAAAAAAAAAAGTTTATGTTTGTGGCAATTCCCAGAGGGACTATGGAATTGCAGGGGAAGGGGTATAGATTAATTAGCTCTTCCTAAACACCGGACTTAGATGTACCCATCTTCTGCGATTCCTAACCTCTGTGTCTGGGGGCTGTGGTCCAATCCCACCTCTGCAGGTTATGGGGATGAGATTAATAACCCTAAAGGTACAATAGGACTTTTTTAAATTTTTTTTTTTTTCTGGAACTGCAGTAAATTAACTTCTATAATGACTGAAAAATTAGTGAGATTTTTCCAATTCATTTTTTTTTAAGTGAAGTTTATAAATAGTTGTTCAGAGCTATTCAGTGTTAAAGGAAAAAAAAAAAAGATTCCCATGCCTATACGAAAAAGTTTAGGAATTCACTCTGCATTTTCCAATTTGATGTGTCTGAAATTCTCTTTGAACAAATTCCAAAATACAAGTTTTTTCTATAGAAATTAGCATAGCAATCACATCAATAATATCACTATCTCTATGGGAATGATAACTGGAGCAGTGGGGGTGTTCTTTATTTCAATTCTTCGTGGATCAACTGATTATATTCTGTCTTCTTTTGAACTTGTTATTGTAAGTCAAGTGATTCTTTATAAGTGACAGCCCTGACAAAGAGACGAGGATGGGAAAGCAGGTCGAAAGGAAGTCGCCATATGGACTTTAAAAAAGGCACTTTTTAAACAAGATAATGGGGAAATGGATGTTGCCTTTTAACCCTGTCAAGGCTGAACATTATTAGCAGTCTCATAAAAGAATGAGCTATACCTTTTTTTTTAAAATATCAGATTTCACCTTATGATTTCCATGACCTAGGGCTCCACGATACAAACCACACAGGAGGCGATGGCACTTCGGAGGCAGGGGCCAAACCAGGCACCTGGAATCACTGGCAGACAGGAAATTTCAGAGCACCGCACAAAGAGTTACAGAAGAATGACAGCTCTGGAAAACCCCACGGTTCTTTTTCCTGAGACAAAGATAAGAATATTGACTAGAGATAGGTGAAATGGCAACTGACAGCAGAGGAGCTTGAGACATCTAACTGGGATTTCCTGTTCCTCTGGCGTAAGCGCAGGATGCTCATTTAATGACAGGGAATGGAGTGAAAATGAAGCGTGAGCATGGGGGCTTTGACTCTGATCCTTTCCTTCCAGAAACTTTCAAGTGGACAGAGAGGAAGAACCATCTCTCAGGAAGCTGAGATTAAGTACTAAGCCCTCACTAAACTGAGGGCAGAGCGGTAGTCCAGCACTGGTGAATGTCCAGTCAATTTTGTTTTTTCCTCGTCAGTTGGATGGTCCAGATGATCGTCCAACTCAACTCTACAGGAAGAAAATGTCAACCAAAGGCTTACTCAAAATCTGCAAGAGCAGGCTACTATGGGTGGGCAATGGTGCTGTCAAGGGAGGATGCCATTAACAAGACCAATTAAAGCTCTTTCCCCGGGGACTCATAGGCATGATTATTTGGGCTGGGATGGCCAAGCCTTCCCAAAATGGAACATGAAGGGATAACACAGGTCCATGAGCTGAGTACATCCTAAATAAAAGAGACCCCCAAATTTTATTGACTCAGCAGAAGGCTCCAGCAATGCATACTGCTTAGATGGGATTCAGACGATCTCAGGCATGAACCCAGAGAGACTCTGCTCCATCCTGGCTCAGAATTCGTAATATTCCCCAACACCTTCAGGACTTTTGTAGCCCCCTCCACTATTCCTTCCCATTCCTCTCCCTGTTTTCAGTGCTGTCCCTTTCTCCTCTTTTCCATCCAGAGGAAGGTCTTTTCATTTCAAAGCCTCCATGTCATCTCAGCTGTGGAGCCTCCACCGTCCCCAGCTACTTCTCCAACTTCTGTGGTTGATTTTTATTCCCTTCTGTACCTCTTCTGTGAGCAGGTGGGAATACACTGGTCCTTTAAAACGAGGCAAAAACACTACAGAGGAGAGGGAAAGAGCAGGAGAGGTGTGTGTTGTCTGCCTTACTCTGCAAGGTTCTCACACTGTCTTAGAGCATAGTGGGCACTTTCTCAGGGAGTGGAAACTACCAGCTACAGACTTGTCAAACCTCAAAAAGTAGGATGAGAGAAAATGAGAGCTGAGTTCTTTGGCCAGGCAATGTTACCTTTCCCTGTGATTTCTGCCTTTATGGAATGGCAGCCTTTCAGAAGCTCTCATTCCAGAGAGACTTAAATAAGAGGGAAGAAAATCCCAGATCTCCCAAGTCTGATGAGCCCAGTGAAAAGCCCAGGTGGGAGGAGTGCTTTATGATGCTTTACCCAAGAAAGGAGCAGAAGACAAGTGGTCGTACAGTAACTTAGACATTGGGTGGAGAAGAAACATTAGCCTTATATATTTAAATATTTATAAGTTGTTTGCTTTTTGAGGAAGGACTGAGGAATAATCCTGCCTTTGTTCTTAAAAAATCTGATCAGCATTTCCTTCCTAAAAAGAGGTGATAAGCAACTGGGCATTCTTTTAACAAAGGCTGCAGAAGCCCATTGAAAGCTCAATGCCTTTAGGAGGGGGTCTCTTTTCCGAGGAAGAGCAGAACATCAGGTCTTTAATATTGATAAGGAAAAGCACATAAAAGTGACTTTAAATAAGGAATTTCAGAAAGTTACAGTAAATGTTTCAGCAAACTCTGGAACAGGTGGTGCAATCTACATGGCAGTCTGAGCCAGTGAAAACACAAGTCATCCAGCAAGAAAGCCGCTGAAGCATAGTTCAAGAAGACATAAATAAAACACTTTCACAGGAAAAAGGGAAATCCCTTCCAAAACGCCTGTTACAAACATCGGGGTTTCCTGGGCAGAACCCCAGCAAACTGACAAGGTGCATGGAGGTTTTCCCACCCGTACAGACTGTGTAAGAAAGCTTCCTGGAAAGAGGACTCTGAGATCCCAGCTTTCAAAACAGACCAGAGGCAGAACCCATTTGAGAACAAGCTGTCTATTTCCGAGGGTCCATGGCCAAAATAAGTATCTCTTAATAGATTTGATCAGCAAAGATTGTGTATACCATCATCACAGGGATTGAGTGGTAGACGTAATAAGAATTTGTTAAAAAATGGGGGGGGTTTTAGGAGATAAATCTGCATCCTCAGCGTAGTAGTCAACTATCATTGAGCTTGACATCACAAACAACTTGCATAGGTCAACCAAAAGCATATACTAAGGCCAGGAGTCTATGTTGGCCACTTCTTGTGTCAAAGTCATTGCAACAATTCATCAAATCACAGCCACCAAGAAAGGAACCAAAAGAAAGGACAAAATAGACAGCAAGAAGATGTGCAACGGAAGCAGCATCTAAAGGGGGGGTCAGTGTTGAGGTGCACCTCCCTCTCACAATGCTGGCAGCGCTGACCCTTTTCCTTTGCAACACAAGGATGAAACTGGAATGAAGAGAAGAGATCCTTCGAATTATTATTGAGACTGACATACCAGTACATGGCTTTGGAGCTTTCTGTGGACAAAAGTGGTCACCTTTGTGTTTCTGTAGAACATAAGAAGCTAAGTAAAGCAGGGTTTTTTGCCCCCAAATCAAAAGACATTTTTTACATTAAATAGTGAACAATGTTCTCAATAGATCCACCTAGTGGAATTGAGCAAATTCTGCTTCCAGAATAAGGACACAGCTTTTATAACCTCATGCAAGACACATTTCTGTGACCGTCTCCCATTCAGCACAACAGGGGCTCAGATATCCTCCAAAAGAACGAGAATAAAAGGTGCGTCAAGTCCCAGTACAAGCACATTACAGAAGATCAGGAGACAACTGGAGCTCCAGACATAAACTTCAACATATAAATTTATGTGGGAATGGTATAGCGGTCTACTTCCCCAGCTGTAATCACTAGGAGTTATGATTGACCCAGAGGAGAAAGTGCTAGGAAAAATATACAAAATAATAGCTGAACTGTAACATTAAAGTGCGTTACACTGACCTCGCTCTTGGAGCAAATTCACATATAACCTGTTCTCAGGCTGCCAGAGCTCTTCAGGAGCAATTTAAAAGAGCTAGTGAGATCTTATCTCTGAGCTAAGATTCAGGAATAATTTTTTAGGTAAGGATTTCTTCTTACTCAATTCATCTAACCAATATACCACGTTTCACCACTTCACTTAGACTTCTTCCATTTCTTTCCATCCTTGTCCCAAAGATCACAGCCAGTCCTAGGCTTTTGAGGACTGTAACCTCGTGGCTCACCCTGCACTCAAGCCCCTTTCTGATGGATGAAGACCACTGGTTGCTTTGATGGATCCCCTGTTCCACCCCAGTGCTCCCTTTCCTCTGCTGGTTGCACGCGGCCTTCCCGCTGCCTGCTGCCCTGCACTATGCAGCCCTGCCTGCGCCTCCGTCCTGGCGCATGGGCTGCCCTCCCAGTTACCACATTTAAGCCGTTGTGCTATCAGAAAATTCGCAGACTAATGCTTAAAACAAACAGCTAAATTTTAAAGATCTGCTGAAAATGTTTATGTCCTACCTTTTAGACTATGGTTTCACAATATAAGCCCTAAATTACAGTAATTAAGGCCATTACGCCAGTGCTGCTTTCACCATCTGTCTCTCCTTGGCCCATCGGTGAGGCATCGCTTACCTGTGGCAGAGATCTCTGCATGTAGGCGCGGGACTGCTCCCAGGTGGTAAATACCTCGTGCTTTATGGGTGCCCACAGCAATGAACACTGCAATGTATTTGTCATTTGCTGAACTGTAATGTGTCCTCATATACAGCTGCTCTGGTAGGTGCCAGTGTCTGGACAGAAATACCTTGTCTCCATCAGTGGTCCAGTGGTGAGGTGGCCTCAAAGATGGTGCCTCCCCCCTTACCTCAGGGGCCTCCCTGCCCCAGCTAAGCCCAGGGCATGGCCAAGGCCTACCCTCTGGGCCTGTCGCTTTAGCAGCATGGTTCCCACAGACCAGGCCGTGGTGTGCCAGGGCTGTCCCTGACAGCAGCACCTCATGGTCATGGCAACCAAGAAATGCTGCCACAGCCCTGCCCACATGGGGAGGGAGACTACTGAAAGATCTGGGGTCAGGCAGAGCTCACCCAGAGCTTTACCTCAAAACACAGCTGTCCTCGCCCCGCCAAGCTGAAATGCAACACTCTGCCCTCAGCCCACCGGGGCATGATGGCAGCACAGCCAGCACGGCATGCCTGAGGCCCCTTGCATCCTGCTCCCACCCACCCCCAGCGACACTGCCCAGGGGGATGCGTAACAGGCTCTCTTTAAAAACAGTAATAATCCTAGAGCTCTTAACTGCCTCTACAGTGCAAGTCTGAAAAGCCATGCTTTATGCCCGGTGGGTTGTTGAACCCTTACCACAAACATCAGCTTCAGTTCAAGCCATAGCAGCCTACGGGCTTTCCTCTGTCATCCCTGTCTCTACGGTCTCCAGCACGGCCATGCCGGGGGAAACCAGGACACACCGAGCCACAGAGGACCCCCAGCCACCTCTGGTGAGGTGGGAGTTCTCACCAGCAGGGCAGGGGAGAGTGGCTGGGACTGGAGCTGGGGGATGCAAGAGGTTCAGCACAGCCCAAGTGAGTGGATGCCTGGAGAAAAGCTGGAATGGAGATTCAGTGTTGTTGATTTGTCTCAGAGCATTGTTTTTAATCGATTCCAAATAATACTTCTCTCTCCATATTTTCACTTTGCCCCTAACTAGCATTAAGGAACAGCACATTCCTCCCTTTTTGTTGTCTTTACCCACTTGGCCACGCGCTCTGCCGCTGCACCTGCCCCTCGAGAAGATCGCTCTGGATGTCCAGGTACAGTGGCACAGGACAAAAAGTCTACTAAAATCGATACCTGAGAGCATGAAAAATAATTTCCTGGAGGGAGACACTGCTCCGCCTTCTCTGTCCCCCATCTTTGCTGTCAGGGAGGCTCCAGCAACAGCACAGTCTCTCCTCCAGTCTCGGCTCGCTGGCATGGAGAGGGCTGGTGCCAGCACGGGGGCCATTCTCTCCCGCTGGCAATGCACTGCTACGCACCGCAGGCTGTCTTGCAGGGTTGCTTTCTGAGACCACTAATAAAGTGAAGAGGACTATCTCACATCCTCACAGGAGACTGGACACTTGAAAGTGATTTAGACAACGTCCCTGGAGAGCTGCAGAGGCTCTGGGAGCAGGACAAAGGACTGCGCTGGCTGTGATATGTATGTGAAAAATATACATCAATACAGAGTGACACCAGTGCAGAGCAGAACATCTGAAAACTGATGAAGTGGAGAGCTCTCTGTGTAATGCAAAGCACCTGAATGATGTGTGTACACACAAAGATTTGTTCAGCTCTGCTCACATCCAGCCCTCTTGGACAGTTGGATTTGATTTGCCATTTTCCTGCCAAAATATTGTTGCTGTACCTCGGCACCTGGCGTTTCTTCAAAGAAATTGCGTACGACTCTCCTGTCCTCACCTAAACCGGTCTAGAATATTGAGTTCAGGAGAGGTTAAAGGGACCTTCTTTAATAACGAACATGTTTCTAATAATTTAAAGCCTCAAAAATAAAGACTTGTCGTTTCTTTTAAAATTTCCTCTGCTTCCATAATTCTGTTCGTATATAAGCTGTTTCCCCACCTATTTCTGTCCAACCTTGAAATAAAGACTGCTATAATCAACATACTACCTTAGAACGAGAGGGTCACACAACATGAAGCCAATTAACTCTGTCTGCACAGCCAGCAGAGGGAGGCAAAGAGTATAATTATTTTTACGTGCATTATTTTAAACAGAATTTTACGGGTTTCTCAACCAAATGCAAAACTGGGTTCCTAAAAAGTAATATTTTAAGTGGTTATGATAGACGCTTCCACCAAAGCTTTGCAATAGCAAAGGTGATGTCAAAGAACAGCAGCACTATGACCTTTATAATTTCCTTTCTCTCTGTTAAGCTCAAAGGGCTTTAAGGCTTTGGGCATTTATTTGCAATTTTCTCACTTAACCAAAAAGTTTTTTTCCCAGATACTAGTTAATTTTACATCAGACACTTGGATCTTGTTTTTTTCTGGAAAGAATCTGTACATTATCAGAGGAATTTGAAGGTAAACCCTCTCACTGAAACAACTGGAAAGTAACACCAAAATGTAGGGGTTGCCTTCAGATGGCTGAAAACTTGCTCTAAGGACCACTCCCTCCACTGAGCATTCATCACTCCTCCTATCTACATATAATTACCCCATGGAGGAGAAAAAGTGTGAACAGGATGGAAACTTGCAACTTAAAAATTGAATGATGTAAGAAAAAGTGGGAAGTGAAAGGGGTGAAAGCAAAACCTCAGGTATTCTTACACTCTACGAAATTAGCAATAAAAAACCCAAGTAAAACAAGGCTCTGAATTTTCAAGGCTCTGAATTTGGGAAATTCAAACAAGCTATCCATTTTCCAGGAACATTGCAATTTTTTGAGCTCTTTTTTCTTCTTACTCCATTTCATCTTTGTGTCGGATTTAAGCGCCAACTGATGCTGTTTAAGAGCATCGTTTTAAGAGGTAAGTTACGCACTGGAAGAGCTCTCAAGGATCACAAGGCATGAGCATGTATGGCCATGTTGGTTTACACCTCTTTAGCCAGGACTTGTCATTCCGAAATCCTACAGATGTGCTAACAGCTGCAGAGGTGGGTGAGGAGCCGGAGCTGCCCGCTTGCTGGAGCCGTGCCAAGGAAGCACTGCCTAGAGCACTAACAAGGGAGAAATGGCTGAGACGGGATAGATCTTAATTCACAAAGAAGGGGAGCCACTGCGTGGAGCAACCTGCCAGCCCCATCGCGATAGTTTGCATGGGGCTTCTGAGCCCACACTGCCAAACTGCATTTGTAAAATGTGCAAGGTTTTTTTTTCGATTTCCACAGTAATGTAAGCTAGAAGCAAATCCTCAAAAGCAGAATGATACACCAAGCAAAATCAGTGAGGCTCAAAGACTGTGCAAATTGCACAAAGGTGTGAATAGGGCTTGTTATGTCTTTTTAGGCATCAAAATACGCCTAACAACATGTTTCCAAGCAAGCCCAAAGGCATTTTAACATGTGCTACACCCTTTTGCTTCCTCTGTGCCCTGTGCTTGGACGAGCCAATGTATGAGCAGCAACATAGGTTTGAGGTTTGTCTGTGCAAATGGCCTCATGGTGCTTCTGCGGTCTGGGTTTTGCAAACATTGCACTACTGTAATTAATTCCCAGAATACGGCCCACTGGGCAAAATTTAACTTACCACTGGTGAAAATCTTGAATAAACATTGGAAGCTAAAACTAATTACCACTTTAGAAATCCAAAGGTGATGAGCTTATCTGGTTAATAATAAGCTTTTTAAGAAAAAAGTTATCAATCTGTATTTAACCGATAGACGGGAACTGGTTCAAAAAGGATCTTTTCAATCCATCAGGTAATGAATGCCTATTAAAAAACTATAAATAAGCATTCACCCAAGAACTTAGAATGGCACTTTGAGAGCCTTTCTGGTCACTTAGGTAAATAATGAGTTTTATATAACCTTTCAGCAAAGATTTTTTCGTAAATGAGGAGATGAAATGCAGAAAAGCTTCTGATTAATGTTAA
This sequence comes from Rhynochetos jubatus, assembly GCA_027574665.1. Taxonomy (NCBI): domain Eukaryota; kingdom Metazoa; phylum Chordata; class Aves; order Eurypygiformes; family Rhynochetidae; genus Rhynochetos; species Rhynochetos jubatus. Next base: position 19,032,680 of record CM050661.1, on the reverse strand, counting down.
AGTTGGGGTACAAGCCAATGCCCAACTGGGAATTCAAAGTTAAAGCTGGCGTTGTTGTTTACCCACGTTGTTTCCTCTAAGGACACAGTGTTAAAGACTGTTGTCTTTACTTCGATTTGCTTATGATGGTTTTGATTTTATTCATATATAGCATTTACATTGATGAGTATTTTGTGCATTTTCTGTTCACACAGCAGCCACCGAAGCCAGTAAGAATTGTAGAGAAGAGCAGAATGGAGGCCCCTAACTGATGTGCAGTCACCGGTGAAAATGACTACAGTGGTCTCTCATCATAGTCCCCATCAAACCTGCAAGCACCTTGTGTGCTCAAATCTTCAGATAAAGCAAAAAAACCTCTCCCCCGAAAACCAAAAGAACTTCCTGGTATCTCATTCTGCCGATATTTACTACTCTCCAATAAAATCACTCTTATCAAATATTTGGAGCTTTCTTGATGACTAAGAAAAAATATACACATAAAGAGATCCATCAATTATCTTAAAATCAAATAACCTGGCAGGCAGGATATGTGACAAAATTAAATACAAGCCCTTTCCTGGATAGCAGTACAGTTCTCCCTAAAGAATGGCTCATCAGCTGTCCTCAACACCTAACACCCTAGGACAAGAAGAGAAAAATGGGTTTCGCACCCTGAAGGTTAACAAACTTCATTTATTATATACTCAGAGAATGAAGATTGTATTGCAGGCTCAAAGATGAAAAAGGGAAACTTCTCCCAACTATAACCATGGCAGTGTTTCACGATGAGATAGACATTTGAAAGAGCTAAAATGCAAACCAAGAGGGGAAAAAACATGTAGTGTTTGTATTCAGTAGAGATCTTTCCTGACCCTCGTGATTCTAAAGAAATATATCCTTCCAATTGTTCCATATTGTGTTAAAACATATTTTTTGCATTTATTAATAATTCAAACATGTTGTTGTTTAAAAAAAATGTTCACATCATGTGTTCATAGTTTCCATATACATATGTCAAACTTTATTTTGTTTTACCATTATAATCTACGAATGGATTTACCCTTTGTTTCTGTTTTCAAATCTCTGAGGAATGTTTGATTAGGTAGGAGGGTTTGTTTTATGCATTACTTGTTCATCATTGCACAAGTGCACAGGCTAAACAAAGTTGGCATACTTCATACTGATTGGTGGAAACAGTGTAGTTAAACAGTGTAGTTAATACAAGGGAATGAGTAATTTCTCACCACAGCTAATCAGCTGCACAATAGCTATGTATCAGGCAGCGCAGCTATATATCAAAAATGCATTTTGAGGTAGCTTGTAGCATACATGATTATCTAGTAGTATCCGTTACAATCATTTCATATTAACACACTCCTCCTGTATTTATTTAATAAAACGAATCTCGTGTGCAGCAATCTGTATACATAACCGGCCAGAATACTGGGAATTATCAAGTTAATGGCAAACCCAGGAATGTTCTAGCTGGTATGTAATGGAAGATGTGTCCAGGTTGTTCCAATTTAACAATGTCAGATGAAGAAGAAAAGCAAGAGCGCTGAAGATGACAAAACAGCTTCTGCTGCACTGAAAAACTTAAATCAATTTCCTAATTCTATATCTATCACTCCCTACATCTATAACTAAGAAATAACAAGATAAATACATTGTAATATTATTTACCAGATACCTTCCGCATTAACGCTTTTCCATCCTTTTGTGATGAGCTGTACTTTATTAGGGCTTGTAAGCCTGTCATTCCCGAAGAGTGTATTTTTGACAGTTCAGCACCAGTACAAGTTCAGAATGGTGTCCTTCTGTTAGAAAACAAGGCTGGGTTCGGTAGGAGTTAACATTAACAATTCAAGAGCCCGTAGGAGAAATTAGAAACATGAGTCCTCCATAACGATGATAAAATCAAACTGGCAAATAAATGTATTCTCAAATGTCATAGCAAGAAAATGGATGAATAGATGCAACTAAAATGGTCTCTTAAATTTCAAGTGCATGGCCAGGATTCTCAAGAACTTGCTCCTAAATAGAAGAAGCTGAATTAGAAATCTATCAAGTGATCTCCCTACTGCATATCTGCGCATGTAATGCAAACTTCGTGAAGTCCACAATTTCACCCTACTAGACTAATCCAAAGCCCACTGGGATCTATTCCTCTGAATTTGATGAGTTTTGGATCAAGCCTTTTGAAGATAAGGAGTGAGCTGGAAACAAAATGATGCCATAAATCAGAATGAGTGGTACAGAATTAAGTAGTACAAAATATAACTTTCAGTAGTATATTATGCTAAGGTTATAAAATAAAACAAAACAACACAGCTATTGATGCATAAACAGTAAGGAGAAAGATACATAAATAATTTGTGTCATTAAGGAATTAGTGAAATTGCAGCGCTTCACTTTCTTAAAAAATATAGGCTCTATTTTGATACACTTAAGGAAACACTTTGATAAAACCAAGTGGATAATTAAAAATTATAATATTAATTGTACCCTTAACACAGATAAGTAAACTTGGCAAGAATGTTTTAATGAGTTAAAGTGAAAAGGCAATGTCTAAATTAACTGAGTAAATTGGCAAAGGGAAATTTATTGTATATACTGACCCCTTTAACTTGTTTTAATGTCTGAATTTGAACTACATAGATTAGTTTTCATTACATGATACATTAAATTGTAAGGATAAAAGAATTCCTCTCAGAATCTGCTTTCTAGGACAGGTGATCGTGCTTACAAATTAATTGTCCTGTAATATGTTTTAATAGTAACTTGAAATCCACAGATTCAGAAAAGATTCCTGAGGGAAATGCCAGCTATTGGAGTATCTTTAGAAAAGTCAACATAAAAGACACAAACAGGATGACACTGAACTTTTTAAAAATTGGAAATGGCTCCACGGCATATTGTAGCTGTGGGATTTCCCAGTACTCTGGAAGGCATCGGCTCCTGCAACATTTGCCACGTGCCGTAGCCCAAAGGTGCGGGGAGGGTGACGTCCAGGTACGCACACGGGTAAGAGCTGTGCTGGAGAAGCTGGAATGGCTGATCTGCTATCCTCTGAAAAGATGCTACACGTGTATGAAAAGCGCACAGCGTATTCCAGAACAACTTTTGGATAAAATAATGCACTGCCAAATCTTGACTGAAATAACTGTGACGTAAAAGCCGACATAGATGTGTACCCCATAGGGAGCTGTCTGACTCTATCCGTTTTTAATGTATCTTTCCATTAAATCAAAGATCCAAATGCTAAATCTAGTACTGAGGGACATCAAGGGAATTTGTGAATTTGTGACATTCCTCAGAGGACTCGATGTCCATAAACTAATGAAGGGATAAAACTGATCTCAATATTTAGTTTCTCATTTGTGACAAATATAATATTGATGATAATTTATTTAACTGTTTCATACTTGTGAAAATTTAACAAAATAGAAACTGCTCACCCAGCAATACACTGCAGCAGATAGTGGGATTATGTATATAATTAAGAAACAGGCGCTGCAGAAGACCATAATGTATCATGATTTAGAAGTTCAGATCTTTCAGCTCCTACTAAATACTGTCAAGCACCAAGAAGTTCTGAGCCAGAACCAACTGAAAACAATGGAAAGATTTCCATTGGCTTTAATAAGCAATGAATCAAATCCATTAAAATGAACCAAACTAGTAAATGTGCTGTTGCTCAGAATGGCTTCTAAATAAATATAAAAATGACATTTCTCGCTCTGAATCTTCTAATTCTGGAAGGCACATAGCAAAAACAAGAGAAGGTGAAGACTCTACATACTGATAAGCTGCCAGAAACTCAGTCACATGCAGTAACAGTGCAGAGTGGATGGTCTGCAGTAAGTAAACTTCAGGATGTTCAGTTCAGATACAGACATGGAAATTCGATTCAGCTAAGTGTACCAGTAAGCACTCACCTAAGCCTCCCAGAGGGCATTTAACTACAATTCCCACTTTCCCATTGTACCCGGAGGGGAGTTTATCCCTTTTGCCCAGGGATGTGCCATCCTTCCCTCCTTGGTGTCCTGTGGAGGAGGACCAGCTCCTGCCCACCAGCAAGCCCTTGCAATGCCCATAGTGGAGACCCTTCTATTTGGAAGGGGCAAAAGGCTTCTTACAGGTCCCTCATACATAGCTGGCCTGAGAAAAACAAATTTCAGATTTGTAATTCTAAAGTATGTTTTTCACGTGCATTTTGGGGTGTCTAGGGTGCTACCACTAGAAGACATGGGGAATCACGTGGGAAAGAATGAAGAAGTGTTATCTCAACCAGGTCCAAACTGTAAATGGGAACATGTGGAGCTTTCCACTATTTGTTCAATACAACATGAAGTATCAAAAGATCTCTTCTGCATGCTTTTTTTCCACCTCCCTTTTGGAAAGGACCAGAATTACAACCAAGAAGCTAATAACTTGCTATGAACAGTGGTATTTGTTGAGGCATGCAGTTTCCAAATGGGAATTTGGGTTCATTTTTACTCTTCACTTAACACTTGCCCTGCCCAGCGCAGACGTTTGCACTGGTGTGCTGACTATGACAACACACAGAAAGCACATGGCCTAATAACTCCGACTTTAACAGACCCATGGCTTCTAACAATGCAATTGCAGAGGAATTTGCCCTAAACAAAGCCTAAATGCAGAAGCGCCCATTGCAGTTAGCAGCAATTCATGTCTCCTCAGTCTGCTACGTGCCTTGACCGCAGCCGGAGGGGATCTCGTCTAGCCGGGGGAGGGAGGGACACCTGCGTGTGATGGTCACTAGGCTTCCCGGCAGGATCCTCATCAAGCAACAGCATCACAGCAATGCAGTATGAGTGTTTGGTTCCCTATGAAATGGAACTGGAATCACTGCTTCCCGAAAAAGCTCACACAACGCAGCCCAAGCAGCGGGGGAGAAGCACTGAAAAACCCACAAGAATTGAATCTATTAGAAATATTCTCACTTGTCCTGTTATGACCCACATAGGAAAAATTTGGAAAAAGCACATCTCACACCCAAGGAAGGGTGGTGGTGTAACTGGTTCAAAGCGGTGCTTCCCCGAGTCTTCCCAGTGCAGCAGTCAAGTGCGTCCCCAGGCTGCTACCAGCTGCCCCCGCAGCCAGCTCCTGCAGCAGCCCACCAGCCCAGGCCAGCAAAGCCATGAAGGGTCTCTCTGCCTCTCCTCTGTGCCTGTGCACCACCCCCAGTCTTCCTGCTCCAAAGGAGGGCGGCCACCGTGGCAGTATCACACTCACTCGCCCCAGTTATCACCAGTGCAGGTTGTGCTGACGTTGTGTTGGTTAATAGGTCAATACCAAAGTATTAATAAATGCAGTGGAATTACATACAGAGCAGAGAGCTGTGTATTTTGTAATATAAATGAATAATTTTCAAATTGTAAAAGTATTAACTCACATTTTCACTTGATGCTTTATGACACCTACAATACCTTGGCCCAACAAATTAAGATTGACATTTAAAAATTACTAAGAAGCCTATTTCTCCTGTCAGTGCTGGCCTAGAGCATCCATCATTGCTGGTGAGCGCTGAGTGCACACACTGAGGGGAGGAGAGACCCTTAAAGGTTCGAACATAAACCTTTTCTACAGATAAGCCAGGGAAACACGAGGAGCCATATCCTGTTAAAGTCACAGTCACCATTTTTAAAACCACAGATCAAGTGTATTTGCTATTTGCATCTGAGCAAAGTTATAATAATAAGCCATAAGGAGAAAAGAAAAAGCACAACAGGAAAAAGATGCCTCTTCCAAACTTTGTATATCATCACAAATCTGTTAAGTCTATGTAAGAGGCAACCTGAGGGTATCAAGTTTAAAAAGCATGGAATCAATAAAAAGTCATTAAAAATCAATGTATGAACTGGTTTGCATGCCCTCAGCCATCACTCCTAGGCACTAATGCTCTAATAATTCTCAATTGATATGCACAGAATATGCCAATTTAAATTTATTGGAGTACTTCAAATTTTTAAGTGCTTAACTTTGGAAAAGATTGGCTTTATGGGGCCAAAGCAATGAAGAATGATCAGAAATGTTTAGAATGCCTTACATTTTCAGTAATTTGGAAGAGATTAAAGGAGTAGACTTATGAAATTAAGAATGATTTAAAAATCATTGGATCACTTCACATTGCTAGAAATGCTTCAATCACAAATAACATGGGTCGTTAGCACACATGCGATGAAAGGGATCTATTCTTACATCAGTGCCCAAATGAAATCGCCGATAGCATGAGACAGATCTACATGTACACCAAAAAGAAAGGGAAGCACTTGCACGTGCACAGAATACGCAGAGATTTTGAGTGCAAGACAAACTCTTACTACTGAGATTCCCCCAAGTCTTTCCAGATTAAAGTTATTTCAAGATGTAACGTGATTTGAAATTGACTCTTTGGTTTGAAATTCTGGTTGATATTAATTTTTATTTCTAGTAGACAAAAAAACAGTTTGCAGAAGACTCCTGTGCAAACATCTGGAAAGGCATAGGAATCCACAGTGGAGGGCAAGCCATAGTCCCCGTGCACAGAGCAGATGGGAGCTATGAGGGAGGCTGCAAACTCGGACACTGTGGGAGAATCCTGACCCCTCGGAAACACTGACCCATCATTCCAGCTCCGACAGATTCAGGAGTTTTGCCTTTGGTTTTAGAAATCTTTTGTAAGGCGTGTAGATGCGAAGGCAGTTGCTGTATCCTGAAGCCCAGCCCCGGAAGGTTTTTGAGCGCAGTGCCTCCTGCGTTTCTTCACAGCAAACGCGTGGCTGCGTTTACTTTTTCTTCATATTCACTCCTGGAAAACGTACCTAGAGGGGAAAATTTAAGAAGTGGTATTAACAGCTCAGTACAGCCAAAATAAAAGCTGGAGAAAACAAGGCATTAAAAAGGGTTAAGGTAAAATAATAAACTGTTATTAAGCCTATTAACAGTTTTAAACCAGCAGTGTTTATGGCATGATAGAGCTTGGCTTTTTACGGGTGTTTCATTTGTACATTTTACTTATTCTGCTACTATTTAACAATGCCATGAATCTCTGCTTTAAACCCTCGCGGTAATGTACTGATTTAATCTGAATCTGCTAACCCTACTTTTAAAATAACGTTGCAACAAAACAGAGGTTAACATTTCATAACTTCAAACTGCAAGCGAAAAGGCTAAAATTTCATGAGGGCCCTCAAATATAATACCCATTTTATTAAGTATAAAATACACAGAATTAATCTCATGTCTTTATTCGGTATTTACTTGGAAGATGGAAGGCACTTTAAAAATCGTCTCCATTTTCTTACCTCTCTCTCTGCCAAAACGGCCAGTAGCTGCCATGCCTTTGTCTCTCCCTGGGGAAGGCTGTGCCGTGCAGTGGCGCAGGCAGGGGACCATCCCTTGCAGCGGTGACACAGCCCCCAAAGTCCACTCTTGAATTCAGGATCGCGCACTGCACTCAAGTGACCAAGACATAATAGACCAGCCTTTTATTAATGTTACAAAAATTCTGGCAGGAATAAACAATCAACATTTTATGGATTTTGGTTTATAATTTAACTTCTTCCACAACACTATTACTTCTTGCTACTTGTCTGCAATTCTTTCTCTACATATTATCTCGCACTTGCTAGCTCTTAGCTAAGGAAAGAAGGGAAAAAAAAAAAGTCCAACTTTTATCCAGTGAGACACTTTATCAAGAAAATTCTACAAGAAATTGGTTGTTACCTGCAGATAACAACTGGTTTGTTAGCTAATGGCTAGAGGCAAAGCCAAGGCCAGTTAATGCTCCAGCTGTCCAGTCATTAACTGCAGTAAAGACTGATTTTGAGGAGGTTATTGCCGTGATAAAATATCCTCAAAAGATTATAACAGCAATAGTGTACCAAAAAAAAAAAGTATTAGTGGCTATAGTGTGACTGAATGGCTGCATTTGAAAAATTGGTCATTCCCTGGCGGTTCATAACCGATTTTCCACCAGTCAAAAAGCAAGTTGTGCTCTGTTAGGTTTATTGTACAAGGCAATAAAAATATTGGCCAGGTTAAATTGTCAGCGTGTTATGACATTAACCATTCTTTTACTGTGCTTAATTTAAGTGTTACTATGATTCATTATGGAAAGGAACAGTCCTTTGCAAGTAAACAGGCATTTCAGCACTGAGAACAGATAGCAATAATAAATCTGATTGCAAAATGAAAATTCATTTGGTGGTTCATCCCTCTTTACATAATGATCACCTTTTTTCCTTTTTTTTCTTTCTAGAAATACTTCAGAATTCTTGGCTATTTAGTTTTCAAGATTGTCTCCCAAAGTTTGCATTATTGATGTGATGTCTGGCAGCAGTACTCTAGTTAAGAGTGTGACAGCATTTCCATTAAAAAACCCTTCTGATGGTTAACTTGGCCATCCAAAGTCGCCTTGTGTTTCATTTGGCTTGCAGATTCGCAGACCTTAGTGCAGATCTGAACCATGTGAGCTGTTGCCCTCTCTCTCACACTGTTGGTTAAGGTCAGAAATGCGCACGCAAAAATGTGCTCATGCAATTTCCCTGCACACGATTCTGTAAATCTGGACCTGTTTGTATTAAATCACAGGAAAATATGCAAAGTCCTGCAGATTTCTATGTTAATTTGCATGCTTTTATCATAAAGACTATGTGCTATCATAGTAATCTTAATATACATTGACAAACTACACCATAACCACTCCAAAAAGCCATTAGGTTTCATTTGAAAAATGTATAATAAGAATTCTAGGCAGGTTCAGCACTGCACAACTCAGTGTTTGTATTATTATTATTCACTGACACCTGTAGCACAAGTGGAGCCCTTGAACTTTACCTGGCTCAAGGATCAGACTAAAGTTTGCAACAGAACCTGGAGCAGTTAGGCTGAAATTTTCAATGGAATTGAAGGGTTACCTGATTCCAAGACATTGCTCTGAAGATTCACATCTAAGTGATCCAACGAACAACTTCTACTGTGATCTGCTGACATCACTGGCACCATGGCTCCACTGAAAACAGTATTTAAGCACGCCAGGGGTTTACCATAGTTTCAATTTCACTCTCGATCCACCTGACTGTTATGCCAGTGAGCCCTGTCTATTATGATGAGGGATTTTACAGGCATAAATGATGGTACAATTCATCAGGGCTTCGCAGGAGTCTCCAAGCAGTCACTTACCACATGGCCACACCGCAATATTAAATCCCGGGGTCTTCCACAGTTAAGGCTGCTTTCAATTTCCTCGTCATTCTTAAGGGACTGCTAAAGTGAAACGCCTTTTTTTTTTTCTTTTTAATGCTAGAATCCTCAGGAGTGAGTGAATATTTTTGCTATGCTGAACATTAAATGATTCTGTCCAGATTTTTATAGGTAGTGTCAGAACAGTCTCCAACAGCAGAGCTTCACACAGCCTCCCTAAGAACCTGCTGCACGAATGTTGTACAGGCGTGTGCCAGTGCTGTCAGCAGCACCGACAGAAAACAGCAGCGAGCGCTCCAAAATGACCAAGGAGGTATATTCAGGTACAAACGGAGTGTGATTTCTGAAAGCCAAGACTGGGAATCAGTGAAGCTCACGGCACAATACCGAAATATTCCGCAGATGTGGTAACTCTGTGATGCAAAATTACCCTCTTCTAACCAAACGCTTCGCAAGTGCATTCACAAACACACACACATCTTTATAATGCAAGCATTTATATACACATATATTCATATGTGGGGGCGCGTATATGTATTTGATATATATACAATAAATGCATGATGTATGTATAAGATACACACACATAAACATATACACATATGTGTGTGCATTCATGAGCAGACACAGACCCTGAAGTACTCAACAGATGCTCGTACCCGGGAGCCCTTCAAGCAGGTGTTAGAAACGCCACTTTAATCATGGGACCACTTTTGCACCGAGGGGTTAAGTGACTTGTCTACTGCCATACAGCAAATCAAGGGAGAAGCCAGGGAGAGCTCATCCGAGCCGCAGTTCAGTCTCCTGGCCTGGTCACAGACTAAATCCGTATCATGTTGACCCATGCTGCCAATCACATCCTCTCCTTAAAGTGCAGCCAGTAACGACTCAGCTCTGGAATAAGCCATTCTACAGTGAATAATCAGATGCACAGCCTATGAATGAAATGTACGTCTTATAATTAGGTCCACACAAATGCTGAAACTTCAAAACACAGTTTAGAAGGGTTTCCAGTACATCTGATGCCACAGACATCACAGCTCTGCTTCTGGACTTACCAGCTGCTGCTCCAAGGCTTGGGCCAACTGTTGCTGCCAAAGGATACTCAGATGATGTGCAACACTGGAACATGGAGAAAAGAGTTATTCGTCATCTTTGATGTTGGAACTTCAAGGGAAGCGCAGGCTCCTCTCCCAGCCATCGGCATGCTCTGACATCAGCCCTACCTTGATGTTTGGACTGCTGTTGCTGTGGCTTGGTTTGATTTTAGGCATCGGTTGGCTGTAAAAGAGTTATAAACATGGCACACTAAATCACTGCCCGAAATGAGGAGCGCATGAGTATCTGTATGCGTCTGTTCTCTATCAGATTCCAACCCCTTCCAGATGAAGTTACAAATGGATTATTTGATTTCATTTTTTTACTCTTAAATACAACCTTTTAAGATGAAGTGATTCCAGAGGGCTTCCAGATGATTTGCCATTATTTCAGTGCTGACGGCACACAGGCAGTGTTAGTGTGAAGGGCAGGAGCCTTCAGTGCAAGGACCATCATGTTCAATATTGCAAGGAACATAGATTTTGCCCAAGGACACGGAGATCAGCTTTTATGTTACCAAAAAGCGCAAGAGGAATTCTTGTATAGAAGATCAAAGTTGGCTTGGTTTTAATATTGAATTTTCAACAAAATTTTAAGAAATTTTGAAATGGAAGATTAGAAGCAGGGGGGACCAGACACCCCCTTGTAGTCAGTCCTGATGTGTTTTATTACCGTATCCAGAACAGATGAACTTTTGGCCAACATCACCTCAGATTCTCCAGATTCATCTGCAAAACTATAAAAGACCCAGGCATTTGTCCTGCAGCCACATGTCTCTCTACTTTGGACATGCTGCAGGACGCTAGCCCTGTTGGCATCAGTTAGTGATTTCTTCCAACAGTCGTTTTGCTTCTGGGCTAGGAATCCCTGTGTCCCCTGAGAATGAGACACAAAGCACTCACCGTTTCCAAATGAGGACATGCATTGGCACCAGCACTGTTCCCTCTAGCTTCTCAATTCAAGCAATTTCTCTACACTGCCCACCAATAAAGACAGGCTTTTTTTCAAAATACTTTGTGAAATCTGTATGAGACAAAGTCTTGCAGTAGTTTTCTTCTTTCCGGAGAAAGGAAGAATCAGGCTCATAGTCAAAATCACCTTCAGCCAAACCCCCACTGTCAGACAAGTGCATCATCGTGGATTTTGGATTGATGAACTACTGTATTTTAGTTTTTCTGCCAAAGCAACATGGGTCTCATCAGCAGGAAAGAGAATAGAGCGAGACAGAGAAGAGAGGCAGCACAACACACTACACCTATGCAAGGGCTGCCAACAAAGAAGAGGGCACTCTCTCGAAGGGCAAAGACACAGATGTATTCGAAGGACAGACAAAGGCGCGGGAGAGAACAGAACAGAGGTGGTACTCAGGAAGGCATGTTAACAGGTAATGCTTCTGGAGGTTTTTGTGGAGAAAAAGTGTTGGCAAGGACTGAGATAAAAATGGCAAGTTTTATCATGCACACACCGAGGTGGCAGAACCAGCTTCATCAATTTTCTAGCACGTGGCCAATGGCACAGACACAGTTGACGTGACATGATACGTGAACAAGTCTGAAGAGCGTGAGTTTGGGCAAGAAACATTCATGCGGCTCTTCCCACATCAATGCATCTTTTTCATTTTGGACAAGAACCTGTGGTTTTGAGATATAACATTTATGACGATGACCTCATCAAATAACAGCCTCCATCCTGTGGGTCTCCGACTCTCCTTGGCTTCCTTTCCATTCTGCTGGAACGTTAGATAGCAGCAGTTCCCCCCTCAGGTCGCATCCTCTGCCCCCTTTGGAAACTCCTTTCTCCTGTCCAGCCCTGGCCTCTGCTGAGAGCCCGCTGACACCGAGAGCACTGCAACGGCCTCCGCCAGCTGCGCTTGCACTGTCCCCTGGGCTTGTGCTCCTAAACACGTGCGTTTGCGTTTGTCCACATCTGTCAGCAAAGCAAAAGAACACAAGAGAAATACGCACTACAGGTGAAGAACACCCCTGTGTTTTCTAGAGCTGCTTAATCATACACAACATTATATCTTTATAATTCAGATCTACTTGTAAGATAGCCATTGCATAGCAGCATTCAGTACTCCTTAAAATAAGGTTTACAGGAATTCAGTTTTAGGACCTGACATGCTCTTACGCACGGACACACGCCCATGTGTGCACACACGTGCAAATATAAACCTCTCTTCCCCTGAAAGTATAAGAGTGGAAACTTAACTTAAAACATTTGATTTAAGACTTAAAGAGTTTAAGCCAGATTTATTTTGGGTGACAAGTATTTCTTACATCTAAGGGATAAATATTTTCTCCTGTTTTAACAACATCTCTTCCCTTTGATTTTCTCACACATGTTGTATTTAACTAACAGAGTACAAATACCAAAACAATGGAATATCCAGGATTAACTCAGCAAATGCCATTAGATTTTGCGCAGGCATAGTTTAGCAATGGCACAAAAAAACTTTGGATTCTTAAGGATCATTTCCAGTGATTCATTTTCAAAACTAAGGGATTTTTAATACTTGAAAAATTCAATATATTTCATAGAGTCATTACATTTTGTACAGTTCTGAAATAATGCCAATTTTGCAACTTAATTTGTTAAAATGATAATAAACGAGAAGGCTGTCACTTGACAGAGGAAAACTAGCTCTTTTTTCTGTTATCTGTTTTGCTGTAAGGTTAATTCTTTATATTTTATATTTAAATTAATTCGGATTTCTTTCATAATAGGGGGCTTACTATATTACGGAATTAGTAAAGAAACGGGCAAAAAAGGCAGGAAGAGAATGAGGGGGAGGGGAGAGGGTAGGAAGAGATCAATTAAATAATTTTTTTGTCAAAAATCAGATATGCACATATTTTAGTTTGGAGAGCATATGCTGCTCTTGATGTGGATCCAAAACCGAGGCAGTGCATTGAACAAAATAAAACCAGCTCTGTAATTATTAGCAGAGACATATTCGTGAGGGCCATTTCCTGTAGAAAATGCCACTTTTATTTTCTTTCCTGTATCCTACTCAAAACCCCTTAGCAGAGAAAAGAAGGAAGAGACTAAGTTACAGCGTGCGTTTAAGTAATAAGCCATGACCGACGCTGGATTTTTCGCCAATTACCACGCGCCTCAGAAAGTCCTGGAGGGCCTGTGTCCTGCCCGACCGGCTGGAGGTCTTCTCCCCTTGTATTGGCCACCTTCATGGTTTTCAGGGAAAGCATGAAAGCAAGCCAGAGTTGCCAGTGGACACAATCTATAATCCCTGTTTGGGCTGGATCAAAGCAAAGAAATCTGAATGAAACATGAAGGTGTCAGGGACAGCAAAAGCCATGAGTGAAGCACAAAGACATCATCTGCCACAGGAGATGACAAAATAATTCAGGCCTCACTAGCAGGTTGCACATAGACGTTACAACCTGCAGGAATGAACAAAGTACAAGGTGTCAGAGAGGAACAAACTTGCAGTGGTTCTCTATAAAGCCATAGGAAAGATATGGAGGATGGTGACGGAAGAAAGCTGACGGTTCAATCTTGATTTGAGAACCGTTGGCCTTCTCACTTTGGGGGATATTTTTTGCACCAGAGCTAAAGAAAGAGAAGGAGACATGACTAGCTTAGCAGAGAAGAAGAAAATTAGTTACTTGGACAACTATATGTGGGGTAGGGAAGGGGCAAAAAGGCAATAAGAACATCACTCTTCACTAGGACAAGAATAAAGCCGTCTGGCAAACCAAAGACTATCACCACTTTGTGGTGATTAAAAGGCCAAATTATGGTTTTGGGATTGCAAATATGTACTTTTATCAGCATCTGGAAGTCCATTTTCAAGGTCTTAAGGCTCATCATACAACTGGCTCTTCAATTTTTCAAACCTGTAGGAACAGAAATGCATAAGGTTGCCCATAGCCAGCTAGTAGAAGTAACATTTTTAGGAATATTGTCAGCATGGATTTAAATGTTGCAGAAAGCATATATTCTCCCTAGCTATTTCTTTTATGCTGTTTGTTACCATTTGCTTCTCTTGCTGTCCTATTTCTCTTTAAGGTGGGATGTAGGAGGATCGAGACTTCTCATAAAAAGCTAGATGAACCTTCTTGTTTGTTCCTTCGTAGGGACACATATATTTGTGAATCTGCAAAGAGTTACCAGGAACACTAAAATAACAGTATTGAACACCTACAGTAACTTACTTCACACTATCCCTCCCCATCACCATACCATCATGCCATCTCTGATGCCTGCACTTAGTAGGTGCCACGGAAGATGCTTGCTGTTGATACGGCCCTCATCCCCTCAGTGGTCTGCAAAACGCAGATGGTAATTTGCCAAGGAAAAGAATCAGGGATAGCTCTTCCATATGACCTCCAAGTTCAAAACCCCTCCCAGCAGGGAAAGTGGAGAGACTTACTCACCCCTTCAGCAACATTCACTTCGTGCATTTGTGGCTCCGATGAAAAAAAAGATCCAGACACCCAGAAGAGCCATAAGCATTTTCTGGTTTGATTCGCAGGGCTCTACAGAGCCCAGAAGGATCCCTGATAAGTCTGAGATTATATTTATGTCAGTACAGGAGTATTCTTTCACTGATGAAAACACGCCAAAGGAATCAAAAGGAGAATTTAGAAAGCAGCTCTTAAAAAGGTAAAGATTTAAAAATTGCCATCAGAACAATTTTCACACTTTCTAAACTGCAATTTAATATTATTTACATTATGGAAAAACCCCACAGCCCCAGTAGGCTCAGGGGGACACTGCATTAGTCATGGTGCAAATACATACAAAGACATGACCCCTGCCATAGAGAACTTTTTATCAGACCCTAATTAACCTCTTCCTGATCCTTGAAGCCAGAATAATCAATGGGTCTCTATTCCTACTTTAAATTCCTTCAGCTGGGGGAGGAGGAGGATCTATGAAAAAAATTATTTTAAAAAATATGGCTTCTCAATTACCTTCTATGTGGGACAGCACTCTGACAAACAATACTACTAGGTCTGCCAAGTCGCTCCTGCTCTAAATAACCAACTCTCCTTGTACAGCATCTGCTGTCTGAAAGGGCTTTCATTTGTTTTTACTATTATGAATAGTCAAGAATTCAGTATTGCATGAATGGGAAGCTTCTAGAAAACTTAAATGTGCTTCATTGCGCCTTGATGAATGCCTGACTGTTGCATTGTTTTAAAATATACTAATATACTAGAAAAATCTAACTTTATTGTGCTTAACCTCCATGCATAAGGTTGAACAGGAATATTCTCCACCCTGAAGAAAATGTCTATTGACATGCTGGCTAAAAAAGCTAGGATTTTCAAAAGGCCCATTGACTCTCAGTGTGAATTCAACTCTTAACAAACCTCAGGCATGTCTCAACATCAAAATTCCAAACTCATCTCTCTACAAATAGTGTATCTAAATCCAAATTGAATGGGTAGAACCCCTCCATGGCAGTTTAACCCATAACGCCTTCCTCTACTCTCTGTTATAATCTAAGGATTGCTTTTGTTTGAGGAAAGGAGGCAAGAAAACACTCCTTACGAGCACTCTCAGCGGTTCGGCAGGAGGACAGAGCCGGCTGCATGCGTTGCCGGATGAGTACTTTGGAAGCTTAGCACAGGAGAAATAGGATGACATTAAGGGCAGTGACTGGGTAAGTGTAAGAGCAGGTATGAAAAGAGAGAGGTGGTGTAATTAAGGGATGAAGTGAAGTAGTGGTGCCCAATGGATTTTAGATAATAGATGTCATTAAGGGTGATTCAGAAGATTGAATTGTACAACACAAATCAGTGTGGAAGCTGTGGAACAAACCAAGTAGAGAGAAGCATCACTTCTCTACTTACGGTAGAGAAGTGTTGGTGTGCTTTGTGCACTGCCATCTCTAAAAGGGACTGAGCTAACAAGAGAGATGATTAGTTTTCTAGGGGCAGAGGTTAAGGATGTTAGCGAGAGGGTTGCTATGTTATAGTCAAGAGAACTGGGAATGAATCCTGTATTTGTGCATGTGGAAATTAAATGAAAACAGAAAGGCAGCGAGAGATGTTTCAAAAGAGGTTGGGACTTGAAAGGAAAGAAAACTATATTTTTGGTATTGTGCTAGTTCTTCATAACAATTCCTAAGTAAATCTTGGCAAACTTACGCATGCAAATGGCTTTTTGGCTGGTACCATTTGCAAAAGTTAGATTAAGACAGTGAAATCTAACTGGGTAGGGCTTTGACTTACAGCAGAATACTGCAGAGAAAGCTGGGGACACAGGGACAGACAGCCCATTACTTGATTTTGAGGCCAATCTCATTTTATAGAGCACCTTTGTACTCCAGGCTAAATAAAATGGGTTACAAGCAGTGTGTCAGGCATCAGAGCGGAAGTCGGTGGCAGCCCACGACAGCTATCCTGTGCTCAGCAATGTGTGTTATACCACAGACATCAACATAATTTATAAGAGCAAGGTAATTGTTGGCTAGAAAACTGCAATAATTGCCTTCCTTTTCTGAGAAGTTTTTATCGTCTCCAGCATCTGTTGTCTGAGACTGGGCCAAAGCTTCACTTGCCCCTTTTACTTCTTGAATCTGCAATGCCTTAGCATAGCCACTGAAGTTATTGGCCCTCTGAAGGTAGTGGAGCAGGTACAGATGCTGGAAACCTCCCACTCCATTACGTACGCTGATCTTCTACTGACATGTCCTTCAAAGCATGCCATTAGCACCAAATGTGGCTACCAGCTGTGCAGCTGCGGCCCAGGGCCAGCGCGGCGCTTCCCAGTGCTAGGCAGCAGCCCCCCTCAGAGCAGAGCCGAGGAACACAGAGGAGAGGCAGAATGGTTTCCAAGTAGTGTCAAGCGTAAGGCGAGTCAAATATATCTGAAAGAAGCCGTAGGATGCTCTGTCATAAGCAGCTCAGTGAAACAGAGAAATTTTAAGCATTTTAAATTAGTTGATGACCCAAGTTAGTAATCTCAGTTCTGACCAGAGTGTCATTCCTTAAGTTGTCATCCTCCTCTCATCTCCTTCAACTGGAAAAGCCACCAAGACAAAACTACAGGTTGTCCATTTGCTTCTCTTGCCATCCTCTTTACCAGCCAAGTAGGAGTCTGGGGAAGAGACATCCTAGTCCTCTGCTGCAACCACAT
>CM050661.1:18930280-19010280 GCA_027574665.1 Rhynochetos jubatus | reverse complement strand
ACAACTATTCTGTCCCCACCAATTACAAGGCGCAAAGCTGACTGCTACATGCAATGTCAAATTTACACTGGGGCCTTTTATCAGGATTTCCTTACATATTGCTCTCTAAACAGTGACTTTGTAAGGAGATTAACTGCATTATATGCCACATATTAAACAAACCCACATGTATACAATGCAGCTTTTAAGCGATTTCTGGTTTTGCCAGGATGGCCCTTCCTATCTTTGAAGGTCTTGCGTTTTAGCACCCTATCCCTCAAGCATTGGTCCACTACCACCACCAGCAGAGAGGAGGAGTTCCAGATAGATCCATATCCATCTACACTTCCAATAAATCAGGTGGAGAGAGCTTTGTTACTCCTATTTCATGGAGAAATTGCTGATCAGCTCTGCTTGTTATCTGAGATAAAGGGAAAAGGAAACATAGTGGAGACTGACAATCAAGACAAGGCACACATTTCCCAATAAAGGCATCTTCTAAAGAGAAGCACCTTTAATTGTTTAATTTTTTCTCAACACACATTCTAACTTTTTTAAAAAGCTTTCCTCTCACTGATTTCTACAGCTTATAAAACCCAAACCAAACAAAAACAAAGCACAAACCACAACTTTCCCACTGTGCAACCCACAGCAACATCGTTGGCAGCTTCTCATTCATTCAGTGACACAAATTGGGTCAAACATAGATGTTTACCAGGGGACAATCTACAGATAGTTCCTGTAAGCACCACCTTTTATGCGACTGCTCAGAGCGGCAATTTGATACTGAAATGGACCCACAGGGCTGTGATCCCAATACTCGGGTAGTCAGGACGCAGGTGTACCGTTCCTTCCCACATACCTACCTGGTACCAGACAGCAACACCCAGTGAGAGATAAGCTGGGTGGATGCAGAGCCGCTTCTTCGCCATCAGGTTGCACGCTGGTTTCTTTGCTTTTCAAGGACTAAGTGGATTCTCTGTACTAGATCATTCCATGTCATGTTTTCTGCTCACATGCCAATCCCTTCCTGCCTTCCCTTACCTTCTTGCAAAACTGTGGAATTTCTTTTCCCTCAGCTTCGTTAGTTATCCATCCCATCTATTCCAGCACCTGTACTGCTTTTCTCAATTTCTGTTGCTTTTTGACATATTCTTTTCCTTGACTTTCTGTCAACACCCCTAGCATCCCTGAAAGTTTCAATTTTTTAATTCTCTTCCTATTGAAGCTACTAAAACAAGGCTCTAGAGAATGACTGACCTTGTCATACGAGTCTGAAAAAGATAACAAAAAAATTTTTAATAGTATTATTACTGATTCACCTAATGCGAGACAGATCAAATATGCTTCGCTTTTTGTAGAGGCTGAAATAATTTAAATGCATGATGTAATTGTCCATCCTTTTTCTGTGCAAATAAGAAACCCGCATTCAAGCAACTCCATGTTCAGCTGTTTTTCCAGCTGGAAAGATGGAAAAAAATCAGAATATCCATTCACTCTCTGAAGAGGAAGCAACCAGTCTTTACACAACATAAATTCCTTTATCCAGACCTAGTATTTCATATTTAATGTGGAAGCTGAACCAAGATCTTGGCTTCATACAGATGAAGGCAGGCTGCTTGTATATTGGTGAGCCAATCCTACTTAACTGCAACTAGGACTGTGTATATGGGAACTGTTTATATATGAACAAAATCAAGAGAAATAAACTGAAAAGTCTGAATGCAGCCATTGGGCGAACCTTTCTTCAAATCAACGTTATCCAGGTACCAAAATGGTAGAAAAGCATCATAACATGAATAGTTACAAGTGAGCCTGCACAGTGTTCAGAAATATCAAGGGTTCTTCTTCCAGCATCCCCTTTTCTCACGATGCCAGCTTCTTCCATTACTGATTTTCTTTGCCAGATACTGTACTCTTTTGGGAACTAATCCCTTTCCCCATAATGTTCTTCTTGTCCTGGGCACACAGTTCTCCCCTCTCCTTGTGACTGTAACAGCAGAAAGCAGTTGATAACTGTGTACCAGCCTTCTCCAGTCCCAAGCAGTACTGACCACTGATCACTCTGGCTTAGAGAAACCTAAAGGGCAACTAGAAACCAGAAACTAAATAGCCTGGGTGGTCATTCAGGAAGCACGCACGATTAGCTGTATGAAAACTACCACCATACAAGCATCGCAGATCTCGGAGTGAAATCATAGTACGTGCTTCTTTCTGGGGCTGTTTATCCAAAAGATACCTTTGGTGTAGTAAACAGCAGGTGCGACTTTGAGGAACGCACAAATCACCACAGTGGAAATTGGGCACCTAACTGCCAGGATCACTCAATGCTACTGAAGTTATTGTGTGGCCGCAGCGTGTAAACAAGTAGTACAATGACGAAACTCAAGAGCAATAGAAACAAGGGAGAGCAGTTGTCTTTGTCCCAGCCCATCCAAGAGGAAGCTACAGAGCATAGGATTTTGTTGTTCCTCTCTCTCAACAGACAACTTTAACACCAGATTAAATTGTTTCACCGCAAAAACCCACTACCTTGGTACCACTAACAGAGGACCAACTTCAGCCAGAACCTGCTAGAGTGGGTACAATCAGATTAGTATCTCTGATGAGCAGTTCACCTGGATTTTCCATTTTGTTCCACAGAACATTCCACAGAATTGATTTTAGAAGCGACCCAGGTAGGTCTCAGCTTGAGGCACACAAATGGAATATTTGCACCTGGCAGTTCCCTGGAAGAGACCAATGAAATTAAAATTTCCCAAAGTTACTGCAGCAGTTCTTTAAGGGAATTGGGGAAAAAACTCACACCCACACGCATATGTATGTGTGTATAGAGAGACACACGCACACGTCAGAAGAGATTGATTTGCCTTCCAACCTGAGTTATCCTACCATACCTTGATCCACAGAGTCTCAAAGGCAAAATGATAATCCTTCTTACAAAACAGTATTTCAGAGTGTACCATTTGCATCTCAGAGGGGCAGGAATTCAGTAGCAGTGAGTGATCCAGAGTGGGAGTAGAGATCACATATCTCCATCGAGGAGCATGCCAAACCCTCGGAAAGCAATAAAACCGCCTTGTTACCCAAACATCCACTTCATACTAGGATCAGCAGGAGCAGAAGAGAGGGATTGGCTCAGCCAGGACCAGCCTCAGAGGCAGTGATGGAGCCCATGAATTTCTGCTTGCCCAGTACAGCCCTGCGGAGGGTTTCTGCATCCTTCCCTGCAGTCCCAGGCACAGGGTGAGTACCGCTGCAGGTGACTTCACCAAGTTGCTTTGCTTTATTCATGTTCAGTCATTCAGGTATGCCTACACACATGCTGACACAGGGCCACATATTTCTCATATTTTCATTTGTTGCAACATTGCATACACGGTAAATACATCCGTCCTGCAGCAGTAAATCATCATTTTACAATGAATATATACCTAGATTATTACTGTAATGCTGATGTATTGAACCATTAGTATAAAAAAGCAAGCAGGTGATAAAAATGATGCAAAGACTCCCATAAAGTGAGAAACAAAACCCAAACTACTGTAGCAAACATTAGCACTGAGATAAGTAAATTAGCGATTATTCTGGAGATAAATTAGTGGGTAGATAGGAGTACGTAAAGTATATGTTGCTGCTTGTATCTTTTTCCATTGGAAACTGTGAGCTGCATCTTCCAAAATCTATGTAGCATCAGGGCAATAATATGGATGGATATTTAAGACTAGGCTATGACCATGACTCTCAGGCAATTGCCTTCCATAGAAGTCAGCACACCAGCAAATTTCATCCTTATTAACTTTGCTGCTTTTATACATCGCACTAATTAAAAACCCTACCATAAAAGTTGCTCTCAGTTACTTTGCATAGAGTAAATATGCTGTGGGAATCCGGTATAACTGCAAATTTGCCTCTAACTAGAAAACAGCCAGTGACCCTGAAGAGATCAATTTTTAGGCAGCAATACAAGGTATCCATGGAACAGAGAGATTAACTCTTCTCAGCATTTCAAGACTCCCAGAGAAATCAAATCTTCAGAGAAAAACATATATCCAGAATGGCTTTGGAACCCAGACCTAATATATAGAGAAACTTTCAAAGCAGGTCATTTATTTGACATAATTGTGTGAACATCCCTTTAAGCTGTGCAAACCAGAAAGATAATTTCAAAATATTAACTTATTTCTTGCTATCAACAACAATGCAATTAATTCCCCTCAATAAAGATTGTTTTTGCAAAAGAGCAATAAGGTGCCTCTGCAGGGGGCATCATTATCATTAAATAATCACACCCCAGGAGACGCGAGGCACTCTGCTGCACCATGTACATTTTAGCACTCCAGAGTATGATTAGTTTGTGTTAACCACACCCCAGCACAGCTAATTGGGAAAAGAGTCTACAAACTGAGGAGATTTCTGTATTTATTTTATTATATTTTTGGCACTGACAGCGTTTCTCGCCAGTCCCACGGGAAAGGTGGTCAGGCCTGACCCAGCCAGGCAACGTCTTCCTACGGCTGCAATCGAGGCAGAAGGAGCCCGTAACGCCAACTCGCCATGGTAATGCACGTTAATATCTGCATCCTGAAAAAGTGACGTGAGCGAATCCCCATGCATAACAGGGAGTTATGGCTTTGGGATGCGATTTTTTCCTATAAAACCCAAAAGAGGCCCAGCTGCCCTGCGTATATATGCAGGGAAACGGACACACAGTGGAATTACTGGAATTGCTGCTCCTGATCTGCTGGATGTTGTACGTCCCTTTGGACAGTCTGCTGTGATGTATGGCAGACTTTTGGAAATGGATGGAGTTTAAACAAATGTGTACTCTCAGAACACAGATAATTGCTTTGCACAGCGACGTAGATGTCCTGAGGACTTGGTGGTTGATTTCTTCTGTCTAAAGCAGTAGTCTTTACCACAGAATGCACCCTGGAAATTAGATACTCTTATTGTGAGTTATGACGATTAGATCTATTTTCCCTTGCTGAAAAGATCATGGAAGAAAATTATGGAAGGAAGGATCATGGTTTGTACACAGTTTGATTGGAATAAAGCAGAAACCAGTTCATCATTTTGGAGACAAAATTCAAGTCTGTTTGGCAGCTGCAGGCATGACTTCAAAGAAACCCACATAGGCACAGGATCACCACTGTACATCTAGACCCATGTGCGAGGGTAAAGGCGCTCAGTACCTATCCCAGGGTGAGTCAAGCCTCACTGCTGGAGACATGCCAGCCCTTTTCCTGGATACTACATGCCCCCCGGTACTTACTGCAGACGTAAGGGAAGGAGGGCTGCAAGGGAAGGGCACCTCTTGAAACAGATGGTGGAGACACCATGGAGATGTCCCCCTTGGGTGCATAGGGCAGACGTCCAGGACAAGGCCACATGACCAGTGACAAAGACGACACCATAGTCACTTGAAGTCTGTGAGAATCCATGACCACAAGCCCTCCAAGGACAGGGTATGACTGGTAGACCTGCTTGAAGGAGACTAGTGAGCAGCATTAGCTGCTTGTATTACTAGCTTGCACTATATATTTGGTCCATTTCTTCTCATCAGTTTTAAGAAGAGACTGACAATTTTCTGTAGGACGTATAAGCCAGATACACCAAGTCTTACCAAAGCGTCCTTGTTCCTCCTCAGCAGCCAAGAATTTCACTGGGTAGGAGGTGTCATTAAAGTTGGATTAGCAAAGCTTCTCCCATTTACTGATCAGTTGATCAATGGCTGCTCAAGAGAATAAACCAAAAATGAGAAAGGAATCAGAGATACAGAAATTCAAATGAAGCAAACAATACCATATGCATGAGCAAGCAATACACTTTTTGTTAACACAGGTTATTTTATAATCAATATTTAAAGTAATTTCATCAGTAAGCGTAACTGATACTTCATGACTATGCATGTGTAGCTAGTAAGCTATAGATTTATAAATATGAGGGTTATCATGACTTCAGTGTAGCAAGGCACAGCCGTTTTAAAATTGAAATTGTCAGATTTTATCAGTTATCTCTTTCCACAGGATAATGTAACTTTACAATTACTTCGCTCATAAAGAACTAATTTCATTCAGCTTCCAATAAATACTTTCAAAATAGGAGTCTATGGCAAGATTTCTTGAGTGGTCGAATCATGAACAATAATGGCCATACAGACTTTGAAGGAAAGTCTTGATAATGAGATTAATACCTGCAGGCTTCTCACACAATAATTTATTTTTATAAGCAATTAATAATGACCTCTTTTTTTCTATTTTTTGTGTATTGCAAGAGAAAATAAGTTATTGATTTCAACTGCAAAAATAACTATTTGCATAACATTGTTGATTGTATGTTCTACTAGCACAATCAGAATTAATTGGAGCAAAATATTTTATTATTTTTAAATGGGTAAGGATTTTATATATATTAGCATTTGTATCTGATTAGAACAGTCTGTTTACCAGCACTATCAGGAGCACTGAGCAGATTACCATATTCAATCCATACTATAGCATAAAGTCTTCCTGTTGGCACCTCTGCACTGACTTGTTGGTAGACCTTTGAAAGCTTTCCTAAACTTTAAACAAGATGAGTATTAGCAACTATCACTCAGCCCTCATTACATTCCAGATATCATGTTCTTAAATAAATATTAAGAGTGAAACAGCAGACAGTCAGTGATCTACGGGAATTTTGCTACCTGTTCTCATTTTATTTACCTGATAAACCCGTTCTTCCCTCCATGTTTGTATGTGGGAGGAAGCTTACCCTGCAGAAAGGCGGTCAGAGCATCTGTTTGAGCTGCATACGTAGCTGATGGATGATCATCACCTGCCTCTGGTGGTGCTTCTACTCTTGGAAGGGAAGAAAGTCTGAGGCCTTCAAGTCAGACAACCTGGATACACTCTTCACCTGCAATATCACAGAATCACAAAGGTTGGGAAAGTCCTATAAGATCATCTAGTTCAACCACCAACCCAACACTACCACACCCATTAGACCATGTCCTCAAGCTCCATGTCTACAGGCTCCTTGGACACCTCCAGGGATGGTGACCCCACCACTTCCCTGGGCAGCCTGTTCCAGTGCCTGACCACTCTCAGTGAAGAAGTTTTTCCTAATATCTAATCTAAACCTCCCCTGACGCAACTTGAGGCCATTTCCTCTTGTCTCATCACCAGTTACCTGGGAGAACAGACCAACACCCACCTCCCTACAACCTCCTTTCAGGGAGCTGTAGAGCAGTTGAATAGGACAAAGTCAGAATTCTGTGACGAAATAAAAACCGTCACACAGTACTTCATCTTTCTCAGTTCAGTGTGTTTTTAATCAGATCACATTTGCTACGAAGCCAAATATAAACTTAAATTGTATGCATGATTATCTTAAATTACCTGTTTCACGAGAACAGCTTTTCTGTGAGTATGATAGTTTTAAACATAAAACTAAGGCAACCTAGTGATGCCACTTTTAAGTTGATGAACTAGTCATGCAATATACTGTGCTCATTAAAAAATTTATATTCATACTCAGGCCCTCAGTCTGAGTAAACACCAAATCCTTTCTGGTTCCCAGACTCAAAGACTTGTTTTCCGTAGCTTATTTTCTAAATGAATTCATCATGAACCAACATCACACTGAGTGAGAGCTCTGGTAGCATCTATGCTCATCTGATGTCTCTCCTCAGCCACCAGCAACCGGATCGCATGAGTGCTTCACCGGGCCAGGTGTCTGTGAGACATACAAGCCATCTTCTGCTTGAAACAGCACCAGCAGCAGGCTGCTGTAGCTGGGAAATGGTGGGAATACTAGTATGTTAGATGAAGGAACAGATCACTCCATGTGCAAGGTAAAAATTCACAGATTCTGTGAAATGATGTTTTAAAAAGTAAGATGTTGCTAGGACAGGACTCCAGATCCCTGCATTTTGGTGCTTCATGGTTGGCAGCAAGCTCCAGCAGCAGCACTTCCAGGATCTCTCTTCTCTACACAGTGACTTATTTTTCCAAGGACACCAACTACTTTATATATGGACCCAACCCTCCCCTGCTTAACTTGGTTGGAATCTGGCTTCCTGAATTAAAAACCTGTAGTGAAGGTGGTCAAGGACACAGACACGTGGATGCATCTACCCTTGCTTTCCACAGCACATGCTCACCTTATGCTTCCCAGCCCGGTCATCAGCAGAATGTTCGGGTTTGGGTTTTGTCTAGCTAGGTTGCGCACAGATTTTGGACTGTCACCAATTCAGGAGAGAGATCTCACCTGGTCTGTTTTCCGTGTTTGCTTTCCCTGAACTACCAGCTGAAATAGATACAATCAAAGAATTATTGAGAGACTTTCCAAATCTTCCCACAGCAATTAACATTACAATAAGAAAAAGGCGAGAGAATGAAAGAGGACATACATGTGCATGTGCGTGTGTTTGGGGAGAGTCACGGGCATTAGGTTTGAAGATGAGTACTATTTAGGACTATCTGGTGGCCCAATATTTGAATAGCTCCACTTAGTCGTAGGAAAAAGCATTTTAAACTCAAACAACTACAGCAGGTTCTTGAATTTCAGGTGATTTGAATATCTGAAATCCCTGATAGGCTGGCTAGTCATCCAGCATGAACAGAAGCAAAATAAAGTGACATGAGACCAATCCATGCGCAGATTAACTACAGGCACAGAAAGCACAGGAGGGGAAAAGGCAGTAAGAAATTAAAGGAAAATTCTAAATACCTAATAAACACAAGAATTTCATAAACACCCCACATGGAGGAAAGAAACAAAATATGGCAAGTAAATTATGCATTCAGAATCGTATGCTGAACTGGGATACTTCGCACTTGGATTTTGGTGAATGCCGCTTTTAATTCCATTGCAGATGTTCGTATTCATAACACGGACTATGCCCAAATTTAGCTAATATCTGACTGCTTTTATACGTATGCTACAAATATCAAATGCCTACAAAATAGGCCAGAATTAAAAAGTAGAGAATGTAAACTGGACTGTGAAAGAGAGAAAGGAGAATAGATGAAAACCATTTTTAGAAACATCAGGTCTTGGAAAAATCACTATTAGCAAATTATCAGTTGCTTCTTCAAATAATAAGACTTGTAATCAATATGCAGAAAAAAAAACCAAACCAATTGCATCTCATTTTTTTAATCCTTCTTTCTTTTGCTCTCATATTTTACGTACAGTAACTCGTATTTCTCAACCCACTGTGTAGCTATGCACCGAAATCAAACATTCAGACAGTAAATGAAGCTGCGGTTTGTATTTATAATGCTCCTATAACTATGTGTATATATATTATACAATCTCAATCTCTGTTAAAAAAAAAAGAGGCAGTTCAATAGAAAGAGATCATTTTATTAAAAAATCATGAATGCAACTGCACTCATTCAACCTTAGAAATGTTTTGATGGCTTTTCAGCACTGCAATATATTTAGATGGGAATATGTCATTAATATAAACAGCAGAATAGAAACTATTAAAATAACACAATTTAAAACTGAGCAAACCTGAGTATTTGATTAAAGTTTTTGTACATTCTATACACTTGAACAGGTAACATAGAAGCATAATATTTTTGTTGATTTTTAATTTGTTAGAAGTATTACACTTGAAAAACTAAATTTTCAGTAGTTTGTATTTAGAAATTAGAAATCGGGTCCTGTAGCAGCTTCTTTAATCTGATTTTCCTAGCTACATTCTGAATTTCCACAGAGGTCTGATACAAAAAGCAGTTTTGAAGCACAGCGTAGGAACCATCTCCTTTGCTACAACACCAGACATGCTGAGTTTGGGCCAGCGTACGTTTGGTATCTTTCATTGATAAAGACAAAATCCAATTCCATACATAGTTAATGGAAACAAAATTTTCTAGAAGATTTGCAAATAAAACACGATTGTTACAAGGTCATGCATTAATACGTCGTCTAGCCTTCAGTGCATGTGTTCACTTTTCTAGACTGAATAATTAGCCGAACATTTTTTTCCCCAAAAAAACATTGCATTGCACAAGTGCAGGGAACTGCTTACTCAAAACAATTTAAACTACGCCTCGTATGCGGTATGTGCAGTAACGGCGCTCCTATCTCTAGGATATTAGGGGTAAATTTTTAAAGCAGTGCACAGAACATAATCTTGTTATTTGCTAACTGGATTTGCGTGCTTAAGACTCACACACTGCTTTGAAAAATTACCCCTTCAGAAGATTGACCTGGGCAAGGAACGAGAGTTTTAAACCTGGATTGAAACAGAAGTTGTAACCTAGCTTGGCAGCAAAGGCTGGCTTAGCAAAATGACTTACTGTAGTTATACCACCATTTGAATGGCCAAATTAGACAAACTAATTCTTATTCTAATCACATCCAGTGGAATTCTGATATGCTGACACCCAAAATTATGGCTCTGTCATTAGAAAGAGAATGAGTAGGAATGTTTTGAAATTTTTTCTGTAAATTATGAAATAGACAGTGGCCTAAATGACAAGATATGACACTTCTGGTTTTTGATTCTACAGTTAAAAGTTTTTAGTACTAGGCTTAATTTCAAGGGTGAATTGCATCAAAGTGGATCTAATCCAAATGAAATACCTTCAAGATTCTTACTTCTTCAACTATTAGAGATCTATCATGTCTACTGCATGAAGCCTCATTTTCATGTTAGAACAGATGGGCAAAATTGTCATTAACAGAAACTGACAACTCTAAAACTGAAATATAGATCTAGAAAGGAATCTAATGAATTAAATCAATGTTATTGCAATGAAAGCCAAAGAAATTAATAGTGATTTGTAAAGTTACCCTGTATTTTAACCTCAGTATATTTTAGTCAGTGTGATTTTAACATTCACAATACCTTTCCAGAGTCACTGTTAATGTCGTACTGCGTAAGACGCTCTGGTCTTAATATATCATCTGCTCCTAGGAGACTCGAGGACTTTGGGCTCCATTCAACCAGACCAGTCTGTGAGATGCTGGGAAAGGCAACAAATACGTATTTAGTTGCATTTCCTCCTGCCTTGCAGCATTATGATGTTTTGTGCACCTCTCGAGCAGCCTCCAATGTTTACACATTTCTAATCAAAATTACTTGCAAGGATGGAGTTGTTCAAAGTTCACTTCAACTCAAGACTCAGGTTTTTGTAAGCTTCTTTAAAGGATATGTGTCACTTATTTCCAGCCCTCTAGCTCCAAAACAACAACACGTGCTTGGCGTCTTTTTCAGTAGCAGGGAGGTTTCAGAAGACAAAAAAAATGCAATATTTGAGGTGAATCCTTTAAAGCAAATAATCTGCCACTTTTAGCTCTGTTTCAAGCCACAACATCATAAAACTGTAGCTTGGCAAGTCATGTATCAGCAACAGCTGTTTATAGCCTCACGCAAGACCAGTAACACATTTGATTGTACAGAAGTATTTATTCAATTGTCTGTTTTACTCAATAAACTCTGGAGTCTATGTTTTCTACTAAGTGGTTTATATCACCTCCCGGTCCTCACTTTCTTCGCATCTCTTGACTCCCCTGCTTTTGTAAACCCAACGGTCTTAACTGCATCTTGCTTTTCACCTTCTTTTGCTAGCGGGCAAAACGCAAATTAGAAGGGGGGTGCAGCTTGCATTGCACTGGTCAGCGTGGGGCTAACAGGAAGAGAGGGCACTCGCCTCCCCTCACCCTGACTCTAGTCATTGAGTCACCAAAAAGCAACATCTTTGTTTCTGTTGAGATCCTTAAAAAAAAACCAAAAAAACAACTCAAAATATAATTCATGATACTGGGGCCGGAATCTGCTTAAGGACATAGTCTTAGGATCTTGTCCGACACGACTGAACAGTCGTCAGCTGACTGACAACCCACTCACCATACACGCATGCAAAATAGGAAACAAACATCAACTGTTTGGAAAAATAAGATCTGTGGAAGAGAAAGAATCAGAAAATTATTTCTGAAGCTCAGAGACTTAATAATGAAGGCAGTGTTCAAAAGATACTTAAAGAGCATTACAGACAGAGTAAGGGTTTAAAGCGCTATTTTTAGTAATGTTCAATAAAACATGCATCTGCTATATGTTTTTGATTTTATGAGGAAGCTTTTTCTTCGTGACACTACAGCGGGTTTGTCAAACTTCAGTCTGGTACAAATCATTTGATTGAAAAGTGCGACAGAGACACAAACAACAGGATCCCACCTCCAGAAACCTCTTTTTGTTTCAAAAAATATTCCATTTGGATTCAGAGGCTGCGGATCAAGCCAAGTAAAAATACAGCGTGCCATTGAAATGGAGATGTTTTATTGAGAGCAATCTCTTGCCAGCAATATCCGTTATTCTCCCCACATGCAGAAAACTTGCCCATACATTTTTTAAATGCAACTAACCTTTGTTTATTAAACAAATCAATCTAAAGCAGAAAGTGTGATTTTAATTGCAGTTTTGCATTTAACGAGGCAGCGCGGAGATCTGGCTGGGAATTTACCAAGCGCTTTCCCGGGGGCTAAACCCTTCAGACCCTGCCAGGCTCCCCAAGTTTTGCCCCCTCTCCCCGCGCTGGGAGCACCACCGTCAGTTTTTAGGTATTCAGCACACCCTTCACCTTGACTTCCTTGCTCATGCATTCGCTACCCCCGATTTACATACATTATGCCCGCCCGTGCGGCGGTGCCAGCCGTGTATCTTTCCACAGGCTCGGCTGCCCAGCCTTTAGCTCTCGTTCATCTTGGGGGTGAGCCCCCGCGCCAGGCGCACACGGTGGGGAGGGAGAGATGGGGAAGGGCGTTCCATCTTTGCGGCAGGGCTCGGTGCAGCACGGTGTGCCACAGCAACTGCTTCCCGCAAAATGTATGCCAGGCGGTGATCTATTTTACTCCGTATGATTAGTGCTAGACTAACTGTTCAAAGGGAAGCCAATGCTCCTTCACTAATTTAGTCACATACAATATTAGATCTTTGAAATATGCCTTATGTACAGCCTGCATTACCTTTTACAGACAAATTCAAAAACATGGTCAACATTTGCAGTAAAATTATCATAGAAATGCCATCTGAAACCTTATTTCCTTTTACAATGTGCATTTCACAAATAACTTGTATTAAAATTATGTTTTACAGGGCAGAAATAGAAAACAAATACTCCTAGTAATTTAAACAGGCATTTGCATAACATGACTAAAAACATGTTAGAAAGAGAGTTCTGCAGCTGGAAGAGTGAGGTAAAAATACAGATACAGTGATTTTAACACTGAATGCAAAAATGCTTTTTAGCTGTCATAATTAGTGAATTAAAGTGTACTTTCATCAAAACCATTCTAACTAAGATTACTATTATTGTTCTTACACACTGTTTTTTCCTGCTTGTTAAATAGCATAATATTAGTAAAAGGTAAATCACAGATCTCCAGAAAATCTCTTCAGTGAAGCATCACCCAAAAATATTACCTTATTCAAGCCTTCGCCTTGCAAAAAACACTTCCTGTAATGAAAAATTGTTATTTACAAAGCTACACTGTTGCTCTAAGTGTTTTAAGATTAATTATGCCTTGTGTTTAAAAATTGGATTAACCCGTGATGCTGGGGAGTGTACAGGAGCGCACAAAGCAGAGCGATGCCCAGGCCAGCATCTCTGGGGACCCGGGAGCCCCCCGGGTGGGTGCCGGCCAGGAGGCTGCTTGCAGCACACAGGGAGACATGGAGGAAGGTGTCATTCACGACTGGGGTGAAATTATAAGTAATTAGGGAAAGATTTGCTACAGGAATAACAGAGGAAATTGAGGCGGACGCACAGGGGCTGTGAGGGCAGCCTAGGCCAAGTCCTGCTGGAGGAGGAAAGGAAGAAGCGATGCTCACTCCCTGGGAGCCAAAATAAGATTACTGATGTACTTCAGAGAGGCCACATCAGATCCCAACTTAGACAAGATTGGATTAGGTATTTTAAGCCTTCTGGCACAAAAGCCTTATATGGAGGACTTCTCTGACAGTCTGTAGGAACTTGCAGTCTCATTTAAAAAAAATTGTGCTATTCTCTACAACACAGAGATTCTTAAATATTTAAAAGCCTTCTCCATTGGTTGTTCATCAGATTGATTATGATGCATATTTCAGCAGTTTTTTCTAAAAATGCTCATCAGAGGATCAAGAAACGAGGTGTTCTGTGTGCTCTACATTGATTCACACTATTTCATTTTAATTCCAAAATACTGAATTCAGGAAACTGCCAAGAAAACAAAGCAGGAAATGTTTGTGTTTTGCTGTATGTTGCATATGCTCTATGGTAACCAAGAACACAAAAGAAATAGATGATGCTGCATTCCTCAGCCTATCACTCACCAGCTACCAAGCAGAGGAATAAAAACAAGCAGCACTGTAACTTCCCTCGAAGTACCTGCATGTTTTTTCATCTAACTTGATAAATAAAAACGCTCCAATTTTCATACACTATTGTCCTTGTTTGAGGTCTCCCATTCAAATGAAATTTATGTATCATTTCAGCGCCAAAAAATAAAGACACGTGTAGTCCTTTATAACTAGCCTCAAACTAGACCAGAAAGTTTACGAACCTTTGCGAAGGTTAAGAAAGTCAGCTTGCCTTTGCCTCTACCTTTGCGAGAAAATTTCAGACTCAGGTAATTGTGTTTAGTTTGTACTTTCCAGGCTTGGTCAAATGTCTCTTATCACCATATAAATCTGACATTCGTGTCACCTTTGAGGCATTGGTTTCCTCCTGTGTTATTTTTCCCTATGAAACTACCTTCACAAAACATGGTGCCAATAGTTGAATGAGTTGATTAGTGATATCTCGGTGATTAAGAGGAAAAGAAATGTATTCCTGACAGCGTACATTCTCAGATTCAGTGTCATCAAAACCAAGCATTATCCCGCAATCCAGAAACTAGCTTTAGGATATTGAGATCTATTTAGCAGCAATGCAACTCATTACAAAAGTCAATGCAGTTTCTTCCCTAGGGTTTTCTTTCCCTTCCTGAAGTAAACCTTTATGTAGAAAAGCCTTCTAGGGATTTTCCACCTCAGCCCTCCATGTTTGAAAACAGATATTAAGGCACCATAATTGTTCTAATTTTGTTTTTATTCTAAGTGACGATCATGGAACAAAATAAGGCACATTGAATTCCATTAATATTAAAGATGGGCAGCCAATGAAACCTTTCTTGTGTCATCAGCAATCTTGAGGCTAATCAAGAATGGTTATGTTTGAGGTTACACTACAAAAAAGCTACAGCTGATTTCTGTTGAATGAAACCGTTGCAGTTCTATCAATGATGAAAGCTACTATGTGAATAGCAACTTTTTATTTTCTTTTTTTTTTTTTACTCAGCCAATTATCTAAAATGGTTAGAAGTGTTTGTGCTTTTAGTGAACTCCAGCACAGATGCTTTGGGAATAAAAATTTTTCTAGCAAAGCTATGAAAGGTGATCATAGGTGTTAATATGCACTACTGGAAAAAAAAATTGGAAAGAGCTAATTCTCAGTCGAGAGAGAGCAATTGCAATGGAAAAACCAAAGGTGAGCATCCTAGACAAGTTGTTTTCTTGCCTCTCCAGTGCATTCTAAGGACAGATAAAGGGTATTCTACAGAAGAAATACTTCAGAAGCAAAAAAAAGGCCTCAAAGATAGCCCCAGGAAGACAAAATTATCTCTCCAGTAGTATATGTCAGTTTTATGCCCCACATCTAAGCAGTTCAGATGAACTTGCACTCAGACGTTATTAGATATTGGTGCCATGGCATTTGTATTTCCAAGTATGCAAGGGACACGCGCATGCTAGCAGAAACACCAGGTCTAGAGGGCACCATTATATTCCTATTTATTTCCCCAGTTACAGCAGGCTACACATGCATGCTATTGATTGTTATTTGTCTCACATCGCAGACATTCAGCCCTACAATTTTTATCTTTCATTTCTAATTTTTCTATTTTAATATTCTCTGCCACCGAGAGTGCTGCCAGTCTGATTATTCCTAGCTTGCATCCCCTCACTTGAAACAGTTCCCACCCAAACCTATTTGGTTCAAAATGTTAGTGACCAAAATTTCACCCAGAACTTGAGAAATGAAAAACGGAAAGACCAACTGTAGCAAAGAATTTAGATGTTCCAGAAGTCCATCTCCAAGAAATAACCCTTTGCTCCTTGCTCCTCACAGTCCACAAGAAATTCAGTGGCCAAAGCCAAGACTGAGACGCCACTCATCTCTCCTTTGTGTTTGCAAAACCAATTGCAGCTCTGAATTGATAAACCATTATTGATGTTAGAGATCAATGA
This sequence comes from Rhynochetos jubatus, assembly GCA_027574665.1. Taxonomy (NCBI): domain Eukaryota; kingdom Metazoa; phylum Chordata; class Aves; order Eurypygiformes; family Rhynochetidae; genus Rhynochetos; species Rhynochetos jubatus. The sequence goes on along the minus strand of CM050661.1, from coordinate 18,994,037 downwards.
GATTAAGCACGTGCTTAACTTTAATCACATAAATAATCCATGTCTGAATCTAGGCAGCATTATTCATCACTGGGCAGAACTGAGCTCTTTCTGGATAATTAACACTTCATTTGCTTTGCCATGGTCAGCACTCCTCACATATGGTATGAAGAATTATATATATTAAGAGCTAAATTCAGAATCTAGAGTCAAGTATTCTCTTGTCTGGCAAAGTTTATCATATCAAGAACAGTCTGAAGTTATTGGCATTGGTCAGTTTTGCTTTGCTATAGTGGCAGGATGTAAGTCTACAACACCAAGGAGAGGAATGAAATCTGGTCAGAGGACCTGCATGAATTAATATGTGTGTAATTAACCAAGCTGTATGAATTCAACTGTTGGATTCCATTTTCCTTTCCATTAACATTCTTTTATACTTTCTGTATAAAAGTCTTGAATTGAACACTGAATAGTTTTTTTTTTGCTCACACACACACAAAAAAATTATAGTTAAAAGCATTGTGTTCCCAGAATTTAAATCAGGTAGAAATACTCTTGTGCAAAAGATCTGATCATTTTATAAGAGGTTTTGGGTTTTTTTTTAAATCATAAAGTTAAGCATATTTGACACACTAGGAGAATTTAATTTAAATTTGTAATTGCTCAAATACAGACTAAATGCTGCTTTACTCTTTAGTATATCTTCATTAATTATCAGTGTTGAGGAATGCATTTTAAGAAGTTCGGGAAGTTTTGAAAGCACTTTTTTAGTGATGCAAGAAATCTCTCAAGTTTCTGAGAACATCACCATGATTAAATAAACATTTCATTTTATGCTTTAATTTTAACTCAGCTGAGTCGGCAAGACAGAGCGGTAAAGAAGTCTGCTTGGATAAAATTATCCAAGCAGCAGCAAACACAACTGAAGAAAACACAAAACTTACAAATACTTTTGTTTTACTCTGTTTAGAAATCAACTGCTATGGGACATAACTATCTGAATGGATTTTCAGTGCTAGACACCACAATTCTGAAAGGGAAAACAGTATTTTTTTTTTAATTGACAAACTTCATTAGAAGTCTGCACGCGTTTTGATCCCACTGAAGCAAACTTCAATGTTCTGTATAGGGGAACACAACGCCCTGTTCCTCCCCTGACTTGTGTATTACTCATGGAAACGAGACTGCGTGACCATTTCAAGAGCCATGTTTCACTTGTGGATTAAAATAAGAAATAAGCTGCCATTGACAAGGGTGGCCTCGTGGTGCAAGCACCCTGATCACCTACTGCTAGCACCATGTAGGTTTGGATGTTTAAAGAATGATCAGTGAGCAGATCACACCCTGGAAATATTTCCACACACTGAAACACAGTCTTCTTCCTGAAACAACAGAGCTTGGAGTTCTCAACTCTCTGGCCACAAAAATGTAGTCTTTAATAAAAGTTCATGTGCTGGTTTTGGCTGGGATTGAGTTAATTTCCCTCACAGTAGCTAGTACAGGGCTCTGGTTTGGATTGGTGCTGGAACCAGCGTTGCTAACTCAGGGATGCTTTCGTTACTGCTGAGCAGGGCTTGCACAGAGCCAAGGCCTTTTCTGCTCCTCACCCCACCAGCGAGCAGGCTAGGGGTGCACAAGGACTTGGGAGGGGACACAGCTGGGACAGCTGACCCCAAGTGACCAAAGGGGTGTCCCATACCATAGGACATCATGCTCAGCATATGAAGCTGCGGGAAGGAGGAGGGGGCATGTTCTTCCCAAGTAACCGCTACACGTGATGGAGCCCTGCTTTCCTGGGGGATGGCTGAGCCCCTGCCTGCCCATGGGAAGTTGGGGAATGAATTCCTTGGTTTGTTTTTGCTTGCATCCACAGCTTTTGCTTTGCTTATTAAACTGTCTTTATCCCAATCCATGAGTTTTCTCACACTTCTCTTCTGGTTCTCTCCCCCATCCCACTGTCGAGGAGTGAATGAGCAGCTGTGTGGTGCTTAATTGCCTGATGGGGTTAAACCATGACAGTTGACTTTGCACTACTGATGTTGCCAGGAAGCTCTTACAAAACACAAGCATCAAATAACAAAAAATCTAGCCTTCAATAGCGCATAAAGTGTTTGGGAGCAAAGCGTCAGTCTGGAGTCAATCATGGCTTTAATGGCTCACATTTGCACGGATTTACAGTTGAGAAATAGGAGACTTCACTGAGCACATTGCACAAGATGCTGATCTCCAGCCTAGTGGTGTTCATGGAGCCGATGAAATGGGAATGTGAAAATGCACACTAAGTGCAGTAGGGGAAATAAAATAGCAAAACACACCACAAGTACAGTGACTAAATGTTGGTGCGTAGAACTTTGTCAACTGTGTGTACATGCCAACGTGCTCTTGCTACAACGCATCCGCAGACGATCCATCACTCAATGGAATGTGCCTCGTGTCCCATGAAGGGCAACAGACAGCAGATAAATCTGGTCTAGTCCATATGGTGTGGAAAAAGCCTTTTTCCCCTGGACTAAAGATTAACGGCAATTGTCAGAAATCTTAACAGGGGCCAATGTAAAGATAATTTTAAACTTACAGAAATTCTTAAACACTTCATCATGCCTTGTCATGAAGTAATAATCACATGCAAAAGCTAGATTTACTGTTAGACCATCTACAGCAGAAATAAAAAGGGAACCAAAAAAAAAAAAAGAGGAATATGCTTAAAGCTGACTTGGCTTGCTGGAAATCCCAGTGGTCTTGACAGCCCAACAAAGCAGCAGCAATGCCACTGCCCAATGTTAAATATGATCTACAAAGACCAAAGCACACAGCCCAGAGGCAGAGCCCAGGACAATGTTTGCATTCCCTCTGAACCGAAGCATTCCATGGGCAGTATTCAGCCTCCCAGGAAAATAACACCACAGCACTCACCAGCTGCCTCTAACCTCTGGTTTTCTTCCAGTCAGAACCTCTCCCTTCTTCCAACTCTCCTTGCAGACAGGGTTTCCCGGGAGCTTTCCCCTTCCTCTGTCAGTCTCTGAAACAATTCTCCCTGTTTGTCCTCACTTTATTCTTTCTCCTGACTTCCTATAAAATGTTCAAATAGTTGCTTAAACAAGTGTCAATCACCTGTGATCATTAAAGGAATGTCCTTTTAGGAGACAGGGGAGGACTTGTTTGGGAAGAAGGAGGAGCATTGCCTGAGAGAGTAGCTGGGCCATCAGGTAGTATGGATAGGCTCCTCAGGAGTGGTAGGGCTGGACACCAGGAAAAGACAGCAGAGGACCACACCATAGCTTCCCATGATCCTTGCTCACATTCAGGATGGGCCACAGAACCCATAAGTAGGTCAGTAAGCTCCCAGAAAAGCCCCATACCACAGCAGCCCTAACCCAAATAGGACAGGAGCCAGGCAGACAGCAAGCCCAAATTCCCTCCACACCTTGGTGGAATATGATGACCAATGGCATTGCTGGGTTGACCGTGGCTATGATTGCTTCCCAGAGCTCCATACAGACACATGGTGTTTCTAAATATAAATACATATACAATAAATACATATATATATATAAAAGAGACAATTACAGTAGGAATACACAGTCTGCTAGAGAGATTATACAAACAGAGGAAGCATGCCAAAAGTGGTTGCTGTTTAATTTCAGCCTCAGGTACAAACAAAATCTCAAGAATCCCATTTAAAGCTCTTTGTTCATTTTCTAATTTGTAGATCCTGATCCTGCAACATCCAAAATAACAAGAATAAGGAAGAAGATAGCCATGGTCCACCTGCAACATGCTCTCAGCATGCCAGAGACATCTGAGGCAAGGCTTCACCCAACTGCAGCACCACCAAACATGGAAAGCATTTTACCAATGTGGCTTGTGATGTACAGCCCCGCCCAAGCAGATCAGGCAGCAGGGCTCTGCTGGCCTCTGGTTCTGTACAAAACCAACATTGCTTCCCTTAGCTGCCTTTTTGTCTCCCTGTCTTTAACCTTTGCAGTTGTCTTTAGCAGTCAAATACATTGTTATATATCTTTTGGGGGTTGGGGGGAGGGGGTGGTGTTAATTTTCTTGTTTAACACACTGCCAGAAGCTTGGTGGCCAACAGCAGTCAGCCTCGAGCTCATCCTCACTACTATCCAAAGGAATAAAGAGTTTGGATATACACACCTGACATTAGCTGGAAACACCCTCACCCAGATAACATCAAAATGTCTCCTGGGCCACCACGGTGGTAACACAGCTACTGAAAACAGGGTGAGTTTGTTACCACCAGTGCAGGACCTTCTACTCAAGGTATTCCCATAGCATAGGCCACCACTAACCACCTGCCCAGCTGGTTTTGGAAATGGGGCTCTTGCTTTTTTTGCCCCATTGTTCTCCATCAAGCTGCTTTTAAAGGGCATTAATTGGACAAAATCCAACATACTACCAAAATGGCCTACCTAACAAGCATCTTATGCACCACAGAAAGGAATGTCTAGTCTTTTGAAGAGCCCCTCAATATGCCTCAAATAATTCCTTCTCCATTTGTTGTTTAAAGAATGACTTTTTTAATCAGTACTGAAAAAATAAACAAGAGATCATTATTTTTCATTTTGTAGTTTTAAATGGATTCAGATGAAGAATCAAGAGGAAATCTTGTCACTTCTTTGTTCTTATGAAAGATCTCAGACAGCAAATACCCAATGCTCTCTTGTTATTGTCACACCTACAGCAATTAAGAAGGTGGTCTTAGGAGACAAACAGAGTGATGATGCTTCACCTCACTGTTAAAATGGGGGTTTCAACAAAGCAATGCTGACTTTTTGCAGAGGAATGATTTTGCTGGCTTCAGGCTTTAGGATACCAGCCATCCAGAGAAATCTTTTGACATCAGGATGAGATCTCCTATAGGAAGTACCTAATCCTTTCTTAAAGGATTAGGACAGTTGACCAGGAAGAGAAATTAGATTTAACACCTGGAAAATTCAAAGCACTTCCAACCTTCTCATTCCAGGGTTACTCTCTTTCGTAGTCCAGACAACAACGCTTACACAGAGTTTAGTTTCTCCTTTTGACAGAAAAATAGACAAGTTTACATTGATCTAAAGCAGAAAGCAGAAGACCTGGTGAGGAGATGATACTGAAAATATCACAGAATGGACTAACAAACATTTAAAGTATAGGTGCAGAAGATGGGGGTCTTCATAACTCCAGAATGGAGAAACGGATACCCAAAACATTCATGGGGGAAAAAAAAAAAGAAAACATGAAATGGTTTCACTGGACATGGTGGCCACGTGCAAGGCTTGGGAACAGTTGACTGTTCTGCTGTGAAACAGCAAGCTATCTCTGTTTATTTTATTGTAACCTAGTTGTGCTCTATGAAATCTCCCTTTCAGATGGCCCACGCTCTTTGCTGGCCTTGTCCAGACTCACATATCAGTGAGCAATTCAGGACCAATTACAGCAGCTACAGAGACGCAGAGTCCATGAGACCTACAGTACATGTCAAATGGAACAGTGCAAATAAAAAAAGTAGGGGTCTAAGAGAAGAAAAAATAAACCCTTTTTTATCTAGGAAAGAAAATAATATTTGACCCCCAGTATGGCTTTGCTGTGTTCATGCCGTGGAGGTGTGTTTAGCCCTGGCTCTGGGGCATTATCCTCACCATCGACATACGAATACCCTGGCTTCACATTTGTTGCTCTGGGTGGTTCTTTGATGGGCAAAGTGAGCCACAGCAAAGCACCAGCTGTGTAACACAGCAGTTACTATTATTGATTTAACTGGTTTGTTTCTGCTATGTTTAATTGGCTATGTTAATAGCATTTTAATCCACATTTCACTTGTATGTGGCTGATAGCGCAACACTTGTGTGGCTGCGGTGACATTTTCTCACCATTGCTATCTGTCATCAAGGACCAGGCCAGCACTGTGATGCTAACTGACAATCCCAAATGTTTCGTTTAATTAGGTATAATTTACACTATACTGTATAATTCCACAGCAATGGCTGATAAATCTGTTATTAAATAGTCAAAACCATGAAAAAACTTTAATCAAATAGCAAAGATTTCAGTCATCTTTTAACACCAGTATTTAACATTGCTAAATATTCAAATGTAAGATTAATGAGAACAGAGAAAATAAACAAACAAAAAACCACACACACACACACAAAAGAAAAATGTTGGTGAACTTGGAAAATCCCCTTTACAGCTTATGCCAAGCAGCGTATCCTTAGAAGATCAAGCAACACAACTACCCAAGGTATTCATGCTTAGAAACATTCTCTCCATCACAGTTAAGCCCACCCCATCTCCAGACAAACACTCTGTTGGTCCATCACAAACAAGCATTGGACAGTGAGAAGTTTCCAGAGAATTGTGGTCAGCAAGAGACAAGCTCATTGTACATGCCTTTGGGCCACCCACCTCCCAACCAATCCGAAGCCCAAGCAACACATAATTTAAAGGGAAAACATGAAGACATAAACAGGACCTCTCCTAACGGTCTGCTCCTGCCCGGCTGATGAACTCAACCCGCAGATCTTGCACATCCTGGTTGGTTTTGCTCAGTTCCAGATCTCCCCCAAGAGAAAGGTTTTGTCCCGCATGGCCCCAGGCAGACCCCTCCGAGCACATACAGCTCTCCCTGATCTTACAGTCCCACCACAAAAGGGGCATTTTTTACTGTCTAAATGCTGGACACGGTAACTTCTTTGTCCAAATCTGTTGTTCCAACCTCCTCTTTCAGTCTCTCTGGTCACACTCACACTCGTTTTCTCCTGTTAGATAATTCTACCTTCCACTTCCAGCCCTTTGATTTCTTCATTCCTCTTTCACGGTCTCTTTTGCTCCCATTTCACCTTGCTATCAGATTAATAATTTCAAAAAGAAGTTGAAAAGCAAAAATAATCCTAAATTAATTTGGCATCTGTGATACTTAACTACATCAGATGCCCTGTTTAATTACCCAAATAGTATTACTTTGGAAAATTTAGGTCTCTGTCTAATAAAAGATTTTTAGGCAGTAAGTATTCTCTTCCCCACTTCACCCCCCCTTTTTTTTTTTTTTGAGACAATTTCATAGTAGAAAACTACAGAGTAGAAATCATCCAACCATGTATTTTGTGCCATGAAAACGGCACAGGAGTGTGCTACAGCTGCTCCCACAGAATGCACTCTATATAATAATCAGGATCAGAAATATTTCACAAATAGAAGATCTCACACCTCTGTACGAAACCCAACTGGCAGTCATTATTCACGCGGCGTTCACCGTGCAAGCATCAAGGGCAGCATGCAAGCGCAACCGGACTCCCCCGCTCCTGGGAACGCAGCGGGACCAGGGCAGCATTGTCTGCTGCACGTGGGGACCATCGCCACCGCGCAGCTGCCCTCTCCTTCCCCAGCAAGAGATGGGGCACATCCACGTTTGAACTTAAGGATAGGGTTCCTATTGCACACCTCACCAGACTCTCGGTCCTCTGGGCGAGGTAGGGTCCACCCATCCGGCTGCAGCACTGGAGGGAGCAGCCTGGCCCGCAGCTCTGCGGGGCTCTCCGCCGCTTGCCTCACACCGGCGGGGTAAATTTCACAGCAACACATTACAGAAAGTGTTCCCAGGACGAGGTTTTCCGTGGGGCTTGGAGGTGTCTCCGTATGTCCAGAGGACTTACGGAGGAATTTAAAAAGTCAGGTTCAGCACAGGAGGGCAGACAGGGTTTTCAAAGTGGTGGTAAAGTAGGGAGAGAGGCACAAAACCCACCACTGGCTTTTTGAGAGCTGTAGGGGAAAAAAAACTAGGAAGAGGCAAGATCATGGAGAATATTAGAGAGAGACTTTTGCCTGCGAAAGGCGAGAAAGCAGATCAAGTTTTTGAGAACAAACATATCACACACATACATGCACATACATACCGTCATCTCTAGATCCTGGAGAGAAGGCAAGCTGCTGCATTGTGTAGAGATTCAAAATGTAGAAAATCAATTGTAAATCACGAGTTCTGGATTCTTTGAGATGAAGTGTAATCTGATTTACAATGTTACAAAAAGAAATTAAAGTTAATTCCAACATGATTGTGGGTATACCGCAATTTAATATAACCATGCTGTGGCCTTTAAATCTCCGCATTGCAATATGCCAACAGTCATTACTTCTTTAAGTTTCATATTTTATTTTAAACTATAAATTGGAAATATCACATAACTTGTTATTTACATTTCAGAATTAGGATCTTTGCTTAGAATCACAGTGCTCTATGGCATAACAAGATTATTGTGCAACTACCACACAGTTAGGGTAGTTAAAGGCACTCCACTTCACCTCATCATTTTTTCTGCTTAAATATTATGCCACATTCTGATTAATACCAGACCAATAAAATCATCTTAGCAATCTGGTTAGAGTCTTTTGTCTACCCAGATGGCCTGCAATGTTAATGTGTGACAATTTCAACAATGAACTAGGACTGTTTTATGGAACCAACATTTGTTCCACTGCTTTTTCTTCTTAGGCTCAGAATTTTGACACAGATGGTACAAATTACTCAAAAAACAGAAATGTTCATTTAGAAGGCTTAAATATGTGGTTTTACTCAGGCCATCCGAATCTTTTACATTTACAATTCAGTAAATTTACTAACAACCCTGCTGTAATTAAGGTCTATAAAAATCTTCCCTCCTTTCCTGCCTGCTTTTCCCCTTACATATCTACGGCATTTCATTATGCCTCCAATTTATTAATATTTATTCCAGTTCTGGAAATGTTTTTAATTTTGGAGGATTTACACTGTTCAATCTTGCATCCGATTCTTCATACCTTTCTAATTATGGGAAAAGGGGAAAAAAAAAACCCCACATTTCATCTGTAACTACATATTGATCCCCCTAGAACATACACATTTCTAGATCTTAAAGAAGTAGGAAAATAAAAGATAGAACAATGTCAGCAGCTTCTGGCCAAACTGCACAGCGTTTTTGGTTAAGCAGGTTTTATAATCCTGACTTTCTGTACAGATACTCAGGAAAGAGTAAGATGTCTCTGAGAAATAACAATGGGGAGAAGGAAACAACAGGATTCCTATAAAGTATTTAAAAGAGAGAGAAATCCCAGACTAGAGACAGATGCGCTCATAGTTAGACCGAGCCCATAAAGGCGAGAGGTTATTGCGCAAAACTGCCAGAGGACAAAAGAGTTAACACGGAGCAACCGCTCCCGAGCTTTAGCTGCCCCCCCAGAGTGAAGATTGCTGGCGCAGACTTCCCCCCCTCGGTCCAGGCAGGTTTACCTTCTGTGATGCCAAAGAGGCTGACGGTGCCAACGCACCTCCTCCTCGAGCGACAGGCGAGCTCTCGTGTCCAGGCACCCCTAGACCCGCATACCGCCACAGGGGCTAACCGAAATGATTTGGCCATATGCAAAGGTGACACCGGAAAGGCAAAGACCTTGCTCTGCTCCAGTTCCAGGCACACAACAGTCCCTGCTTGGTTTCCTACAGCCCAGGGGAGCGCAATAGACCACATGCTTCCAGAAAGTCCTTGGAGTTCATGGAAGAGGCTAGGCTGAAACCCTCCATCGAGGTCCACAACACCCACCTTAGTCACCCCAACAGGGTTTGCTGCCAGGGCACCCTTGCAAAGGGCATCGCAGCACCAGGCACAGCCCTAGAAACCTCCTGCCATTTCACAGCACCGCAATTGCCAATGTGTATTTCAGTGTCTTCAGCCAATTCACCTGAACATAGTTTTCCTTTGATAATTACTGTACCAGTGTGTGGTTTCAGCATCATTCTGATCTTCTGGTTTCTGTCTGACTATGTATCTGTGATGGTCTGGTTTTTTATTTAAACAAATAAACATTAAAATTAAACTAAAATACAACATAAAACCCCATGACTGTCCTTTTGCAGTCCTTGCAGAAAGTACAGTATATGCGTGATGCTCCAATTCATTATGGTATTCTATTAGATCTGCCAACAGAAAGTGCATTTTGAGTTTCTAAATGTTGTTTTCATTAGAATCAATCACTCCATGCAATTAAGCCAATAGTCTCTCACCATATCTGCTGTTATGAGCTAAACCATCCTAAATATATTGACAGCTGTCTCCTATAAGATGACACAAATTAGGTTGAGGGGGCATAAGCCTAAATGTCACCAGTGGGAGGACATCAGTTATTCTTTCAGAAATCTACCTAATTTTCATACCCCATAAGGCATTCAGTAGACTTCCTTTGCATTGGCAGCATGCAGTAATCAATGTTTTGCATATTACAATCAATAACATGCTTAAATGTTTAAGTTTTGCATTCTTTTGCGATAAATATTGATATATTACAAACTACGTGAAACTGTTCATTGGACTTTTTGTTTGCAGCATGTACTGTATCATTCAGCAAATAAGTGAGCTAAATATTGTTTGTTACAAAACAGATGTCACATGAAATTATGCCATATGTGCTATTAAACTTTTTTTTTTTACAGTGAAAACCAAGATTTAGTTTCAGAAGTGAGTGTATTTGGCTTTTCAAGGATCTGAAGCATGAAAGCAACATCTCTGAAATATTTTTAAACCTGCTGTGCAGCCTGTAATCCAGTTTCGTAGGTGGAACTTGAGTGTTTTAAATGTAGATATCTTAAAAATAAAGATATATGCTAGATGTATGATTGCAATACTACTTCTCCACAGGTTCCACTGATTTATCATAGAAGCAAATGAGAAATTTCTACAGGTTTTCCCTACCGCTTAAATTTTAGGACTTTTATCACATCTTTACCTTTAAATACAGGTGGTTTGACTTCAAAATTAATACACACTTTCACCTACCTAATGGAAAAAATAATCCAGCTAATGGCTGTATACAATTTTCTGCAAAATTTTATATTGGAATCTGAGAGTAGTGGGTGCGTGGGATTCACAGAGGTCAGGGATGGTCAGTGCAGACCTGCTTTGGAGCAAAACACAAACCCACTAACTCTGCACGAGGAAAGGGACTGTGCTCTGAGGTTTGGCTTGGATTGTTTTTACAGAACCATATATACGAAAGCAGAGCAGTCTATATCTCTAGACTTTGAAAGTGTGAACTCCACAACTGAGCGAGCAGAATGCAGGAAACATGTTGCTGAGGACCACACAGTAAAACAAAATCTGGTTGCCACAAGAAGAGTGACATTGGCATCAGATGCAAAGACTCTTACACCCACAAATGGAAGCACGGCGCATTGGGAAAGCTAGAGGAAGGGGAGCAGATGCAGCAGCACAAGGAAGAAACTCAAAGTGAAGATCTTCAGGCTCCATATGCAGTTTTCTTTCTCTTACTCATCAAAAGGAGGAAGACAGGGTAAACAAAAAGGGAGCTAAAGAAAAGAAGGTGAAGAAAATATTTTCTTCCTTTTCCCACCCCTGAAGGCAAAATATTGCTTACATTTCTAAACATACTATCTTTGTGAGGCTTCTCTGTAATATAAATAACTAATTGCTTGCCAGCGAACATTAAAACTGGGAGGAAAAGTCCTTGATCTCCCAGCTTGGTGGAGATTCCTGAGGCTTCTAGTCTGTAAAAAAAACAAAACCTGCAAATACACTTCAACACTTCAGTGCATGCAACTCCCCCCTCTAACACTGCGAACTTCCACTACAAAGCCAGACAAACGGATCTCAGACCCTGAGACACCACACCACGCCTGGTGAAGATGCTTTTCCAGGTCATAGCACCTTCCATACCGTATCGGATTCCCTTGCTGATTCCTCGTATTTTCTGAAGAGTATTGTCACCTTCTTCAAGTCCTATTTGTCAGGTTTACTTAAACTGGGTATTTGTAGAAGAACCACAGATGGGGCCACCACAAAGGATCACTGCTGTGACTCATTCGCAGCACCAAACACATGGGAGTCAGAGAAATACTGGTTTGTTGGATTTCCAAAGTGGGACCTTTTCCCACAGAGAGATGCTTTTCCAGCACAGTGATTCAGCCTAGCTCCAACACCTCCAATGAACCATTCCCACCAGCCCTGCCTTAGGTCAATACCAGGAGGATGAGCCCTCCCTGGTTTGGTGCCCACCCCACAGGTCAGGGAGCGGTCAGGGTGCCCAGAGCCCTGACTGATGGGGAGAGGGTCTGGGAGGCCCCCACCACCACAGAGATGGGCACCTGGTACCAACGTGTTCCCCTTGGATTTGGCACTGTGACACCAAATGCCGCCTTGAAACTGCTGGTTTTCCAAATTCCTTGGGCTATCATGCCTTGGCAAGACTAAATGGGGTTTTCATCGGTAGCTCAAGAGACAGTAGAAGCAGGTGAGGCATTTCCCTGGGTTAAAGCACAACCACTGAGGAAGCTGATGGTGAACGGTCAGAAACAGCTATTCTGCAGCGACATCCCCTGTGGCAAATCCCTAGTTCAAGGTGTTCAGCACAGAAAACATGCACACCTTTAAAAAAAAACAAAAATCAAACTCCCCTTTTCCTCTGAAAATACACTATTTTTTTACCCCTACTCCTAGAGTAGGGCAAGATTATTTTTAAACGATGTAGCTAGATGCCAGTATTTGGTGTGATAGATTCTTTACAAATGCCAAAGATCTGAGAGGAGGAAAGATTACAGGCAACCCTACAACCTTGGATTAAATACAAACATGGTTGTAAAAGCTTTCCCTTCTCCCTGCCTCCATATTGCACCTTCTGCAGCAAAATGCTTAGGAAATGATAAAAATAGCTAGATCTCTCAAAATCTGAGGAGAAAGGTACTTCAATGCTTTTCTTTAAAGGTTATATTTTCTTAAAGGCAACACAATGAGGTCATCTGAAGCTGGATTCAAGCTGATAAAACTGTGTTTAAGAGAAACCAGAGGTTGAGCAAGGGGGTTCTAGCAGAGGAAAACAAAGAGAATGATTGCAAGAGTCAGATCTCAAAATGTTAATCAGATTCAGAAACATAAAACATGACAATTTAATGGTGTTTGGTTAAAACTAGAAAATTTTAAAGTTCTAAGTATCTTACATTGAATTCTAATACTTTTTTTAATTATTAGTTATAAAATGCTTACAATTTTTGGTGAAAATTAGACTTGGTAATTTATATTTCTTGTTTATACAGTACAATTTGCTGATGAAAAAATGTGCTAAACTTATTGATTCATGACCATAATTGTTTAATTATTTATCATTGCAGAATTATATTAGCATTTATAATAATGCAGATGTGCACAAAGGCTAAGAAGTCATATACAGCTTTTGTTTTGTGTTTGCTATGCTGAAATTAGGTTGATCCAGGTTGTGTGTGCATACTGCATATTGCAAGTGTTGCAACCCAGTGTCTCTTGGTTTTACCGGAGCGATAGCAGGTCTAACGGATAGCCGCAGTAACGAAAGCGCTCCGATAGCCAATAAAGTATATAAATCCAAAAGTAACGCATCGCAAAAGAAGTCTCTTCTCAGACTGACTCTTCTGTTACCATGATGCGCGTGAAATTCAGTGCAACACACGCACAGCTGTTTGCTTCATACCACCCACAGCAAAGGAATAGCTCGTGTGCGGTTGGTACAAGGGAAGCCAACGAGAGCTGCACACCACAAAAATTACAACCAGCTAAACCAGCCAAAAATCTTCTGCATGAGGCCGGTTAAAGAAGAACATAAGAACTCTTGATATGAGAAACACATTCCTTTAATTTTCATCTTTATTTTAAGGGATCATAAACACTGGGAAGAAGATGACAGATGCCTCACTTCAGTCTCTCCTCCCCTCTGTGCAAAATGTATTCCCTCAAGGAACTACAATGAGACTGACATACATCCCTTTCTTGAAAGCCGCTAAAATAGCTTTGCCATGGGTTTCACAAGAAATTTGTAACACTACGGGTGTCTTTCTGGACTCATCCTTTTGACGTATTGATAGTCAAGGTTCCCGTTGCCTGTCCCCTTTGCTCTCTTTTCACCTAACACTATTTACTGGTGCTACCTTTTCATAATTAAGAGTCCGTATCAAAGCAGTTGTAACACCACTTAAGCAGCTTTTCTAAGGAATCAAATCTAAATGAAAAGGCAAAGTATAAAAATGCCCCATCTTCTGCTGTGCCTAACTGATTTGCTCTGCATTTTATCCTCAGGGAGGTGCTGATTCCAAAAGACAGGGAAACAGGACCATTCACAAAAGCAGCACCAGCAAGAAGAGCTGCTTGTGTCTTTTACACCCACACGTGTGGAAAGCCTCTGAAAGCAGCTGCCCAACCATGCTCCGGCCATTTCGGCCGGACTGTTTATCACAATTCGCAGTAGTGAGCATTTAACCTACTGACTCCTGCATCACAGCACAGGCCAAGGTATTTGTTTCTTTTGTTAGATTAATATTGGTGACAGAAGAACACACTCATTAATGGTGATAATGATTATACAGTGAGGTGGAATAGCAATTCTTCCAATGTACCGTACAATGGAGTCAGTTTCATTAATTAATAAAATTTATTAAAGAATACAAGACAATCAAGGAACACACACTTTTGTTAAGCACCTTGTCAGATGCTGATCATTGGCCCAGTAACTTTAAACCTGCCAACCTGTTATGGTGACACTACATGTGCCACACAGAGGGACAAGCGACCGGAGAGATCTCCCTGGCTCAGAGATGGATGAGCATCCATCCCCCTCTGCTAATAGGGGCAGGAGCTCCCAGAAAGGTCTCCAGGGTCTCCAGAACAGGAAAGACATAGAGAAGCAAGACATCAGGACAAACCATGTCCTGCACTGAATACATACTAATTGTTAGACTGGACTATGAACAACAACAGACTCGCCGCCACATGCTGCATAAACTCTTCTATTTCCCAGCTTGCTCTAACGCTATATAAGAGATTAATTTCTCTGAGAATGCTTCTGCAAGGTCCTAATCATGCCTTCAAGAAGTTTGGGTGAGGACTTTTCCTGAGCAGGATGATCTCAAAACTCTCTGTGGGTATTAATATCTGAATCCTCAAAAAACAAGAAAAATCTGAGTGGAATGGTGATTTAACAAACCAGAACTGCAGAACACTATGCAGATTTTGTTTTTCCTTAAAAACTAATGTAAAATAAAAAAATATGGCAGAGTAGAGGCTAGAATCCAAGCTCCCAGTTTCATAGCTATCTTGGGCAGCAGGGCCTGTATCTCTTTAAGTGATCATATTACTACATGACTGTCATGTCAGATTTTAATTCTGGTAACCACCACGCTGTCATTAGATATCTGGAGGATTTATTGGTTTTGGCAAGCAAGGTAATATAGGAGCGTTCAGCTGTGCATTTAGTACTCAATTTTATGGGAAAAAAAGGTGATGAAGAAGAGGAAGAATGCTATAGGGACTGCAAGACTGAGTTCCCTGAATTCACACAGGCATTAGTTAAGTTACGTAGTATTTTTGATCTTCGGTTCCACCACTATGAGACAGTAATCGCTCAGTGCCATGCAGATAGATGCTTAAGAGATTAGGAACTGCCTGAAAACAATAGACACAGTAACAGGGGACTGAGCCACTGGGGAGAAGGTGTATCTCACCTTACTTTGCTTTGTTTACATCTGAACAAAACAGAGTCTTTGGGGAACTGGTGATGATGAAGCGAGAGATATTTTTACTATGAGCTTTTCTCTTCTCTTTAGTTGGTGTCATATCTACATTAAACAAAGAGTGGCTGGTAAGATCAAAAGGCCAATAGTCAGAGCCCATTTCAATTTGAAGTGTTTTTTTTTAGATGCCAAGACCTAACCATAAACCAGATAAACACATTTAACAGGCAAGAAGTGGAGAACAACTTTAAGTGATGCTTGCTGGCCTGCAAAAGTAATGATTAAATTTCATCTAATATTTCTCCCCTTCACTCTATTCATTCTTGAAAATATTTTGAACCAAAGTCAACAAGACTTTGGTGCAGAAAGAGTTTCTGAGGTTTGCTTTGCTTCCTGCTCAGGACTTGGTATAGTCACCAGCAAGTCACTGCTGAGTGTCAGAGATTATGATTTTTCTTGGATGTCCAAATGGAAACTGAGCTCATTCTAAATCCTTCTCATAAAGGAAGTGTTTATGACTCATAAATCTTGACGCAGAACTCGGTATTTCAGTTCACCTATTTGCAAAATAACACACACCCACCTGTTGGCGTTCCTGCTAAATGATGTGTAAAGGCACTACTACATTGAAGCTGGTGGAAGATGAGAATTTAGAGTACTGATTTACAACAGCTTTGTATCAACCTGGAGCAACTGCACTCACAGTGAAACAGCCCAACTTAGCAAAAAGTGGCCAATGTCCTTAAAAACACTGCCCCTGGAGTCACTGAGAGCCCTGCAGGGACCAACCCAAGAAAGCACTGCTTTGAAACACTCAAAGAAGTGAGGTGGAATCGAAAAATATTCACAGCAATCAATGCAGTGCTTCAATGTGTCCTTCGAAGGCCTGGCTCCTTTCCTCTCAGGTTGCCTTTCTCACTTCCCTATTGTATTTTCATCAATTTAGAACTTAAATCACCAAAGCAATTCTGTGACTTTCAAAAACGCTTGAAATGTGTAAGCGTGAAAACACATTTTGTGTGGCTGTGTGCAACCATGGAACATTTTTTCAATGAAGAGACTGAAGTTGTATCTCTTCTGTTCCTTGTCTGGGTTTGTTGTGACTATTGCAGTACCCCCCCAGCTATATAATGGCAAATAAGAATACTGGAGGACAATGGATGGGTTTTGTCCTTTGTTAGAATCATTGTTTTACATCACACTATTTTCAATATTTTTCCTTTAAAAGAACTCTTTGAACCAAAGCCTACATTCCTCTCTTGTTCCCACACTAATCTCCTACTTGCCAATCCTCACTATTCACACATATTGCTATATTTGGTGTTTTTCCTAAAGCTCTTCATAATTACATCACAATTAATTCCTTAATTTTAGAAGTGTTCTGAGCTCTCCTAATTGTAGAGACAACCTTAAGAATATAGCAAAATTTATCTACTGGCCTCCAAACCAAAAAACAATGAACAAAAGACAAAAAATCACTTTTAAACCCCTCCTCATAATCCAACATTATGCTTCTGGGGAGCCTGACTCGTGGTTGCAAATGCTGGGCTTCAGTAACCTAAACTCTCTTGTCACAAAGATCCTGTGAACTTCACACAACGTCTCAAGCTCAGGGAGGTAAACACCCTGACCCAAGGCCACACAGGAAAAATGCTAAAAACCCAGATCTTCCAGTTCCCAGATGGATGCCTTGTTCACAGACATGCAGATCCTGGATCGCTCTCTTATCCTGTTAGCATAGGGCTTTCTAGAAACCATGAGCTGCCTACAGGTCCTGCAGCTGGAACCCACCAGCGGCTGGTCTCTCCTACCGCTCCTTCCACCTCCAGACAGGAGGTAAATGCCATGTTTGCATGGCCCACGAGCATCTGTGCAGCCCTTAATGCACTGCACTCTCAGATCATAACAACTCAGCACATGGGGTCCTAGAATCTCCCTTCTGCCCCTGTCCACCATAACAAGAAGGACCCATCTCTGGTGGTGTCAGAACTAGATGCACTAATGTACCTCAAAATGAACAGGAGGTACAGAATTAATCATCTTCAGAGCATAGAGGGAACCCTGTTTCTTCAGTCTGTGCAAGTGGCTCCTGGACACAAAGAGTTCAAGAAGCCCTGTGGTTTAATGAGTCAAATTTCATTCACCAAGTAAAATAAAGCAAGTCAAATAAACTAAAACCTCCTTCCCCAATGGCACTAAACTCTCAGAAAGCTTTTCCAGAACCGAGCAAGCAAAGGCTGAGCCACCTACTCTGGACTGGTCACCTATAAAGTCCCTTCCTGTAACCCCCGCCAGGTCACCTCCACGCGAAGCTGATTTCAGGGCCTGCACAGCACTGAAGCAGACTCTCTGGCTTTTTTCCCTGATCCTACAGGGCACGACTCCCATTCCAACACACAAGACTTATCCCAATATTCTCATCATCACCCAGACCCCAGTGAAAATGGAAACAAAAGAGATGAGAGGAAAAGGAAACTTTTAGGAGATCAAGCATAGTTTTGCCTGTGAATAACAAGGGTAAAACATGAAATATCTTACTCTTTATGCCATATTCATACATTTATAACCAAAAAGCAAGGAACAATATCTGAAGTGTTCCAAGAATACTATGCCAGCACTTATCTGGTGACACTTGAGATGAAGAAGATAATTGAAAGGATGATTGCGTTGGGCTTGTACTCCATTGATAAGAAAGGTTTTAGAGAGCCCATTCAGTATGCTCAGCCATGAGACACCACAGTGCTGCGGCAGTAGTACCTCCATGAAACATTAAAATGAAAGATAAAGGGTGCTCTGAAAGAAGCAATATCGGGCACAGTTCGCTCAATGACAAACATTTGGAGATACCTCTTAATCCCTGCCCGCTGGCTTTCACCCTGTGTTCCCGTGCAAAAACCTGCCTGTCAAGTTGCGGGCTCTCCCACTGACAAAGGCCAGTAAGGCAAACACCGACAGCCAAAATCCTGCTTGCCTGTTCTCTCGGGATCTGCCAGTGGGGCTGACACGAGGTCCAAACCCAGGAGAAACCACGAGGTGATCACTTGTTTTGCTGCTCTATTTATTAAACATCTCTTCCCTGATTATAACTAAGCACTAAGTTTTTGCAATACTAGCAAAATCTGTAACGGTTTCTATAACTCTCATGATATTCTAAGCTAACTTCAGAGGCAGAGCAATTTACCAGAACTGCAGCTTAAACAAGTTTGAATTTCATTTGCTATATATACGAAGAGAATGCTCTTACTGAAAAAAGAAATGCATGAGCGCACATTAAAGCGGAGCTTTGATTCTGAACTCTTTATCCTGAACTCTGAACAATGGATACTTATGAATCATTTGTGCTGCATACTGAAGCCTTTTGAACTGGTAACAAGAGAAATCAGTTCTGCTAATGCATCTCTCATCCGAGATCTCTCACTCATCCAGATTTTAAATCTGAAACTTAGAAGAATAAAACCGTCTTTTTGGAAGGACCAAGAGTATTTTGGAAAACAGACTGGTCAGACGGGAGGAGAATTTCTGGATGGGGCAATAAGGAGAATGTGTCCAAGTTCTGATTTTCGAGACAGGGTGTTTAAATACATGTCTGAAAAAGGTGGGGAACAGGCCTTTCTAAACGGTTTGCACCGCTTGGATTTGGGGTTTGGCGTTGTCACTCTGCGGTGTGCAGCAAGACTAGGTCGTGGAGGTCCGAATGAACAGGATGACATTAAGTGAAGTTTTACGTGTGGACAAAACACTGGATTAAAGTTTAGGAACCTGTGCTGGTTGCAGACAGGCAAGAGAAAGTGATGGCATAAATTTGGTCCTAGTGATGAAAAGAAACAAAATACAGCAGAGCTCGGAAATCTCCGATAAGGAAAACCAGCCTTTACTAGCACTATAAAATCTTTCTATATAGGCCACCTTTAGTCCTTCCCTCCTTACAGTTAACAGAAAATGCTCCAAACACAAGGCTTTTAGTTATGAATTTTATATAAGTCTGGTGTAACAAGTTCCATGTTTGACGATATGTTTCACAAAAGAGATCAAGCTCAGATGAAAAGAATTAAAAGCACAACCTGCAACGATGCATGGACAGATACATTCCTCCAACTCCAGGCTTCCGAGAATTCCTTTTAAACAGTAAAGTGTGCAAAAAAAAAAAAGCTGCTGAAACTTTTATAAGAGATAACTTGCACAATACCAACCTGATTAAATTTCAAATGCTATCAACTTTTGCTTAGAGCCTACGACAGGGAGTAGACATGCTTTGAGAGTGCAGCCCTTGAAAATGCTTTCCAGGCAGGTCCAGACGTATGTCTAAATGAACGTCCACATTAAATGACAATGTCACTAACGACAGAAGCATTGAAAGATCAAAATGAAGTGCACAATCAGAACCCTGTATTTCACTGCGAAATCCACCCTTAATATTTAGCAGCAATGACCTCCGCATGAGAAAATGCCTGCAGTGGCCAAAGCATTAAGCGCACATGCCTGTACAACGGAGGAGCTGGCGTTAGCACGCTGCTAAACCATAGCTTGAAGGTAAATGCTGCAGCAGTTAGATGTCTGTGCAAGATGCGTAGGGATAAAACTGGTCACGTAAGGATCACACAGCATTTTTTGTCCCCTCCCCCTGCCATGAAGCCAGAGCTCACCAATAAAAACACATTTACTCTGGCAGTTCCCCAGGTAAATGCGTTACACCCACACTCAGCTACCAGGACTGTGCAGCTCAGAATGGGCAGGTGGTGGGACAAGAGACCCCCAAGGCAGCCCCAGGGGAGCGTGACAGTGGCTGAGGAGGCTTGTGGTGCTGGGACACTGGGCTCTTGCCGCTCCATCACCCCACGTGTCCTTCAGCAGTGGCCGCTGCCAAGCGTCAACCACTGCCCACGTCAGAGTGCAGGTAGGTTTTTGCCGTGGCCCTCTTCCCACAGAGATGATTTATGGGCAGGGTGCATTCACTCATTGACTGAATTCTCAACTTTTGGGGTCCACCTGTAACCCCCAGTGTTTCATCAAGCTTTATTCTTGCCCTCTTTATAAACGTATACATACTTAGTAAGATTAGACAGTGGTAGCATTTCATAAGCACATGCCATAAATCCTCTCTCGTATGCCAGACTGAAAGCTTTCTCTCTCATGTTTAGTGACCCTCAAATCACACTTCTTTCAGATCACCCAACTGTTACAGTAACAGCAAAAGCAACAGGATGGAAATAGCAAAATTCCCCACACGCACACATTTTAGGCTATATTCGCAAAAAGGGACAGCCTCGCCTCTGAAATGCGGCCAGCTCTGGGGTAACGTGAATTCTGGTTGGGGAAGCAACATGATTTCCCATACAATTTTGGAGAAAAGACAAGTTTTGCACAAGCCAACCCTGCTCATCTAAAGCAAACACTACAGCAACAGGAATTTCTCTTTTGCAGAAAGAGCAATGCTGGAAGCCGTCCTACGTGCTAACCGGCACAGCACGCCAACCGCTAACTTTGTAAAAATGGCCAAAAGAAACTGAAAAATCTGAATCCGTGTTTTCCAGGGAGCTAAGAGTAACGTTTAAATAACCAAGGAGTTGCCCTGTAGCTGGGACAAGAGCAACCGTAAAGGCAGCGGAAAACAAGCCACCAACGCAGTGGTGCAAGTTCTCATTTGCAATGCTAGAGCTGCTTTATATGCCGAGCTCCCATCCTTCAACAGCGGGTCAATGTTTTAATGTGGATTGGGCACATAGATGCAGATCAATTTATGCATTAAAAAAAATCATCTACATGTGCATTTATTTCAATTTCATTTTAGTGAATCAGGTCCTGATTCAATGCTAACTGAAAACCCTTGAAATAACTGCGAGCTTGCTCATAGCCAATTCTGTGTCACTGCTATGAAATTAGTAGTGAAATTAAATGGCTCAACAGTGCTAAGACATTCCCAACTACTCCAGCAAGCAGTCGCTCACCTCTAAGGTTAACAGGATAAAGGCTGGATAAAGAAACTACTCATTATACCAGCTCTACAAAGAAGCAATTATGAGACTTTATAAAGTGGTTTCAAATATATTTTGCAAACTAGGACTCAGACAAATATTAGTGGCAGCAAATTACAGTACTTAGCAGAATTATCACCAGAAAAGAGACTCTTTTAATCTATAAAAAATATCAACAAAAGATGTAAATATGGACTCCTCTATGGGTGGTATATCTTGAAGAAAATATACATCTAATCTCACAGTGTGTTACCTCCAGTACCTGGAGAGAAGGTTAACAATTCAGAGCTGTTTCCTACAGCTATAGAATATATTTTGATGTAGATTTGTAGATATCACAGACTTAAAATCTATTGTATAATCACAGGGCAAGTGCAAGGAACCTGGGGACACACTTCTCTGCAGTAAAGTGCCGGAACACTGGCTTTCATTTTAATCAGTGTTATTCCCTGGTTTTAACAAATTATATTTCATTCTGTGGCCTTTTGGTTCCATTTTTCTCAGTGTAAACAGCAACAGCGTTTTCACCACGACACACAAAATCTGCAGCTCTACATTGGCATTACACGCGCGTTTATCTCCACGTGCGACAGGCAGCGGGGAGAAAACAGCCACCCTCGCAGCACCTCGCCACAAGCACCAGGTTGCGATTTTGTTTGCATCATCGTCACTCCAGAGCAACCGTACCTGGGTACCTGCAGACCTATTGCTGCTCTGGCTTAAACCACACATGCCAGCAGAGAATCTGTTGGTGATCCAGGGATCCACAACCCGATATCCCCAAGCACTCCGTTCCCAGCGTTCCCACTCGAGTCAATACGACTGGTGGGAACAAGCACCTTGGATGTCAGACAATTGCCACAGGTTTACATTGCGGTAACACAGAGAAGAATTTGCCCATCCTGTCACACACGCTTCAGCATAAGTACCTTGAACATCAACCTGCAGTCCAGGAAGCCAAAGATACCTCCAGCTTTGGTCTCCCCGTGCCAAAAGCATGAAGCTCTGCAGGGGAGGACAGCATTCGTTGAGCTACTATCATACGCAGAAAACACTTCTGTGGCTCCCTGACATTTCTTTCTCTGAAGTTTTCAGTCTTTTCTTCATCAAAAGAAAAATATGCATGGTTTCAAATTCCTTCCATTAAAACCTTACACAAAATGGGTTTTGGATGACACTCCAGGAGATCTGTGAAGTGCCCTGATCACGTACTCCAGTTTGCAAAGGCAACAACCTCCAGTAAAGTGGCAGTCACCACAGCTTCCCCCCGTTTCCATGAGGAACCTCATCACTACCCCAGCCCCATTCCCAGCCAGATTTATCTGCGAACACGTTGTAACTGCCCGTGCTGAGCATCTGCATTAACTAAACACAACTGGGAAGTGAGCTTCCACGGGCTCTTTAACCCTTCCTTGCTTTACTCACGTTAATTTGTATTTGGCAAGCTCCAAAACATTCAGAGGTCAGGTTTTAGCTTAATTAAGAGGCCACAGAAATCCAGACAGTCATCCAAACCTTCTGAGCACTCGGAGTGTGGGAAAGTAAAATAAGAAAATCACGTGCCAGCAATTTTGCTGAAGATTTCTAGCACTTGCTGTTCTGAACGAGGCTTGCAACTACCAAAACCGTTTCCCCCTCTCACACTGAATTTGAGCACTGCAGAGACCCCACGGAAAACTCAATGCAAAACACCTGACGGAAAACTCAATGCACAACACCTGAGCTCTGGTGCATTATCACTTGCAGCTGCTGATTTTCCAGTATCCCTCAATTATTTTTCAGACTCCTCCCTAGGAAAACCGCTGGGAATATCACTTCTACCTACGTTGTTCTGTCATACACCTTCTCTTAAGTTTTCCCTAGGCGTTCCTTCATTCTTAAAAGCCATCTTTCCAAATGTAGAAAACAAATCCTGCCCCTTGTTTCCCAGGTGGGTGTGATTCTCCCCTTCTCCACATTCGCTATCTGACTCCTGGGTGAAACAGCGCAGGGCTGCTTCGGCAGCAGCTCCCGAAGGGACCATCCCTGTCCTTATTGTTTGGACACCGGCTGCTCCACGAGATCACTTAAAAGAAAAAAACAAAACCAGGGATTGATACCCAAGCCAAGGCGCTTACCCAAGGCGAGGGCACTGACAATTGCAGAGGTGATTTAACGGTCCTCTTCTGCCCTCATTTTGTCCATGTTTATTTATGCATCTTTCTGTTATAAGCATTGTGCATTAAAGTCAATAGCCTACCACTGCTTATCAGAAAACAAGTGGAGCCAGACCTGGACTTCTATAAATAAGATTTACTCTATTGGCTAAATAATGACATCTAAACTGGTCTGATTTAACTGACTATGGCAGTTCTTAGAGCAAAATTTAATTACACTTTGTACTTATTACGGTTCCTTTGTGTGCCTCTTGCTTCCCAGCAATTTTGAAATATAGACTTAAGTCTGCTATACAATACATCTCCATACCTATAGTGACATGTGCTAACAGATGGCACCGCGAGCACGGAGCAGCGGATCAGCATGAGTTGTCAGTTTTGGTGGCCGCGTTCTCCCTGAAGTTATCGCAGCCCGACACGAAATGGCATGAAATAATCACCGGCCATTTCCCGCGGGCTGGGAAGAGCATGACTCAGCACCGGCGCTTTTTATGACATCCAAACATTTCACTTTCTAGAAATGCTTTTATATTTATGGAGTGCATTCATTATGGAAGTCTGCTCGGTAACTGATGCGCTGGGATGATACTGATCGATGCAGCCAGAGCACTGACACCTCAGGTCCTTGGGTGGGCTGGGCAGCACACCGCGCCCCCAGTACGGGGCAGGCAAAGGACACGCGTTTGCGTACGACAGATAATACCACTCTGTAAAATTATGTTAGACGTGCATTAGGGGCTGTAACAGAAGACAGCAAGAGTAAAGGATATGCACAAGCAGGAAAGCAAAGCGCACGCAGAAGCAATGGGAAACGCTCGCACAGCTCTGCCTTCCACCCCAGCTCTGCGCCGTGGGGGGCTCACGCCACCAGGCAATGGGCACGAAACAAGGATGAGCCGGGAAGCTTAGTGCCACATCTTACTGTCAGGATTCGCGCGCACCTTATCGCATCCAGAGGAAATTCAGGACTAGCCCAAGGTGGGACTCAGCTTTACCTGGGACCGCTGCACCAACGTTAACAACACACATCGTGGTGAGGATACAGGCACATACTCCTAATGCAGATTAAAGAGGGGATGCCCTAATCCTCATCTTCCCTCCAAGCTCTCAACCTGTACAGCCCTTTAGGACCTGTCCTACACTCTCTACCTTCTTGTGACTAAATTTCCTGAATTCACACCCCAAATACGTTTTGGCACAGTGCTACAATACCTGCAAACAGCCCCAGAGCCGGGAGCAACGGAGCTGCTGCCACCTCGTCAGAGCCAGGCACAACACCCCTCCTGCCCAACCTGGAGTCTGAGTTGGTTGAAGAGCATCATGTGAAATGTAGTCCTCTCCTCCTCCTCTTCTTCTCCTTCTTCTCCTTCTCTCCCCTCCCTGTCCCCAGCATGCACATCCCTCTAGGATCCTTGGACTGGGGATGTCAGGTTGATGGAGCCCAGGCTCGGCTGATGCACCTCCAGGAAGCAGCTCCTTTCTTCACAACCTCCAAGGACACAGCTGTCTCCTGACATTTTGGACCTTCATCTGGGGAGAACTTCCACAGAGGTTGATTTTAGCTCCAATTAAGTGTCACAGCAGGTTTTTCTGGTGCGCTTTTTTTTTTTTAGTTTAGCTTTTATGACTGCCCAAACACTGAATATTTATAATTTTTGAAAGGATCCATTGTTCTTCCATTGATGCCTGAAATCAAGGTCTCAAAGCAACATCCTCCAACCCTTTATGGAGAAAGATCTGTATTTTTTTTAATGTTTGGTGGAATATTCTTAGTTTGTGTGTTTGCATGTAAAGAACCACTTACATGCAGCTTTAAATATGACTAAAAGTGGACTGCAGACATTTCAGAGGATAGGATGTTACTAGGCAGATAAGAATTTCAGATGCAAACCGGAAAGTATAATTGGCATATGAACAGGTAACAGAAAACTGTGTGGAATATATTTTCGTAAGATCTACGTTTTCACCATTTCTCTGCAGTGGCAATGCTTCAGCACACAATTTTCACCATCAGAGCTCACGGTGTCGTAACCTACTGCAGAATTGTGGCCTTAGGGTTCAGCAAATTACTGTAAAATAATTTTAAATGTTTGCTGTTTTCTTTCAAAATGAAAAATACAGGATAAAAGCCTCAAACAACATCACACAGAAATAACTGGTTTGTTTATGCTATTGGATGAGTGTGGCAACGCTTTTTAAAACCTCGGTGCTGCTGGGTGGGTGCTGCTGGGGTCCTGGCCCTGCAGTCAGGCTGACCGCAGCCGAGCCCCCGGTCCCGGCACTTGGCGCCAGTGACCACGCTGTTGCAGGGTCTATGACTCAGGCACTCTTAAAAGAATGTAAGTTTGAATTAGGTGCTGCATCCACAGCAAAATTTTTTTTCAAGCTATAAGGTTAAGAAGAAGCAAAATTTTGTAGGAAGATGGGTCCAGTTTTAATTACGACAGCACAAATGCAACCCCGGCAAAACCCTGCAGAACAGACACCTCTTAGCATTTTCCTCTCAGAACCACAGCAAAACACATGAAAGGTCATATACAAGATAGGATTTGACACAATAAGATTTCACTCCCATGTTAATGCACCTCAGATCAAGCCTGCAAAAGTGAAATAATAAATTTAGGAAAACAAGCAAAATGACCCTACTGGTTGGTTGGTTTTCTAGATACCATCTACATATTTTAGAAACGTACAACCTTCTAATAGAAATGAATAAACTACTCAACCATAAAGTTGCTATAGAAGATACGCTTGTTCTGATTGGAAAGGGCATCTGCTATCTGCAATATTGATAATACTTTTCAAATTTCATCTGCTTTTGTTTGCATTCTGTGTCGTCTGTTTAAACACACTGGGAATAATAATGAATCCCAGCATTATCTCCACTTTTTCAAGGCCGAACATATAACTTTATCACAAAAATAATTAAAATTCTTTGGCACTCTTGTATCTTTTCCATTAAACGTTATCATGCAGTGACAATAAACTAACATCAGTCCAAGGCTGCCCATATGCTGCTTTTAAAAAGAATGCGTTTGTCCCAGGGTGAGATACATGAATTTCGTGTTTACAGGGTCAAACAATTCCAAAGTTTTTTACAGTGTAACGACTGAAAAAATCTGTGTGTGCACACACACATGCAAATGCACACACACAGGCTCACACACAGAGCTGAGGATATTGGGTTCAGGGGGAACACCTACAAACTGCTTTGTTAAAACTTCCTTTCACAGACAAATCTCAGCAGCCTAATAATTTGGAGAACTAAAGAAGTGAATATTTTGCATACTTGCACAACACAGTCAATCCAATAAATGATGCTCTGAAACATTCTTGGATGTCATGTGCAGTTAATCTCAAATGTAGCAAATGAATTTTTTCTGAACTGCATTTCATGTATAGGGCTATATATTATCTCCTACATGTAGGAGTAAGGTTGCGACTTTATTTTGATATTAATAATTTCACCTCAGTATGTTTATCATCTTTTATAAACTACATTTCCTTTGTTACCCAAGTTAAAGGAAAATAAATCTTCTCTGCTGTTAATCATTGCTCAGTATTGTTTAATACTCATTAGATATTTAAGAAAGAAGCCACTGACAGTTCATTTTTTCACGCACCTCTAATTATTTGCCAACACGAAACAGCACAGGTCTTAGAACACATTGCTAGAATATCTAACTCCGAAGTCTTTATGATTTTTATAACGTGTGCTAACTTCTGCTTAAAATGTAGTAAAGCAATGATGTTGATCTCATTTCAATACCACATACACAGTATTGCATAGTAATGCACTGGCTTTTATAAGCCAGGAAACAGTACCAACTCACTAAACAGATCCATCAGGATAATTGAAGAACTCATTTCAGGAGAACTCCCATATGAAGGCAGAAATGTTAAAAGATGTTAAATTTTCTTTTTGTGTATTGTTGGCTCGCTTGATAAGCAGAAGCAAGTTTATACAGCTCTGCAGCTAGTGTAGAATGCTTAAGCAAGAAATCCATAACTTTTAATATGATGAGATTGTCCTGCTAGGAGAGATGGATTTTTTCCAATATCACTGCTAACAAACAAGTAGAGTTTCCTGTATCAGCACATTTCTGTTTCTACTCTGCAGCACACATGTGCTTCATTTGGAAACAATACATGGCTCAACATTTTTGGCATATTAAAAACGAGACAAGTACGTTAGCCTACTTGATGGACAGGTATCCTAACAGGTTTCTTCGGAGAATGAGTGAAAAACCTTATATAGATAGACACACTGACAAGGCTGGGGGGAAAAAAAAAAAAGGGGGGGGGGGGAGGTGGGAAGCGTGAAGTTATTTGTGTTAACTTCCCTTCCAAGATTTAGTGGCAGTGTTACTTACCGGAGTGACTGCTCGGTGGACAGATAATGTCACACAGTGTCTTATTACATGATTTCAAACCCCTGTGCACAATCTCACTTGCTGCAGAAAACTTAAATATGTTTCAGGTAGGAGCTAAATAAAAGACATTACTTTTCATCTGCTTTTTCACTTAATGCTAATATAGTCACTTGTCAGCGGATGTAAAAGTAAAGGAGACAAGGGTTTATTTTTATACCTCGCAGAACAGCAACTGGTGATTTCCCTTAGATCATTGCTTTTGTGTGTGCAGGCACTAAGCTTTTTTCTTTTAATATTTTAGACATACTTTATTTTTTATTCAAAACAGTTTTATCCCGACTCTGACACGCCGATATTGTCAGGAAAGGAGGTGTGATGTTCAAATGTTACTGGGTATTTTTTCTCGTTATATCTTATGAATGTAGGTGGTGCATCTCATTAATCCTAGAGCTAATCACCAGGCTCACGTTATTCATTTCTTCGAAGGTTTGGCTGAAGACATGACTTTGTGGTTCACTTTAGAGGATTTATAGCACATATGTCTCAATGAGCAGTCGATAGGGATGTGGAGCTGAACGGCCGCTCGGACGGGGGCTGTTCAGCAGCAGCACTGCTCTGCCCAGCTGCAAGTGCCCTTCCCGGGGAAAACCACATCCCAAAAACCATACAGCATGTTTCACACAGCACGAATGAAAATGTGCTCTCCCTCTGGATACTCTGTGGTTTGCATTCAGAAAAAACAGCATGGAGACCTATGAAATCTCCGTGAGAGGGGATGTGGAGGTGAGGCAGACTCCAGCCTTCCTCCTGCGCTGCAGCCCCTCGGGCTTCTGACGACCTTCTGATCCCTTCGATGGATGTTCTGCAGTTACTGTTTTGGCTACCACGAGCGGGCAGCGGCCGTGGCAGCATCCCATCAAGCCGCCTGCGTGGCGCATGGCGCGCCTGGGCTTACCCTGACGCCAGCCCTAGTTACGGGATGTGCTGGATGGGAGACGCGCCGGGACATTGCAGAAGGGAGCCCTGGGCTGTGCAGGCACCGCAGAGCATTGCTCTTTGTAACGAGCTTACCGGGACAGGCCTGCCTTGACTGTTACTCAGCAGAAGACGAAAGCAAGCTGCAAGAATTGGCACTGGTGACCACGGGTAGCAGTGGGGCGAGAGCACTGTCCCCTGCACTTTGCTTTCAGCCCATAGCATGACCTGGCAGGACAGACCTGGAGCCTTCATTTTGGTTAATTATCAGAATGTTGCAGCTTCACTTCTTTGCTTTCTTTTTCACCTTCTTCCCTTTTCCCACCTAACCTCCCTTTGGTTTTCTCAAGTATGCACGCCTACTCAATTCAATTAGCCTTGGATACAGCACCAAGGCCTCAGATACCTGTAGTCATTATCCCAAGCACTTTTCGTAAGAGTATGGATATTAGTCCCAAAGTCCTGGCAAAATTCCAGCTAAGCTAATGCATTTACAGTCTAACCCCCCCAAACGTATCTCTTAGTTTTAAATGGGTGCGTTATTCTTCATTTTTCTCTCCTTACTTTGCTGCCTGGAGTTTCTGTTAGAGTTAAACTTACTCTCCATGGCAGAATAATGCAGGATTTTTCTGTCTTACCCGCCTTGCAACATTTGGTATTTTTCTTTAAGCTGCTGCTTCTGGACTCCTGAGACTGCAAGAATCCCAGTTCCCAACCCCTCCCTTTTTTTAAAAGCAAGCCTCTAATCCTTGTGTAAAAAAGCTTAAAGCACAAAGCTCCAAAACAACTAAAAGATGCAATTCAACATCTATTATTATCTTTAAAATATCCCACAAATTTAAATTAATTCTTATGTTGCCTGCGTCCTCCCCAGACACGTTCCCGCAGCTGGCGATGCCGGTGGTGCCGCAGAGCTGGGTCTCAGAGTGATGCCCATCTCTGCCCTGACCCAATCTGCCTCACCTTGAACAAGCCCGCTTCTGTTCCCAGTCACACCAGTGAGATTGCTGGAGTAGCATGACTACAGCTACGGGCAGAATTTGACCCATGTGTTTTAGGCGAATGGTTTGGGGCCAAAACCTGCCCTCACGCGCAATGCTGGAAGATTGCCAGCGGCGTGCAGGTAGTGAGTCAGTCAGTACCTAGAGCTCTGTGCAATAGGGACAGGCATTTTCACATGCTTTCTTAAGGTTTTGGCTTCCTCTGTGTTTTGCCTTCTGACAGGAAGATGGATTTACTGCCCAGCCTCTGCCATACCGTGAAAAGGGAGGTGCAGCAAACCCCCTGAACATAGGTGCTCAGCTGCCACGGTATGCTGCCACATCCCCGGCACGCCGCTCAGCCCACCACTCGCATGGGGACACGTTCAACACTTCCAAGGCTTGGCTGGATGGAAGGAAACGTGCACATTCAGAGCAGTCGGGCGTTTAACTCCTCCACACTCGTTTTGGTAGGTTTTCTTGCTACGGAGATAATGGGACATTTTGGGCCTGATCCTTTTCGTCATCCTCTTGGATCTGGAGGTTAAACCAGGCAAGTTTAAATGGCATTTCATTTCATCTGTGGCATCATTTAGCGGGGTCCTCTCCTGACAGTCTCATAAACATTATCCGTTAGTTCACTCACCTATCTGAACCCCCACCCAGCTACCCGATATTCGAAGACAATCAGCAAATTAATGATTTCACATTTTCAGCCCATTAAATTATTTATTGCTGGTGTCAATACAAAGTTTTTAAAAGGTAAAATATCTTTGTATATCGACTGCCAATTCTACATGGATGTAATGGTACCAGGCAGTGTACCACATCATGAAATAAAAATTAAATTGTAGTTGGGCTTTTAAATCAACTCAATTAAAATAAAGAGATTCTTGGCTTGATATAGGGAAATATTTGTATTTCCAATTCTATTTGTTAATACATTGACATATGTGCTATTTTTTAAATGTAGCACTAAGTGCACTTTCTGTCAATGCCATAGATTTTTTAATAGACTGAGAAAATGCATTTCATTTCTTCTTATTTTCCTTCAATACATCATTTGGTTCTGCTTTTTTGCCTGCATGAAATTCATTTTCTAATGGAAATATTTGTTTTGTAAATCAAATATGTATTATGCACAAAATGCAAAGCACAAATTAAATTATGTTAATGAAATGAAAGAGATATGAAATGCATATTTCATGGACAAAACATAACCTCAGCAAACAACCATTTCTTGATAAAATCTTTAAACACAATCTCATTCTGTGACAGACATATTGTTAAAGCAGATAGCACCTCATTTAAATGGTTTCCTTTAATATTAGTGCTTAGTATATAATTGTAAATAACTTTTGGGATGAAAAACCAATAATGAAATACTGTCTTTAATAGTTTGCTATTGATGTCAGCATAAAATTTGTAGTAGTTGAATATTGGAAATTGGGAGTGCGCACACATATAGTCAAAAGCTGTAAATGATTGCATATTTAAATAGAGCTGACTAAGGCAAAGATGTTATAGATATTAGTAATAGGCAGAAAATTATGCTGACCTAACATTATTTGACAAAACCCACTGTTTTAAATTATATATTGGTTACACTTAATGAATAATAGATTCTGTAGGTGTTGTTTCTCAGATCATAATGCTGATGACACTATATGTTGGAGACTTCTTACTCATCCTTCTGACAATAAAGCAGGTAGAGCTCACAAAGGTCACCGAAACACGAAATCGCATTTATGGGTCTCCATCCTAGCCTAGTCTTCTGCAGGACAAACATTCCCAAAGCTAGGAGCAAAAGATGTATTCCAGGTTAATGCTGAACAAATACAGTGCAAGAGTAAGTCACCTGAAGTAAAGCTGGGACTTCATCTAAGTTTTGGGTTGCTTTGCTCTCTGACGCGGTAAAGTCATTATATAGATTCCACTGACTTGTTGGGTTTCATCATTGCTTTGCCATCGATCAGATGTGACGGGTCGGCCCGTGTCTGCGGCGTACATCTCCCTGTCCTCCCCTCTGCCTTGAGCACACCCAAAATCAAGAACAGAGCTCTTGATACGTAAGCCAATTCTTTCAGACGTTTTAAGGCAGCAAAGAATGTATTAAAATCACCAAAGGGACATCTGTCTCTTCTCCACTATACTATTTTTATCAAAAATGCTAAGGAAGAGAAAGAACATGATGTGCAGTTAAAAGAAAAAAACCACACCAAAACTCAGATGATCATTAGAGAGCTGGGAGATGCCTGTAATCTAACAGGTGATAAGAAGACCAAAGCGCTTATTTGAATGTTGCTATTCTTTGCGAGAAAGCAGGAGAGCTATACATAATTAATTGGGATCTGCTTCATTTTCTGAAGGAGAACATATTTGTTTTTATATTAAGTATTACAGAAGACACTTAAGATTCAGACACTGATACCCGATAATTGTTTAGCATCTCATTTTTTTTCAGGAGGGGAGCAAGATCAATGAGAAAACCAAGACACTATAATCTGGAGGACTTTGGCTTTTAAGTCACCTTGGGTTTAGGTCTCAGGCTGGTATCCTAGCTGCCCCTAAGCTGGCTAGCATCTTGTTTCATCTTTGCCCTGGATGATTTCCTCTGCACTGGTTTGTTTAGAGACATCAGCTGTTGCCTTTGATAGCGGTGGTAACACTGTAAAAATGGTAGAAGTCCTCTGACCCTTTTTGGAGAAGCTCAGAGGCACCCAGGCTGTGCCCAGGTGTGACACAGGACCCTCCATATCAACGGTACAGAGGATGCTGGGTGAAGTCATAGCTAGGATGCAGCATCCCGAGCGATGCAGCACCCAGGACGTCTGGGACACCGCGGAGCATTGCTCACGGCGGCCTGGGCATGTCAGAGATGGACTGGTTGAGAGTCGGCTCAGGAGAGGCTGCATCAAAAGTGGCAGAAAAATCAGTGAAAAACACAAGCCTGACCTGACTACCGAATAATAAAGTATATTAGTCCAAGATTCCAATGAAGTGTATTAATCCAGCACCCCGGGAGGGGGCTGCTTTCCCTTCTGCCCCTGTGCAGCCCGCAGCTGTTGGGACTGTGTTGTACCACTGCACTGTCTGAGCTTTCCCATCCCCAGACTGCACCTCCGTGTGGGAAAGAACCCCTGCAAGGGAGGTTGCCCCAGGGCTGTTCCTCTCCCAAGTGGCTGTACTCCTCCAGCATCTCCCTCTGCCAGCAGTGCAGTTCAGTCCCTGCTGCTGCTGAGGATGTCTCTCCAAGAAGGGAGGCTTCGTGCCATCCTCTGTGTGCTGTCACCCACTGCGGTCAAGAAAACTTTCCACTTTGGTCTGAGGGATAGACAAGCTTTTCGGTGCCTTCAGTAATTTTCCCAACAGCCTTGATATCGAATACGTAACTCTGAGATAAGCTTGGCAATAAATACACGTACCAAACACAGTAAGGCAACACAACAGCAGAGCTGTGTGACTAGAGAGGAGCTCTCCCACTCAGCTCCCCACCCCTACAATAAACTATTTATTAATCATACCTGCCCGATTTCCCTCCATCACGGGCACCTCAGCACCGTGAGGGATTAACAGGGACCAACTTCAGTGCACCCTTTGTAGCAGGATGGCCACAAAACCTGCATGGGGCTCCCAGAAATAGGTGGGCTTTTATCAATTGCATGGTATGATCTTGTACAGGGATGGAATATGAATGCTGCTGAGGTATAAAAAGAAGAGGACAGCAAAATGTCTGAATGCGATTAACAGTACAGCCTTCTTTTGCTTCTGGCATAACAAAAAAATTCAACCAAAATAAACAGTGCAGCTGTGTGAATCTTAGCTCCTTTTGAACCAGGCCATCAAACTGTCTCTCTGCCGTAAAGTAAAAACCTTTCAAACACTTGTGAAATCTCCAGACTTGGCAGTTTCCCCAGGATAACCCAGTAAATTGCTGGGGGGGGAAAAGTATCCCATGTATCATAAAATACTGGAATTTTATCCCAAACAAAGGCCAAAAACTTCTCCAGAGGGAGAATCCGAATACAGATCTCCAGATATTCAGAGCTAGAGGAAGAGTGCATCGAGGCATTCTCCCTGGCAGATCCCAACGCCGTTTGACTGGAGTACAATAACGCAGAGAAGCCTTGCTATGGGAGAAAATGTCACGGAGAAGCGGCAGGATTTGGGAGCATGACCGTAACAGATCTTGAGGGCCGTGGAGTAAAGTCTCCAGCTACTAAAGGCAAGTGTGTCACTGCAGTTTTGCTGGTGTGATATTAATAGCCAACCCCATCTGGTCAAACCAAGCTGGGTACATCCCCTTGCCATAAAACCAGTTCCAGCCTTCCTGTATGTTTTTCGAGTAGAAACCGTGGGACAGACACTATCCTGAGCCAATGGGATTACAGATATATTAATCAGAATAAAATCTGGTCCCCAACATTTCCATTGTGTATATACCACCTATAGAAGAGTAATAGATGCTAAATTTAAATTGTGCTTCCTACACTTATTTCATAGGAAATACAATTTTTTTATCCATTTTATCAATTTTCTAAAATGAATCTTTCCCTTTTTCATTATCAAATTTCGATCTCATATCATTTCCAGCACCACCCCAAGCCATTCTGGAGTTCTCGTTTACATCACTAGAGATTAATATTAGGTGTTTGTAAAAGGAGGATATTAGCTTCTCCCTTATATCTGTCAAAATTAATAACTTCTCTATCACAGATAACTCCAGGTCAATATTAGATTCACAGATGTGGCCAGGAATAAAATGTATGGAAATATAATATCTCATTTATAAGTATCCTAAAAGGAAAAAGAAAAAAAAAAGAAGGAAAAAAAGG
The DNA here is from genome assembly GCA_027574665.1 of Rhynochetos jubatus. Classification (NCBI taxonomy): domain Eukaryota; kingdom Metazoa; phylum Chordata; class Aves; order Eurypygiformes; family Rhynochetidae; genus Rhynochetos; species Rhynochetos jubatus. The sequence continues at coordinate 18,959,256 of CM050661.1, read as the reverse complement.
GAAGTGTTTTCATTATTGAAATTTAGACTGCAACTGTTCAAAAGGTCAAAAGACTTCGAGGGCTGAACATATCTGCCATATGGCCTTAGCCTTTCAAATAGAAAACAAATCGGAGGTCAGCCCGGGAGAGAAGAGAGAAGCGAATTTTCTACAAACAGGGCACAGGGAATTGGGATCCTCTCTGCATTGCGCCTATGCTCCTATCTAAACCTGCATGGTGGCCAGAAGAAGGGCTCCAGACATAAATGTTTGTACAATGATGGATGTAAACACTTGGGTGATGATTGATAATGGTTGTGTCTGGCAGATGTCCACCTCCTGGATGTCTGATCCAATGTGGTACCTCCTGATGTTGCGCTGATTCAAAGGGAATAGCACGTTCAAAGTGACCATATTGCAGCAAGAAAATCCTGTGCTCTTGGTCCAGCAGAGACGATGTTGATTATATTTGTTAATGGACCATACCGTTGTCTCCTAAAATGTACTGATCTAAGAGCCTTAGCAGACACAGAGCTCGTCGGTGGCCTGGCGTAGGTAAGGCAGACCTTGGCCATCTCTCCCGGAGCACTCCTGACCTGCCGGACTTTCTCCGGCCCCTGGCATTGCTGAGTTTTGTAGGAGAGATGTTTAAATGCTAAACTGCACCCTTTGCATTGGATTTCAACCGCTTTGTTTAGTACCCCACATACGGATGGGGCAGGCTAACTACCAGACTACTGATGTGATAATAATTCTCCTAATTACGTGTAATAATTCTCCTAATTTTGCCTGGCTTTACTGACTTCCCACCTGCCTGCACGGTGCCACCCGCCCTTCCCCGTCCCACCGCCGTCCCCGTGCTGCAGAGCCGGGGCTCGACGGCTTGCACGTGGCACGCGGGCTCAAGAGATGGAAAGGAGAAGAAAGTTGACAATGCAAGATCTACTTTTTACCTGGGTTTCAAGGGAGAAGGTGAGATAAATACATGCTCTGGGAATACAACAGAGGAGAAGCTGTATGAGTTATGCTTTCAGAAGTAAATAACACAGGAGACAGTGATTTAAAGGCTGTTAAATGAATTTTACCAACTATTTTATTCACTGTGATCAAAATTATATCACTGATGTTCTTACTAATATATCCCATTTGGCTCAATAATCTTTTATTTGTAATTACAGGTGAAGAGGTCATTTTAAAAAAGCCTGCAATGGGTTTTAAAGAATTATGCTGCTTTCATTCTGTGCTTATAAGCAATTGAGGACAGAGGATAAAATTAACTAATGCTACTTTCTATGAGAAAAATATTAAAACGTCCTCAGTTTATATCCTCACTCGCCCAAAGGAGTTTTTCCTATTCCTGCTGGCTTTGTGCACTGCCTGCTCCATGCACCGGCCACTGGCCTGCCGACCGGGAAACACCACCTCTCCCCCTTTTCTTTCTCAGCTCCTCAAACTCTGGATGACCTACAGTAAAATCCTTTTAGCAAGGCTTCACTCCTCGCCGACCCAGTTAAAACTTTGCAAAAATAAACAAGAGCCGTTCTTTGTTTTTCCTGCGGCTTTGGGATCTGTTTCAAGCGTGGAGAGAAGCAGCCCTACCTGGGTGTAAGGCACAGGGAAGGGAGAGCAAAACAGCCAGGCAGGGAAAAGCAATGCCTTTAGCAGGAGGACTTCCAGGGAGGGACATTTATATCCCTCTCTTTTCCAGCTGGGTGTCTTAGCTGCACTGAGGTCCCAGCGGTCCACGTGCCCTGTCTGTCCTTCTCGAACCTGAGCGAAGCTCTGGGCACGGGGACGGTGTAAAGACGGGACGTGAACGTTGCTCACCTCCGCAAACTCCCATTTGTCTCCTTGTCTTCTTGATGCTATTTTCTCAAAGGACCACGTTTCTGCAAATTTAAAACAAAAATCCTCAGGCCTCGGTGTTTCCAAGCCGTGCTGTGAAACCCTCTCCGCCAGCCAAGTGAATGCTGACGTGTCGAGTGAACGCCCACGGCCGGTGCCCAGGAACCCCGGGGACAGGTCCCTACTGGGCAACCATCAGCACCAGAGCAGGCGGCACCGCTTAATCGGAAGGTGCGTCCTGAATAGGCCCGTTCTTCTTTGTAAGCATCGTATATACAAAAAGATACGTCTTTATAAAGAGGAAAGCATTCCCTGACCCATCTCAGCACATTTCACTTTGAAGTGCTGTTTGTCATCACTAAGCACTACTCTCCCAGCCAATGAGTGGTGTTTCTCCCTGGAGTTGCTCTCTGCTTTAACAGGGTGTGAATACCTGAAACAGCTATGGTGCACTATTAATTGTTATTCACGCTTGGCTTCTAGCGGGGAAACACAAAAGCTGCCACATGAACTTTTCTACTTCAAGATGATACCGACATGTATAATATTTCAAAAGATGCGGAAAATATCATTGTGACCTAACCTAGCTAAACTCACAAAAACAAAGACATCTCCTCCATTGGGAAGAGGAAAGTATTGAAATGGGACTCGGAGGAGATCAATTAATCAGCCTGTTCCCTCATGTACAAACACAACCCTTAGACCTCGCTTCTGAGAGGCTTACACGCACCTCTGCAAAGACGATCCCCACTTTGAGTTGTTTTTCTTAACATCAGAAATTAGGAAGAGAGAAAACATGTTGCCTCTTCACTCTCAGTCAGCTTCAAAGACTGGATTAGGGTTGGGGGCCTCCAAGCCTAACCTCAGCACTGGGAGAGGGGGTTGGAGGACTAAGGAGAAGGAGGAGAGGAAGAAGGAGGAAGGCTGCCTGTCTGATACTGCAGTGGGGTCAAGGCAGGTAGGGTCTCCCCATTTAAGCAAGGTCATGATGGGGAAATAGAAGCCTACAAAAAGGATGGGAAGCACAACGCATTGCAAGTGACTTTTAACAGGCGTTTTGGCAAAAGCAGTTGCAACTAATTCCGCTCCCTGGGCAGCCCAGAGAGGACAGGGGCAGGGGCAGCGGGGCAGACACCCACACATCCCTCAGGGCTGTTTACAGAAGGCTCAGCAACCAGCGAGTATACCTGGGCCATGAGTACGTGGGAGATTCACAACAGGAAAAATATTCTAGCCTTCAGAACGAGAAGATTTTGAATTATCTTTCCAAGAGAATTAGTTTTAAGATGACACCTGTGCAGTTCATCGTGAGTTTAGCCTAACGTTCTCATCATACCAGGACCAGAGATTCTTTCTTGCTCTGTTTTCTTCTGAGGGAAAAAAAAGGGGGAAAGAAAAAAACCAACCCAATAATTTTCAACAACTGAAATGTACTTCTGGTGCATTTGATGGACGTTGTCATGCAGGGCTGGGCGGGAGCTTTAAAAAAACAAAAAGTCTGCAAATACTCATTCACATTTTTCAATGAATTTACTGCAGCCACATTGATTTCCCCCTGGGATTTTCTTTCTGCACACTTTTGAGCAATCAAGTTCCACCGGGCAAATGTTTGCACAAGACAAATTTCAAAATTGCATTCAGAGACAGAATTTTTTGTGTTTTCATGCCAGACATGCTTGTAGGCTTCTCCAATGAGCAGGCAGAAACAATATCATGTGATTTATCTGACCCATCACAACCAACCCACATACCTTGACTAACGAAGATCAGACACCCACAGTTGTTTGTGATCAAGACACAGAGTTGTTTTTTTAATTACAAAGCTATCCATCAGTAATTTCAAATAATAAGTAAATTGGAGGGAATTGTGATCTGTCTCCAGATAGTCTGTGAGCAGAGAAAGCAGCTAAATTTGTTGAATAAATTATTCATTATGGATTATTCGCTCAGCTCTACTGCAATAGCAGTGACATTGTTTAATTTAATAGCACATTAAGGGATCTTTTTCCTTACACAAATGAGTGCATTGCTCCCAGCAAGTTGACTCTTGAAGATGCAATACTGGAAACCTGTAAGAACCGCTACCCCTGTCCAAGGCTTCAATTAGGTTTTGAGTAAAGGCGACCTTCGTAATACACCACCGACTGTATTTGGCTACGGTCCTTCTGTGGGGATACAGACTTGCTTGGCAGAATATGGAGCTACGTCAGTCTTGTAAAAACCCTAGAAACGAAGCACATAGGTTTACTCTCTTCACTGAGAAATTGACTGCGCTTTGAGATGGATCTGAAAATCCCAAAGCCAAGAGAAAGCAACCTTTATTCAGACTTCACCTGATCCTGGACAAAGCAAAGGAATTTTATCTGAGCCCTGTACTTCTTTATCTTTCACTGCACAAGTCTAGCAGCTCTTCTTCCCATCCCCAATATCTGGAGCCCAAAACTCAAAGCCAAAGAGTAACAGTAAAATGCTGCCAGCCAAACCAACCCTTTCTGAACAGCCACTCCAGTCCTGCTATTTTATTGATCGTGTTATTCTCCCTGAAGACCATATAAAGGATGGCAACATGTTTAAAGCTCATTTACGAGTAACTACCTGTGGAGGAAACCCCTTTGGTAACTTTTTCTCCTCTGAGAAAGAAAGATCTTGAAAGTCGCAGGGATCTACCACAAGAACAGCTGCAAAAATGTTTAACGATCAAGCCCTGGCCATATTCTTTGATCACTTTTTCAGATGTGACTCATCCAGACTCTTGCTCTCTGTGATGCCCAGGGCTGGTTGTGTGTGGGGAGCACCAAGCTGACCCACACCCTCCAGCCTTGCCCCTGGGGACAGAGAGCTGCACCTCGGCTGCCTCCATCCCCTCTAACGCAAGCATGACTGGTGCCTTTCACATGTGGTTGCCAGCACATCCTTCCAGCCTAGCACCAAGGTACTTTCCTTGAGCCTGACGGAGCCCATGGAGTGAGGGTCGGGGACCGGTGAGCAGCAGGCAAGCAGCAGAGGCTGAGGCTCCAGCCCTTGGAAACCCTCATGCTAAAAAGGGCGATGTTTGTGCGACCCTGACTGCGAGTGCCACACACAAACACAGGAAGGGGGTCTCCTCAGCGGGGGTAAATTACTTTTCTGCCACTGATGAGAGCAGAAAAGAAAATAAATAATGTATATCTTTCATTTGAGTTAAGAAGAGCTGAAAAAACACCAGTGAGCAAATACATCAATGGGATTGCGTTGCCCATTCATGGATGCTAAATGTCACACCCTGAAATAACCTGATTCTGGACTAAATAAAAGTACACAGAGAAACACAGGGATGTGCAGAGATCCACGATCTGCTCTGATCCACCTCCTCTGTGCTTTTTGACGCCGCGCTATTTTAAAGCAGGGCTCCCCCTGAGTAATAACCGGTGGGTAGCAGGTACCGGGCTGCCTCCCAGGCAATCTGTCACAGCAGACAAGAAACAGATTTCTCAGCCCTAACAGACTCCTCTCCAGTACAGTGCCCCTCCCACCCGTGCTTTCTGCAGCGCCCACGCTGTCCCAGGGCAGGCAGTGCCTGGGTGTCACTGCTCTTCACCGCGCTGAAAGCAAGAGGAGCAACAGTCCTGGCACAGAGGGTCCGACGCAGCAAGGACGGGCACCCAAACACGAGTAAGAAATTTCGTGACCATTCGTGCTGTATCAGATCCTCCATGAATATTCCCCTTCTACCACAACTTTTCAGCTGGCTTTGTAACTCAGCATTGAAAACAAGGTGGGAAATCTTCAGTGGCCAGTTCGGGGCTCAAATCTCTGTTGTTTATGTATATACATATTATATATATATATATATATATATATATATATATATATGCACAAATACTGTATAGATGCCTGGCCATTCACTTTCTGCACTTTATTACAGCTATAAAACAGAAAGATGAGAGTGGTCAGGGAGTAGAAGTAAAGAAACACAACAGAACACCTACAAATACCAAAACATTAGGGAAAAGAGAGAGCAATGCCACACAAATCCTTGGAGTCCGGTCAGCGCAACTTCACCAAGCCGACAGCAGGTACAAGGGGAATCCACCCGGACAGGCACAGCTCTTTCTCCTTCCCTCCTTTGCTACAACTATTTATATCCCTTTCTTCACGTATTGTATTTACTATCCAATATATTTTATATATTTATATACATTTTACATGTAATATATACAATCATAAGCGACAATATTGCATTCATTATAGCCTATCCGCAGGCAAGTTGCCCTGTTATGCTTCCAAGCATCTATACCATATCATTCTGCCTATAACCTTAAAATTGAAATGCCATGTCATATTTTCTACCATCAGCAGCAAGTGTTATCTTACCTTACATTCTATTATATCATTGTACTTTCCTCCCTGCTTGATAAGCTGTCAATATTGTTTTGGCATGAGAAATTTCCATCTCATGCATCAGATGATCCCCGTGACCTTTAAGCGAGTTGCCAGTAAGATAATTTACTCACATTGTTGTGACAAAATAATATCTCTTCTGCCCGGGTCACATGACATGATGATTACACGATTTTCCCAAAATGATTAAATTTTGCACATTTTGGGGGTTGAAGACCTCTGCGGAAAATGGAAAGTACTAGATTGCTTATCGTTTCAGTTAACTACGAAGAGTTAAAAGGGCTACTCGCCAGTGCTTCACCCAAGGAACACATCCCAAATTCCTACACGACACATAACTCCCTTCTTTAACTTTCTCTTGCTTTTTCCTTTAACTGCTCAGCCTTTCGCAAGGAATGTTTCAATACAACTGTCTTTGCGGTGTCTTGTATTAGCAGGAGGATGTGATCACAAATATCACATCCTTTTGGCATCTTTTTGGCTCTCTGCGCATAACAAAAATGTCAAACAGATTTTAATGAAAGGCTGCATGCTTGTGGGTATTGACAGTTTGACACAGAATCCTAATTTTCAGATGTCTTGTTCTTACCCTTTTTAACACACAAATACTTGCAGTATAAGTGCGAGGCACTGCAACCGCGGAGAACCAGTATTTATATACCGTCCTCCTATTCTCAATGGGCTCCGCTCAGCAACATGCCCAATTTCTGTGGTTTTTGGCCTGAGAGTTTTTGCGGCTCGGCTGCAATCATGTCTGATCCCAATTTAGAAACCAAATTATTTCTTTTTCTTACCCGCAGAGCCTGGGTTCCCACCGCTGCTGCACCCTCGCAGGGGCTAGGCAGGGGGGCAGCGGGACAGCCCCAGACAGGGATGGGGTACAGTGGGGGGGTGCAGAGATGACAGGGGGCCCACGGATGTCCCCACAGGGAAACACGCCCCACCTGCTCGCATACTGTGTGCCAGCTTCATGGGGTGCAGGACCATGCCATGAAGGACCTCGAGGTACCCGTGCACGGGGGCTGCACACGCATATATATTCATATTTATTTATTTAACCGCTGTTGGGCTTCCTCCTCCTGCGCTTTCTGTGCTGGAGTGAGTGACAGCTCTTTGTTTCTCTGTACAGAAAACGTCAAGACTTCAGAAAAGGGGCGGGCAGCTCCCTTCATCATCGCACTTGACTACTTCCTCTCTCAAACACCCTGTACCGTCAGCATCCGCTACTTCTGCGCGTACGTAAGGGAAGACCAGAGCAACTGTGCATTCCACCAGGTATTCGAGAATAATAAAACTGAAAATTAGAGCCGAATGGCATCTGGAAACTCCACTGGGTAACATAATCTCCAAAGTTTTTTACCGGCAAAAGTTTAGGGCAGCCGTTATCTTTATCAGCTTTAAAATCCCTCCTGGCCATGGACTCCACCAGGCCTTCTCCTTGCACCACCAGAGATGGTTGGCTCAGCTCCAGGACCTCCTCCTGTGGCGGCAGAGCAGAGAAGCTCTTCCCAGGCACCTGCTCTTTGAAAGTGCCCCGTTCTCCCCACACGGTATTAACAATGACTCCCACATTGGCGTCGTGAGCAAATTTTGGCAGTGCATTCCCCAGTCCCCAAGGTCAGGTCAGAGATTGATCCCGAGGGGCAACCGTTGGCTTCTCCCTGGGCCTGTACTTTGTCTCTCAGCGTGACCCAGCCTTGTCTCCCTCCCGTCTTGCTGTTCAGGTACTTATCTTGTCTTAATAATTTCCCACGTGGCACTGTATCACATACTTTACTGCGAGAGATGAGATCTACTTCATTTCTTTTATCGAGAAAATCAATGATCTTATCAAAGCGAGGTATCAGGTTCGTCTGGCACAATCTACACGCGGTAAAGCTATGCAGCGTTTGCGACCATTTTGCAATTACCTCTTTGGTTGTTATTTCTTCAAAACCACGTCCCAGGCTTTACACTTGGCAGATCAGTCCGGCCGCCTCGACGGCCTGGCTACAGCTCTGCACCACCGCGCAGCCGTGGCCACGTGGCCTCAGGCCGTTCCTGCGGGCGCCACCTCCCTCGTACCCTTGCATACTCCCAGATAAAGTCACATGAAGCGCAGCGGGTTTTTATTAATTACAGATTATTTTATTTGATGGGGTTTTGTTCAGCTAAGGCTGTCCCGTGTCTCACGCCTCCATCAACTCCCCTGCCGTTCTCCGTGACACATGCGCGTCAGATGATCTAAGCAGCCTCGGGACGTCATCTTTGTACCGCTTCCACGGGCCTACCGCGGAGGCTCACAGCTCCGGAAAACAGGACATGGGCCGAGTCGGGCTTCAGGAACCCAACCAACGCTACTATCGTTTTTAAGGCAATTTAACGAGGTTTGCATCGCTGGCGAAACGCCCGCTGCAGCTCTGCAAATAACACCAAAGAGGACGGATCAATGTAATGCCCTATTGACAAAGGCTGAACTATAACACATATATTTTGTACGTTTTTATTGTGTTCATGTATGTTGATTCATAGCTGTTTTATCAATAAAAACACGCCGCACAAAGTCTTATACTATAACTGTCACCGAAAATTATTTATTACTAGGATAATAACAAATTTTATGTGGACAGAGATCCTTTGTGGTACGATGTTGAACTATAAAGAGACAGACAGAATTTCCTGCTCTACACAGCACCGGCCTAAGGGACGTTGCTGATTTCTACCCACCGTACAGAGTATGCAGGTGTGCACGCGTATGTCTCTAAGCTCATGCTCATGAAGGTCACGTAGGCATTTGCCTCACGTATGTATAAAACAATTTCATCCTAAAAATAAGGTGTTAAAAGGCTTATGACATGCTTAAAACAAGACAGATTCAAGGACCATGAAGTTAAAACACTTATCCAACTTGGAAGCCATTAATAGCCTCTCATCAATTATGCCTCGGAACAATTACAAAGGGCCAAATACTGCAGCCCTTCACTGAGCAGATCTCGCCTCGAGGTCACCGAGAGGGTTGCTCAATTAAGAGCTGCAGAATTTGGCCCAAACTTAGCAATTTACATGTCGTGGTGCCTGTTTTCACAGCGGAGGCTTTCGTGTGGGAAGTCCCTGGGGCGGTGGGGAGCAGCCCTGCTCCCCAGCAGCGCGGCTGCCTGAGCCTGGGGACCAGAAAGCCATTCCTCTCGCTCTATTAATACACAAACAGAACAGCAGAACTTTTGCTTGGCCACGGACGAGAGTTGGGGTTAAGGTACGAAGTACGCAAACATAAACCCCGCCGAATATTTATTGAAATCTGTTTGATTAAATTCACCAAAATATACCACAAACTTCCAAAGGGAAAAAAGCCTTAACTTTTGAATGTAAAGAAGATGTAAATATATTCCTGGTAAACCTGACCTTTGCGTGCTATACAAAATGACTACAGTCTTGCGTTTCAAAGATATTCTTCCTCGAAAAACATCCATTGTTACGGCATTTCCTTGGCTAAGTAGAAATAACAGAGGTTATGCTTCAGCTATACACAACAATATTATTTCTTTTAATATATAAATGTGCCAAAAGGTACATATATAAAGAACGCTGATAGAGCTCCTGGAGCTGTTCTCTGCTTTCTATTGTTACAAACAATAATTTGAGGAGAGGAGGAAAAAAATCCCACAAAGAAGGATTTCAGCTTAACATGAGCAATACTCCTCCTGCACATCTTTCCTTTTATGCAGTTTTGTTTCAGTGATTTGAGCATGTTCTAATTTTGTCATTCAAGCCATCTGACTTTCACTGCTCTATACAAACAAAACCTAATTTAGTCTGAGATGTTTTAAGTCATAACAATGACGGATGGCCAAGGTTCAGGTGTGCTAGAATATTTAAATACCTAGTCTATATTTTCCTGATATAAAGACAGGCAGCTTTTTGTACTCTGATTAATTATGATTTTGTGTCTGAAAAAAATAGCTCTTTCTATTCTACATTATTAATTGGTTATTTAATTAGGGATTCTGGTAGCTTCAGATGTTGGGTAGCTAAAATTGCGCTGTGGTTTAAAAAAAAAAAAAAAAAAAAAAAGACTAGCTCCATACTGTTGCCTTTTTGTATCTTATGAAGGTCACAATAAGATGTGATTGTTTGGCACAGCAGCAGTGAATTATGCCACCCAGACAAGCTTTTAACCTATGTGCCTTCACTCTGAGTGAGACACACAGGGATGTGCTCTCTTTAAACAGTTCTCTATTGAAGAGGATTCAATCACCATAATGAATCTGAGGCCAGGCAGCAATCTTCTTCACTGAAAGAATTTCTAAAAGATTGTAGAATTTGTAAAACGAACAGCTCACAGACTAAATGGCTGTGTGGGTGAATCAATTATTGCAGGGCTCGCAGTAGTCATAATATTTAGTACATATCATAGAGTGTTTCAGGTACAATAAGATATGCTAGTTTTTCCCATTCCTGCTTGAAAGTGGTATGTGCTCCACCAACTTAGTCAATCTTCAGGATCTAGTTAGAACTAGTATTAAGTCAATAAAAAAATCCATCTGCAGCTGCAGTGCATGTACCGGGATCGGAGGGACTCACATTGCTAAACAGTAATTGTATTAGAGCGTACACCACTGAGCCGCTCGTCGGGAAAACACATGATGTATCGTGAAACACAAAACACATCAAGGGCTGAAATATTTTTAGAGGTGCAGTAGGGCCAATGCCGAACAGCTTCCTTATTAATACAATAATTATTTTATTTTGACAGCACCATTTATAACCATATAGTCTGTGTCCAGCTACCCGTATTTCCATTAATCAATGGATTTGAAGACAACTGTCATCATTTCATTTTATTATGACTTATAGGTTCATTGCAGTTCACTTAGAAGTCGTGATGAGCAAGACACTGGTGGGCAAGAACCAGGCCTTCGCGGGCTGCCCAGGGCTCGTGCCCGGTGCTGGGCTGGATGGCAGCAAGCCGCCGTGCCCCGGGTGGCACCCGGGGGGACTGGGAGCGTGGGGGGCAGGCCAGGACACTGAGGGTGGCAACAGGGTAAGCTGAGAGGTGCCGAAGCTACGCTGGCGGATTAAAAAGGTGGACAGGCACTTCGGCTCGCAGGTGGGATGTGCAAACCCCCAGCCCGCAGCAGGACGATGCCAGGAGAAAACGGGAAGGGTACGATGCAGCCTTGGGAAAGGAAGCATTTCTGCTAAACCAAAAAGCCTTGATGGCACCAGGATACAGACCCAGAGAACCAGAGGACGCTTCTCGAACTTTCAGCCAGGCCAGGAGTCTGCAGCGCCCGCGCAGCGCCCAGCCACCCGCGAGCAAGCGGGGACCCAGCATGCGGCTCTGCGGTGCGCTCCTGCCGGAGCAGAGTCACCGTGTCCCAAAGCCGTGTCAGAGACCGCCAAACACGCTTTCACCTTGCGTGCAGCCTCCCCTAAACCGCACAGGGCTAGATGCCGAACAGGGTGTCCCTTTAATGAAACTACAACATATTAAAAATTATTACAGCTTCGTCTTTTCAGGTTTTAGACAATGTAATGTGATTTATTCAAAGAAATGCTGATGATTAGACATTAAATGGCACTAAATATTCCACTTCCTCTGCGCTGCCTGATAAACTGGTTTCATTAACATTATAAGTAACAAAAGTTTCCATTTCAGTCGGCCCATTTTGTTTTCCTCACGATCTAAGTTGCAGCTGCACAGCACTATATTATAGGGACCTCGCAGAGCAGCAGCTTTGGGCTCTCCATCACTCCCCGCGGTTAAAGGGACCGAGCCGGCTGCAGGCAGCACGCGTGTGGCCGTCCCGGCTCGGCGTCCCGGCCCCATCCTGCCACGGGTTCCCAGGGCCACCAGCACCACCCTCCCTGCCCACCCTGAGCCGGCACCCCTTTGCCCCGCTCGCAGGCCGTGAGGGACACCCCCACAGCAGGCTTGGGGTGCTCGTCGCCCAGGGCCAGCACAACCATCTCAGCTCCAGCGACGTCGACGCCGCTTTTTTTCCCTCAAGAGATTTTTCTTCAGCCGCGAAGTCTCTCCCTATTAAATCATGTGCCTCGGCCTTAAGTGCAGGTTAACACGGTGCCCGGAGTGGAAGCTGCTATATTTGTCAAGGATACCTCTGTGATTTATCTCTGCCAGCGCTGTAGAAGAACTCGGATCTGGCTATCCACTGCCTCTGTGTAATTTCCAGGCTCAGCTGTACTGCCTGTTCCCTCGGAGACCCTGCTCAGGGTCTGCAACTGCTGGAATTACGGCTAATTCCTAGTCCAGGCCCTTAGTTCAGGCCCTGTCCCCCGGACACCGCAGCCCTGCGATGCTGCGTCAGGACGCCTTCGCACGGTGCCCACCCTCCCTCCCGACACACTGCAGCTCGCCCGGTCCCCTCCCCAGCCTCCGGCCACATCCACCTTCCAGGGAAAACCTCCCTTTGCAATAAGCCACGGAGCCCCTTTCGGAATAACCTCTGGGAAGCAGGACCGCAATTTAAGCGCACGCCGGCCAACGCTCTGGTATTTAATAAAACCTCGCTCCTGCCCTCGGGCAGCGCTGCCCGCTCAGCAGGGTGGGGGGCAGGGGTTGGGTCCAACCACCTCCCATTGGATGCAGGAGAAAACAAACTGCCCTCTGCACCTCCCAGGCGCTGAGCTGCTTGGCAAAGCAGCCCCGCTGCTCGGTGCAAACCCGGAGCAACCCCAGTCATGCCGGTGGGCCCACTCAGGATTTACTGCTGTGTATCCAAGTGCTGGATTTGGCTCCTCATCCCCTGGGATGAGCATCAGCGCCCACCCCTTCCCCCTGAGCCTCTCCCCGGGTGCCCGTTCGAAGGAGGCTCGATAGCACCCAGCCCGGGCACCGCACCCCTTCCTCCTCCCGCGTCTCGGGTAGTGCCTCCACACACACAGGGAGAGATATTTAGACAGCTATATGTTATTGTTTATGTAAAGCCAGAGCTTTCCCTTGATTGCAAGGCATGGTGGGGCTGCTGATGAGGTTTGCTGTTGACATTTCTGCATTAGCTGGCTTTTGTCAATCCTGGCAGGCTGAGAAATTCTATCTTAAGGGCTGTTCTTTATTAAATTTGCAAGATACAAAACTGTGACTGACTCTTTTCTTTCGTGAATGTATAAATAATAAATCCAGATCGCTAAAAATAACAATTAAAATATTGCTCAAATTTAAAAGGAAAAAAATAAAACCCGGTGCTTTTCAGGGCGCTCCGCGAGGGCTGGGAGAGCAGGCAGAGGCAGCGGGCAGTGCGTCTCCTCGAGGGCTTCTGACGGCTGTCAGTAGCCAAAGTGCTCGAGGAGGGGGACGGGGTTGGGGAAGAAAGAGCGCGCCTGAGCCCAGCCGCTATGTGTTTTACCAAACTTTGTCACAGAGTCTTTTATACAACTCCTTTATGCAGGATCTGTGACATAATTCCTATTTTTTTCCACCAGCCATTATATATGATAAATAAAACAATGCACTGAAAACACTGAAATCTCTCATCAATGTCTTTGTGAAAAGGGCCCAGATAAATGAGTCTTGGAATCAAAGGCAGATTACATGACTGACCATGTATCATCCTCTATGTATTGAACATAGTCTTTGTAAAGATAGAGCGGTAATAAAAAGTGGTATTGTGTGCTGTGAAAGGCTGTGTGGGTCTGTGCATGACTAATCTGTCTTTCTGCATTATTTTATTCAATCTTCTCTGACTTTATGCCTTTGACATTTTTGCTACACTCAGTAAATTTGAGTGAATAGGCAATTTTAAAGAATTTTTATAGGGCTTCAGAGAAGTCATACGCAGACTGTATCTTTGTTCAGATTTAACAGTTTAAATATTTCCTTTGTCTAGGATGCAGAGTAATCTTTAGGCAGAGGAGAAGAGGGGGATGGGGTAGGAAATGCCTAAACCTCCCTTCACATTTTGGCAGCCTTTCGGCGGAGCCGGCGGCGGGCGCGGGGCAGCGGGGCCGAGGCCGGTGGGCGCGGGGCGCCCCGGGGAGCGGGGTGGCGCCGCCACCGGATCGGGCCCCGAGACGGCGGCCAGCCCGGCTGCGCTCAACTTTGCCGCCTCCGCCGAAGGGCTGCGGGAACACCGGCTCCCTCCCCGCAACTCGAGTGGGAAGCAGATGAGATGTTTAAAGGGCTATTGTGAATATAGGCTTAAATATGATCCTCTTGCATCAGCCAATTTCTCTGACAAGATATTGCAAGGGTTGCTGTTTCTTAGTAAATAATGATTTTATTGCATCTCTTTAATGAACTGATAACGTGATACACAGTAAATTATCTGCATCTATAACATTACTGAGGATAAGGAGCGTGGTTTTAGTAATTTATACCACAGAGAGACATGCATTATAAAAATAGGAAAATTATTTCCTTTGTTAAATTGTGCAGAAGTCTTTACCTGAGGAACACCAGACAGATTAATCTCCGGAGATCCACTCGCTTGTATTTAAGCTGTTGAACTGTTTGCTGGTTTTTTCCTCAGAACGGTTGAAAAAAACATTTTGCGAGCCAGAATTGACACTGTGGGTATTGTTCCTGCTCACACAAGTTATTAAAATAATTACTAAGCTATTTTGAGGTAACTTGAAGCTTTCTTTAAAACTTATATCCAAATCTGAAGGAATTAGCGTAAATGATGTGCCCTGATGAAAACTGAAGTATCGCAGACAGCTCACCCAGGCAGCTCCTGGCAGCGCAGCCCCAGCCGCTCACCGCACCCCTGGGCGCGCGTTCGGCCCCGGCAGGTGCCAAGGAGGAGGATGCTGCGTGGGATGGATGTTGGCGGTGGAAACTGGGGGATGCCATGGATGAGAGAAGACACTGCTCTTGGAGGGCTGCAGAGGGGCTCACGCCGGACCCCGGAGCAGCAACCAGCAGGACCCGCAGCCTCACCCCGCTCTGCGACGCTCGGTCCCGCTCCCAGGGAAGAGGCAACTTCTGCCGCTCGCCTCCACACAGGCTAGACCAAAACTATTTGGGATTTGTAGGCTGGGTGCAGACACCCGCTGTGCTCCCTGCCACCAGCCCCGGGATGCAGAGGGATGCTCACCTCCCATTGCAGCTCCGACCCTGGGATGCAGAGGGATGCCCACTTCCCATTGCAGCCCCAGCACACAGAGGGATGGATGCTCACCGCCCTTCGCAGCCTGGGCAGAGGCTGGCACTGGCTTTCCTCACCACCTACCAATGGCCCAAGGTGGTCCGAAAGGCAGGGTTTGTCACCGAGCAGGGGCAGGGAGGGTGATCAGGAACTCCAGAGGGGTGGACCACAGGCCGGTCAGTCTTCCTGAGCCTGCTGTACGCACGGGGCAGCTGAGGAGAGTTATCATGTATCAGGGGTTGGTTGGTTTGTGGGTTTGGCAGGGTTTGGGTTGGGGTTTTTTTTGTGTTATTTTTTTGTTTCAGTATCACCATTAACCTTTCAAAGGGATCAAACGACAAGCCGGGACACGGGAGCACTCCACAGGCCGGGTCGCCCTATTAATCCCCAGCCCATCCGCCCGAGAGGAGCACATCGCCGGCAGATTACGATCCTCCTAGACATAATCACGCTTAGGCATCTCACTTCAAAATTTTAACGGGTAAAAATTCCCCATCTCAGTGCGAGATTGCATCATGAATTCCCTCCGCCTCGTACAGCAGGGATGGAAAAATACTACTTTTCATCCTCGCCCAACGCTTGATGTAAGTTTCTGAAAATGAGTGCTCTAGTAAGCCTAAAAATGCAGGATAATACGATTCATTTATAGATCTCTGATAATAGATGTGGTTTCTCTTACTCCGTTACCACATCAAGGATTACTCCTGCTCCTTCAGGAAGGACACGGCACCCTTCTCCTCACCAGCCATTACCATAAAGTGGGATAAACAACAAACACCACCTTATCATTAGCAGCGGGGAGCGGTTCCCCTTGATTTATGACCGGATCAAGCTGCGAGTCCCATTTTTTTTTTGGCAAATACTATTTTCACAAGACCGTCGTATAAAAAACCAAATCTGAGGCGCCGCCTCGCCTGGGTCGGGGTTCGCTTACGAAAAAAAAGTGTTTCACAACTTGCCAGAATTCTTCCCAATATTAGTTATTAACGACCCCGAGGCGGCATTTGCATTTTTATAACCTTGTTACTTAAAAGTGAAACAGGGGAAGGAAAGACTCGGCGACGGCGTTCCCTGCGTGCTTTAATCCCAGCCTGAGCTTTTTATGCTCGAGAGCACCTTATGATGCTGTAACTAACCTCAAACCTGGAGCAGCAGGAGGGCAACAAACCGCCGAATACAGCAATGTCATGCTTTACAGGCGTACTCTCCGCAACAGCATGAATGAAGGAAAAAACCCCCGTTGCCTAGGAAACGCTCCAGTCCGGGTAATTATTACTGTAACTGTCTGCACACCCCACCTATAACAGAAATGAATAATAAATTATCATCACTGACTGGCAGCTTTCCGCGGCGGCTCGCGCTCACCGCTGCTACCTACCGGCGAGCGCCGGGAACTGCGGACCGCCGGCCGGGTACCCCCCCCCCGACCCCGGCCGGGAGCGCGCCCCCGCCGCGCGGCAAAACGGAGCGGGGACGCTCGGCGAGCGATGGAGTGGGTTTGGTTTAGACAGACGCGGCGGGAGCTGGCAGAGCTCGCGTACCGTGGGGTTAACGGGGGTTCGGAGGGAGCGCTCCCCAACAGCGAATCGCTGCGTACGCACCGCGCGCATCTGATTCCTTTTAACCCCGGCTCGTCCTGTGCAGCATCAATCACTTTGTTACAATGAACAGCTACAACAGCTGGCTTAGACACTCGGAACACACACAAATCTGCTGCTTCAGACGCTCCAAGCGAGCAAGGAAAAGCGCAACTTGTCCTACAGGGGAGAGAGGGAAATCATAGACCCATGGAGCGGTTTGGGTTGGGAGGGACCTTAAAACCCATCCAGTCCCACCCCCTGCCATGGGCAGGGACACCCTCCACTAGACCAGGTTGCTCCAAGCCTCATCCAGCCTGGCCTTGGACACTCCCAGGGATGGGGCATCCACAGCTTCTCTGGGCAGCCTGTCCCAGTGCCTTATCACCCTCTCTGGGAAGAATTTTTTCCTGATATCTAACCTAAACCTCCCCACTTTCAGGGGTAAACCCGTTACCCCTTGTCCTGTCACTACAGGCCCTTGTAAAAAGTCCCCCCCAGCTTCCCTGTAGCCCCTTCAGGTACTGGAAGATGCTATAACGTCTCCCTGGAGCCTTCTCTTCTCCAGGCTGAACACCCCCAACTCCCCCAGCCTGTCCCCATAGCAGAGGGGCTCCAGCCCTCGGAGCATCTCTGTGGCCTCCTCTGGACTCCCTCCAAATGGTCAATCTCCTTCTGATGTTGGGGGCTGGACACAGCACTCCAGGTGGGGTCTCCCCAGAGGGGAGCAGAGGGGGACAATCCCCTCCCTCGTCCTGCTGGCCACGCTGCTCTGGATACAGCCCAGGATATGGTTGGCTTTCTGGGCTGCCAGCGCACAACCAACCCGCCGTAGCCCTGCACGTGGACGCACCAGCCCAACCCGCACCAGCCCCGCCACCAGCACCGCCCGGCCGCACAGCATCCACCGCCTCTCCCTGCGGCTTCTCCAGGCCGGATTTCCCCAGCCTCAGAGGGAAGAATCCCCACACACAACCCCTTCTCTGGGAACGTGCGGGTGCCCAATTTCCTTGTGGCCCGTTAAAGAAGATGGAAGAGTCAAATATGCCTTCCAGTGAGGAATGGAAGTGGAGCAGGTAACTTGGAGCGCCTGATGCAATCCTGGCCCTGCTAAGGCACGGCGCAGCTGGGGCACACTGACCTGTCCCCATGGCCGTGCCCGCTGCTGCCACCACTCCCTCATCTGGGGCCAAAGCCATCATGGGCAACTTTGTCTTTCCCTGTTGTTTTCTCCAGCCGCATCCCTACCTGCCTGCCAAGCGGTTGCCTTGTTGCGCTTCAGCTGCATTGCTCGGCTCTGCCCAAGCGGGCTGGGGACACCGGGACAGGGCTGGGGACACTGGGACAGGGTTGGGGACGAGGCTCCTGCCAGCACACCCCGGTGACCAGCTGCCACCACCGCCCCAGCCCTGGCCGGGCCACATCCTTCCTGCTGAGGACAAAACACCTCGGGAAACACCAGGAAGAACCAAACCCCCCTTCCTCAGCCCTGTTCCCGCAGCTCCCTGGCAGATGAGGAGCTCTTCTGGCGGCATCAGCAGGAAAAGCCATCAAGGGTGTTTCGGAAATCCATTAAACTGTACCCTCACTATTACTGAAGTGAATACAATTCTAACGGCAGCACTGGGGGCAAAAAGGCACCCCTATCCACAGATTAATTTGCCACCAGGAACCCCAAGTGCCTCAAATTTGGGGCACCACTGCTTCACCCTCACGTTTGCTTCACCCATGCATCAGTGGCCACCTGCACCCGCTTGTTGGCTTCAGGGTGGCACAAACCTCAAATTTTAAGTCCTCGCTGTGATCATTGTTTTATCGTTTTAGATTTTTATCTGCTTGGGTAGATTTCAAATGTTTGGGTTTGTTTAGCATTTGCAAACATTCTACAAGAACCCTCCGGCCCTCTCTCCTCGCTCTGGGCACACCACAGTGAACCTACTGGTGAAGCCCAAGTGAAGAGAACGAAGATGAAGGATCGTTCCAGCCTGCGAACCCCCTGACAATTAAATATACTGCAGAAAAGACACAGACACATTCAGGCTCCCTCTTAGGGAAAACACTCACATGTGCTTAGTTTTAAGCATGTGGTTAAAGCTATTCTTCTCTGCAAAATCTTTGAGACACGAGCACATGCCAAAGTGCATTCCTGAGTAAGGATGCTTCCCTGAACCGAGGCCGTAATTCATTAAAACCCAAGGTGCATTTATCCTGCCTTTTCCCGTGAGCAGGAATGTGAAAAAAGGGGAGGGGGAAAAAAAGAAAACAAGCAAAGAATTAATTTTGATTTGAACCTGATGTATGGTGACAAGGGGCATTTGGTTTTCTTGAAGTAACTAGAAGTGGGAAGTATTTCAGAAGATATCTAAATAAATCTTTTTAAAGAGGTTTCTCTCTCTCCCTCTCTCTCTTTCTCTCCTTTTCCCTCTAATTACCCATGTCTGGTAGTCTTGGATCTCAACCCCTTGTTATTTAAAATACATATTCATGGAACTATATTTTACAGTTGCACTGTTCTGGTTACAAAATAGCTTCTACTTTTCTAGGACATAATTTCATTTTGTTTAGCCAAGAATTCATTAAAGAAGCTATAAATAACCTCCTTTAAATATTTAGCCGTGAATAGAGGGTGGACTGGCATTGATGGCTTATTTTAGTACTAATGCAATATGCTTTAAAAAAAAAAAATCCGCATTTGAGCATGAATCAAGTTAATCATTAACACTTTCAGTGTGATGCTCAGGGTCCGCCTAAAAGGGAGGCCGCCCCCTCCCCGGCAGCGAGCTTCGGGCACGGGAGGGCTACGCGACTTTCCCATCAGCAAAACCCAGTTCACCCTGTATGGTGGGGAGAAGGCAGCCCCGTGGCTTTGGCGGGCTGCTCCCCCGGCCAGGGAGCCCAGCTCACTGCCCGTTCCTGCCCTCCTGCTCCCGACTTGGCCAGCGTTTCCTGCCCGGAAAACTACGTCGTCTTCCCAAACCCATAGCGGAGGATGGCAGTTAGATAGCACCTCCAGCTTCGGCAGAGAGGGACAAGTGTTGGAAACAGGGGATTTGGTGATTGTTTTCACGAAAGAAGCTGCCCTGTGAGCCACTCTGCTGTGATGGGAGAGCAAAGGCTACAGACGCCAGGCACGGTTCGTTTAGGGGAAGGTGAGGAAATGGCGCTGATGCCCTGTACAGGGAAAACCAGATGCTGGTGGCTCTCAGACCGCGTGGCTGGAGTCACGGATCTGCGGCCAAAAGCAAATCCTGCCTTACACCTCCCAAGTCGTTTTGCCTCACTTCTTAGGCTGCGGTTTGATGATGTCAGCTGGGCAGTAGCATCAGTTAAAGGTACTCTCGACTCCCCTGCCCTCTGCCAACATCTCTCCTTGCTCCACACCATCACCCCTCTAACTGTGCTGATACTGACATCCCAAGGAGATTGGGAAACTCACCGGCTTCAACAACCCACACACAACCGCTGGAAAAAAAACTCCCCAACGGCTCCGCCGCCTGTCACTGTTCAAGGGGTGGCCCCAACAAAAGCTGTGTGGGCACAGGGGGATGGCAGGAAGACAGGCAGGAGCTGCTGGGCAGGGACTCCTAAAGCCAGGACTGCCCTCAGTCAAGAGCGAGATACACAGGGCTGTACCCCGAGTGCTGCACTGCTGCTGCATTTTGAAATAAAGTTGAAGCATTAAGACATTTTTCCTTCGCGCCGACTCCCTCTGGGCATTCCCAAGACAATTACAATGTTTTCTGAGTATACAAAAGAATTAGGAGATTTTGTAATCGGAGTCTGAGTTTATGCTTCTCTCCTTAAGAGCATTCAATTTCCATGGACATTCATTAGCAAGAGGTTAAAACACAATGGCAGAAGAGAATGGCCTGCTTTTATGTCCATGTGGTAGTAAACACTTCAAGCCAGAAATGCAAGTTCAAAATAAAAACCTCTCCCTGTTGTTTCCAAATTAGTAGTAAAGCAACAAAAAGCACACAACTTTCACAGCTTTTTTACTGAAAATTTAATTTTACAAAATACCCTTTTCCATCAAAGAAACTTCCCTGCAATGTACATGAAACCAGCGTTTATAGCTCTGTACAGTGAGACGTCAGAGAGGTTTGAAAGAAGGAAAAAAAACTTTTAGCAGACACCTAGCTGCAAAACCTACGACGACGTGAATGCAAGTGTGTCTTAAAATGCTAAAGCAAGTAATGCAATATAACTGGTGAATCTATTTGAAATGTGAAAAGTTTCCTTAAAATGGTCCATATGGTATGCGGAACATCACAGCTGGCACAAAACTGCCTGTATTTAGGTTTAAACACAAAAACAACGTATGTAAGGAACAGTTTTTGAAAAAGAACCCAAGTGCTGCTATCATAAGGCAAACATATACAAAGGTGCTGACAGCACACAGGGAAACAGACAAAATAAGATGAACACGCGAGTGTTCCAACACTGAACTGTCTCTTAACGTTGCCAAAAAAAACCCAAAAAACCCCCAAAACATTTAAAAGATAACCAACGTCAACTTAACGGCGAACACCCCTGAACTAGCTGGGTGTAACGCACACAGGTCTACATTCTCTGGAGAAACGCACAACTAGGCATGAGCACTCCAGCCCGGGCTGGCTGGGCAGGACCTAATTACCCTGTTGCATTCTGGCAGCTTTGAATTTTGAAATCCTCTTGGTAGTTTCTCCTGGTGCTGCGGACAAAACTTCCTCCGATTTGCGCTCCAGAATGGTAGGCAGGACTGGGTGAGCAATGACTGGGTGTGGTATGACGGAAGGAGACAAAGGCTCCTTCTCTATAACAGTTCCGGAGAATGCCTACAACAGAAGAGAATACTCAAAATGAGCTAATAAAATGCAAATGTGAAGCTATGCCCATAAGGTCATTACCCTATATTAGCCTGATTAGGATTGTTATTTCTTTTAATCAAAAGTAAAGAAATATCTTTAAATCAATGATTGTTCCTTGCATAAGTAACCAAATTGTAATTAACCTCAAAATACAGCTTGTTCAAAGATGACTGAATGAAAGACACTGTCTTAAAAGTACTACTTAATCTCATTCCGATTGCACAAATGATCCAGAAATTTGCTTCCTCACTGACACACGCTCAAGAAATAAAACGGCTGATGTAATAGACAGTTTCATTTTGGATAAGAAATGGAGAGGTTCTGCAAAGTTGGAGTATGTCAGCATTTCCATCATACGTCATATTTTACGACTTAATATGTTCTAATTGCATCAAGCTGACACACTGCAAGCAAATTGGCAAGGACCTATTTTGTTTGTTCTTTTCTCCTTACCAAATATGATCAAAACATGGTGAAAGCAATTTATACTTAAGGGCAAACTTGCTTCCAACTATTTCCCTCTATAAAAGTTCTAATAACAACATTTAATGTTTAAAAATTATAATTTATATGCAGCCAATCACATGACTTAATCCTTTTTAACTTAACTAAGAAATGACCATGATTCTTGGAAAACATTGGGAAAAAAGCAACTCGGAGCCACTCGTCATAAACATGTTTAAGAACAAACAGCCCTACTATGTACTGAAACCAGAAAATTCTGAAGGCCTCAGGACAAGCGGAAGCAGTTTACTCCCAAGGTGTGATGCTCAGGCTGGGCACAAAGCAACGCGCACCCCATGCTTAGTTCTGCTTTTTCATAACTCGGTTACCAAGAAAAACAAAGCAACGCAAACCAGCCGTTCTTTTCTTGCAGGACCTGTGAAAAATCAGTGCTTTTTTGTTTTTCTGCTCCAACAGCCAACGCACACCTACAGCCGTGCCCGTACACAACCCCCTTGTTTGAACAACACGGTCGTTTTCAAAACCAGGTAAGCAAAATACAGCGGTAAAATGGAGAAATAATGTATTTCGAACACCCACAAAACCAACCAGAAGCAGAACAACGGCATTTAAGAAGGCATGTCTTCAGC
Source organism: Rhynochetos jubatus (assembly GCA_027574665.1). NCBI lineage: Eukaryota > Metazoa > Chordata > Aves > Eurypygiformes > Rhynochetidae > Rhynochetos > Rhynochetos jubatus. The sequence goes on along the minus strand of CM050661.1, from coordinate 18,936,445 downwards.
TGAAGCGTTTGGCTCACTCTCCTTCAGTTACTCAGAAAACACATTGTGTTGCAGAGGATAATCCTGCCACGGTCAGAAAAGGGACTAACAGCTACCGTCTGAAGCGTACTTAGATGTTTCATAAAAACGCAGCAAACGTATTCCGGGAAGTATACAGGGCGAAGCGCTAACTCTGCGGATGGATCTTCCACCATGAATCTTCACATCCCGCCTGCGTGTCTGTAGCTGCTTGCATGACAAACGGCGACTAACAGCAACTTTCATGAGGAACTCATGTCTTGCCAAAAAAAAATTCTTCAGAAAACAGTGTTTTCATTGAACTTACCCGCTGCACTAGGAACTCCTGAAAACTCAGCTTCATCTAGTTCAAAAATATTAGTGTAAATTCTTACAAAATCAAACCAAAGAATACTCTATGCCATAAATTTCAGAGCAGCGCCTACATTTAATTCTTGCATTCATCCAGTCACTAAGCAACAGTACGTTTTCCCTTACGTCGTACGGTCTCTTCCCTTTATGATGAAGCCCTGAACTTTCCAAATGTGTGAAAATAGATTTGTTTGGGATCACTAAAGGTCCTAGTCTGGAATAGCATGAGTAGAGGTGTAATGCTTTCTCCCACAGGGCAATTCCTCTGTCTTTGGCAAGTTGAAATAATCACTCAGCTGATAATTGTGTGTTTTAAAACTTAAAAACACCACCTGGAACCTAGCTGTCTAGTAGCTGTGCAGCAGAATATTGAGAAAAGACCAGTTACAGAGAATTCTCCAGGTCTCGGGAAGGCCACCTGACTCACCTCGCCCACTCTGCCCCCAGAATGCGTATGACAGAAGCTTGTCACTTGATAATGTCCTTCTGAAGCAAGTAGGAGTTAGAAAATTATTTTAAAGAAATCAAACTGATGGTATAGGCAACTACAGTCATTAGATTCCTCGTTTTTATCCCTGCCAACAATCAATAATTAATTAAAAACTGTACCTCGGTTGTCCCTGAAGAGGGAGGAAGCTTTTTCGGTAGCTGCTGCCCCTCCTCCTCCTCTTCCTCCAGTATACCTTCACTGTTGTCACTCTGAGTAGCTTCATCACAGCTAATACTCCTCTGAACTCCTCGTCTGTCATCAAACTCAGCAGCACTGTTCTCACTGGTATCGCTACAAACACTGTTCTCTCTGCTTCGAGACTTCAAAATTGATTTACGAGGGACATATTCTCCATTCACAACATCAACAAAGACTCTATAAAGGAAAATGTTAGCTTTAATAAACCATTTCAGGATCAGATGACAAATTTACAGTGAACTTGCTTTGTCTTTTGTACAAATTAATTATGACGTGCTTTTCCAACTTTTTCGCCGCAGAATTACAATACTGTACCTTTAGAGGCATTTTATTTACCGATGTACAAGAATCAATTCTGCCGAGCAAACACTGTTATGCCCTTTACTCAAGCATTAAGGTGGTACACTCCTTCAGCAGAAAACACACAGCTCTTTGAAAAGTGTCAGAGAACAGAACAGTGTGAGTTACAAAAAGTTAGAAAAAAAGGTAAACTAGGTGATTGTCAGGGTTGTTTCTGTCAGAAAACGGAAGGTCACGGTGACAGAAGGTTTTCTAGAATTAAGTCCTTGTCAAATGCAGAACATAGAAACAAATACTTGAAACATTCATTGCACATGGAAAGGATGAAGCTTTTTCCTGTCAAGTGCCATAATCTTCTGCTTTTGGTTAAAAAAAAAAAAAAAAAAAAAAGAAAAAAGTTAGCTTTTAAGATCAGATCAACAGGAAGACACTTCTCAAGTACTAACAGACTGCAAACGGACAAAGTGGCCTCTTCCTACAGTTTGTCCTCCATCTCCACCGCTGAAAGAAGTCAAGGGTGGGTGGAGGAGAAAGAGTGGCATTAGAAGACACTGACAATTTCATTGAACTCATAAAGGAGGAGCCCAGTGACTGGATGAGTTTTAAGGGTGTTACCTGTTTCTTAACAGCTTTATTCACCAGGCACTCATGGGAACACTCGCGTATCTCTACAGAAGATGGAGTTCCTTCGCAGAGCTCAGGGAGAGCACCATGAAAGAATCCTTTACCTCATCTTTAGCCCCAGCGACGGTAATTGCAGGGCGGGTTTTAACTTTTCACACTCTGTGACACATTTTCAAAGATGTTTAGGTGCCTGAATACACCGGCATACAAATGCAGTGTGATTTTCACAAGCGCTTAATCAACCAACCTAACAGGTGTCTATTCATCTTTACAAACCCGAATACTTGTTTTAACTCTCCCGTCACCTTAGTTCAGTATTTAGTACTAGTCCTCTAAGCCTAACATTGTTTTTCAAGCTCTCCCAGTGTGGCTGTTCTATAGGTGAGCACTTTTTTTTATAGATAATAGAGACAGTGATGGCCTGAGATCAGGGAGAGAGAACGCAAGAGAAACTGCAAACAAAGACCTGAGTGTATTCTAAAGATATTGGAAGAAGGAGACAATAAACAGCAACTGGTAACTGGGAAAGGAGGAGGGTTACAAGTGATAGATCTGGTCAGTTGTGTTTGAATGTGAAGACAGAAGCAAATGACACAGCATTAACCAGAATACATCACAAACTGCTGTATTCCTTTATGCAGGTGATACGTACTGACAAATCTACCTCAATTTCAGAAGCTCTGAAAGAGTAGATAAACAATGAACTGCTAGTTGGAAAAGGAAATTCTAAGCTCAGAAATGTTGTATGGGTATGAAAGCACAGCGACCAAGCAGAAGCCACAAACTTTCATTTGTAAGTCGTGAATTCAGCTCCAGCTGTTTCTTTCAGGAAATAGCAGGCTTGGTTAAATACTACGGGCGAGCAGAAGCGAAAAGAGAAGGTCTGCTAAGGGGAATGCTCATGCGCCAACGCTGTAAATTACACACCGGTAAATGTCTGCTGGGGTTTTGATGTTAGGCAGTTCCGGCGTGGCATGGCCATTGCCATTGCTGTTCTTCCTTTTACGCTTGGCCTCTTCTTTCTTTTCACTGAATTTCAAAGTAGTATTTTTTCCTGTGTTTATTCTCACCTGAAAATTGAACACAAATGAAGGTCTACACCATAAAATCAAGAATCACCAGGCTGCAGATCAACTGACTTCCGACATTCTCCTATCCAAGCAGCTGGGGACTGCGAAGAACAGATAAGTTAAACAAATGTATGAACGGTAACATTCATAGTGTGAATTGTTTATTCTTCACTACTTGCACTAGGCCAGGGCATTTCTTTGCACTAATGTGCTTATTCAAACTCTGCTCAACAGCTGAGCTGTTCAACAGTCAACTTCAAGTCAAGCAAAAAGTCATTTTAAAAAACTCCTAGATAGGATACTACTGTTCACAACAGCCTGAAACCAGAATAGCATGGTATACATTTGAAGATCATTTTGTAAACACCAGGTTTGAAACTGTAGGAGTTAAACTGTGGATTTCAGGCATTGGAAAAAAAAAAAAAAAAAAACACAAATAAATATCACCTACAGTTAGCATCTACATTATCTACATTGCCTAAACTTTTCTATTTTAGATATGGTATGTATGTTTTATGCAATTTCTTGACAGAAAGATAAAAATAAAACTACAAACCCTTTTAGGTTCAACAGTGTGAGAGAAAAAAATAGTTGGAACAGAGCTATCTCCAACATCTACGTCATCTTCATCATCACTGTGATAATAAGTGGAGCCATTAACTTGGCCACCAAACAAGTCTGAATTTGTTACTTCTTTATGGAAGTTGCCCTGAGTAATAGAGTCTTCTGCTCTATATGTCCCGTTCAGATCTGTCCTCTTATCTTCTTTCTCCTCTTCAGAGGAGGTTGTATCTTCTCCATTTGTCTCAGCTGTATCAGACATCCTGTGAAACGAAAAATACCGTAGTGAACTGAGGCAATTCGTACTCTTCAGAGAAACAGGTATAGAACACAATGAACAAACCTGTACATAATTTTCTTTACCCAGGCACTCTATTTTTATCCAGACTGTGGAACCACTTTTACGCACTGTAAGAATGATTGTATCCTTTCCATGTCAACTGGAAATACCGAAACTGTGACATCCTGGTTAATGACATACGTATTGCTTTAGGATCAGAATAGATCTAGCGATGTCATTAAACACTAAAAGATTTAACTCTCCCATTGTAAAGGATGGATTTTCCTAGTCTGGGGAAATGGACTTTCCTTCCCCCTTTTCTATCATTTCAAGAACAAATACTGTACTTCTGGACTGCTGTGGTTGCAGAGAGGCAGATTTTAGCACCTTTGGCCCTGCAGCGCACACTTTGTTCATCTTCCACCCTTCTCCCGCCTATTCTAATTGTAAATTCATCAGTCCGGTCAGCTATTTGCACTCAGGGCGAGATCCTTTGCGTACAAACAGAATCACACCCCAGTAGCTTTCTGAACGCCAAACCTGAATGGGCTACAGCAGGACTGTACCTGTCCAGTTCACCAAGTATCTCCTCTTGTCTCTCGAGCTCTTCTAAGCGGGCCCACAGTTCCTCCTCTGACTGAAAACGGCCCATTGATTTTGTATCGCTTCCATTAGCTGGAAAATCTACCTCAAAAACGTTTGATACTTTTGGCTTTGAATGAGGTTTGTGAGCAGTTCGGTATTTTCCTGTGTAACAAAAAATAAGATGCAATTACTAAAGCGACTGACACACAAAAAAAAAGAAATCTAAAAACATTGGGGAGAAAAGAAAACCACAAAGGAATTAAGGAATATGGGCAGAACATTTTCCATTTCAAATTACTGTTTAACTGTTTAAGTGAAACTGTCAATGAACCAGAGCACCCAGCACAGGATAATAGTCTCCGGATGGTACAGAAATACCGAGGCAAAGCAGGGATGTTTATTTACAAAGCAGGAGACACTGATCCTATGACAGTTTTATTACAGTGTGGGGTTTTTTAACCTCTTGTGCCAAAAAGCAGACTATGATTTACTCTGGTATATACCAACATGTGAATGTGACGTTTGCTCACTGTCCCATTAATAGCACACTTTATTAACTGGGAAAGCAAACCTACTTTGTACTTTTATTTTGGACAAAGTCACCTATATTTAAAGAGCAGAGTCTTTTTGGTTTGGGTTTTGTTTTTATAAATTTACAATGAAGATCATTAAAAATGATCTCCAGAGTCATCTGGAAAATCTGACCAAAATCCAGGCATTATGAATCACTTACTGTGGTGAAAAAGTCCCACTCTGACAAGCATACCCAAGCCTGCCTTTCAAAAATGATGAACCCCTTTAACGCTTCAGAGGTGACCCGAGATACACACTTGTGAGTAAATGGTAGTCACCGACAAGTTCTTGCTGGCATTTAAAAGCTTTGCTACCTAGCAAAAAGCTGCATCCACTGAGGATGGGGAATACCTTTTACTGTTTGAGTGCTGTCTAGCACATAGGGAACAGACCACCTGCCAACAATACTAATGCTTTAGCCCTGTCTGTGTGAAGGGCAGGATGCTGCTTTAATCCCCCTTCTCCCCGAGAGCGGCAGCTCCCGCGAACACTGCTTGTTTCTGCCCAGTCCCAGGCAGGCTCCCAAGGGAAGTCCCCTGCTCTCTGCCCATCGTCCCCGCCCCCCTCTTTGCAGGAGTGAGGACCCTTCCCCTTCCACCACTGCCACAAAGACACCCAACGGTTTGTCTGTACGGTGGCACTCCAGTATCTCTACGGGTCTGCAGGAAACTGCTTTGTGCATCTAATCAACAGTAATACAATGTCGTCGTTACTCAGCCTCCTTCAAGTTTTAAAATCTCTTTCTATTAACCAATTGTGTGGCCATTTTTTTATATTTTAAGAACTCACGGCTTAAAGATATCCTTATTCAAATACGTCAGCTTATACTTTAATCCCGAGTTAAATACAAATTCAATAGCAACATTAAAAGCAAACAGGTGACTCTAAGTAATGTTGGAATGCGTGTCCCCTACTCTTCCACAGGATAGCATTTTTCATCATCTCATTAAGAAAAGGCTGAAATGTATTTTATTGAGATTTGAATATAAATTGAGGTAAGCCAAGCAATCAGAGTAGCTTGTGAGGATTTCATCTGGTATAATTACAAAATTAATAAATAAAATTTGGAAGGATTAGTTAACAATCTATTTCAATTTGATTTCCAGATTGTGCCC
>CM050661.1:16900280-16970280 GCA_027574665.1 Rhynochetos jubatus | reverse complement strand
GCTTCCAAGCAATACTTGTTTAATGCTGCCACATGTTTCACGTTATTCTCCATGACATTCATCCCCTAAACATTCCTTAGATATGAGCCCTTAACAGGTTTTCTCCACAGAATACTATTTACAGTATGAGAAATTATTAATAGTTCCTCCTCAAACCATGCTGTATATGGCTTGAAAACTCTGGAGAATACAGGAAGAATTTTCCCTCTCTCTTCCATGCCACACACATCGAAAATACAACATTAACATCTTCCTTTATTACGGGGTAAGTTAGCCCAGCACTGCGCCTACATTCCTTCCTAGCCTCGTCAATGGCAGACGCAATTAAGACATTCCTTACGACCGCATGGTAGTGCTTGTTCCACTGTTTGCCGTGTAAGTCTGAACTAAATACAGTTACAAAATTAGCGGCAGCCCTGCATGTTTGGTGGTTTGGGTTTTTTTTTTTTTTTTTTTTTTTACAAGCTTCTATTTCAAGGTGACCCTTTTCCTGTTTTGCGTGTCACCCCAAGTGTTGCTGCATGCATACTGAACCAACGCTCTCCCAGTAATTAACACCAGCACTTAATGAAGTCCAGCTGCTGCGATGGCAAACTGAAGGGATGCCAACCTTTGCAAACTAGTGCTTGGGCTACTCCAGTTACAGCTGCTTTAAAACCACAGCAGTCAACTTCTCTTTGCCTACTTCTCAGAGATAATTCTTAACAAATAAGACAAGTGTTTGAAATTAAGCATTTAATAACAAAGCTTATCTCTGAACTAATATTTCAAGCTGGAAATGATATAAAGGGCTGGATCAACTTAAATGAACGCTGCAAAATTAATAAAAATCCTGAGCAGCAAATGAAAAGCTAAAATGAAGATTTGCACTGTTAAACATAAACCTTTAAAAACCCTAGAAGTGCAGTTCCAAGGGAAAATTGAAGACAGATTCTTCAGCAATATCTGTGCCTCTGAACTCCTTTCCTGGTCCAGTACCAGAGACATTAACAGCAAATACTTTATTAAAATAATGCACTCTCCCAGTTGTTTCATTACATGCAGCAGCATGGTGGGGATACTAGGTGAATGTTTGAAAAGGCTTGCATTGTAACTCATACCACGTGAATTTTCAAAAGAGGCAAAGGAACTCCTTCCATAGTCTTCCTCTACATGTGCCTTCTTGCTCAGCTCCTTTATCTACATTTCTTAATATGCTGTTTTACCATGCAGAAGTACCGATAACATTGCCCAAATTAAGTGGGAAATTTCTAAACTCCTCTCCATAGCCAAAAAAACCCAATTCCAAACTGCAAAACACACCTTCCTTCCCACACAGTAGATATTACATCCCAGATTTCCACTTTACATACCCATGCAGGACTCATACTTTGGTGACAGATGCTAACCTGAGCTGGAGACAGCAAGCTGAACTTTCCTGGGGGGGAAGACCCACACCCACTGCCAGGACTGAAGCTGAGGGAAGCAGGGAGGGCCAGACAGGTGAGCTGAGCTCAGCCAAACAAGGGCAGAGCCAGGGCAGATGTACTTAATTTTCAAAATTGCTAACAGAGATAATGGCTTCCACTAAGTGGCCTTTTAAAAGGCACAAGGGAAGGCAACTGGTTAATTTACTTTGATTTGAAATAATTTACACATAGATAACATATATCAATTTACAAATATATTCAGGACCAGGAAATCAACAGTTCTTCCAAGTAGGGGTTAATCCAAGGTACAAGTCCTGCAATTGGTCCAGTTTTTCCACCAGAGACCTAACATTGCACAGGATCAGTATTAAAAGTACATCCTCGTTTACTCTGGATGTCCATGCTTGTTTATAAGTTATATATAACACATAAACAAAATCATTAGCTTACACAACAACATAGTCCTTAGAAAACAGAAAAAAAAGGGTGCGTGCAGAGCAGCGCCAACCTCCAAGCACAAATTCCTTTGTTCTCCTTAATGCTAGCTCTGGACCCCAGCGATGACACCAAAGGAGCTGCACTGAAATCACTGCACAACCTGGCAGCATTCCGCAGTGGATCAACATTTCACAGGCAGGAAGGTAGCAAAGGGCTAAAAGCCAAGAACCCAACTTCGGTTTCATTTACAGAAAATATTGCACATATTACACCATATATTTTTCTTATTGTAAGTTTGATATTAAATTACCCAGACTTTCACAGGGAAAGCCAATTTTTAATTATCCGAAAGCCGTGGCGGCTAGGTCCCACCAGGGCAAACCATGCGAAGGGACGTGCTGGTTCCGCATGGCATGGTACAAGGCTCACAAGCCTCGCGCATGCATTGGCCTCTGTGTAAGAGTCAACCATGGAAAAAAGTCTGTTTACAACAAAAGGCATCTGGTAACCATGATCATTGTGCCTTAAAACTGAACATTTTAGATTTCTTAGCTCCCTCTTTTGTTCAGTTTTAGTTCTCATGCTTGCTGTTTTCTGCTCTGCCCTGTTCCTTTTTTGTGCACGTTATGAACCAGCACGACAAAAAACTGCGTAGTCAATCACACCACTGATTTTTGAACAGGTAAGCGTTATTAGTTTCACCAAAAAGAGGTTCATGGGTATATTTTAAATTCATTTTTCAAATCATTTCACAAGGCAGCTACCCTTTCTCCTGCGATGATAAAGCTCACAACTTGCTAGCGTGGAAACTCAAGGGAATTGTCTACTTGAAAGTAGAGCCTGAACTGCTAAATATGGATTCAGAACTAGATATTGAAACCTTCCTGCTTCCCAAACGTTGGGTGTTCAGATCCAGCCATGCAGGCTTTACTCAGACTTTACACTTCACGTTCCTCTCATGTGTTGGTGGTGCTTAAATGCAAACAGCCAGCCAGGCCTGCCTCCATGAAATTACAGGTACGTTCTCCTTTGTCCTGGGGGCCTCTTTGTAAAGTTGCTGTGTGCCAGCAGTCGGGTGTTAAGTAAAAGATGTACAATAATTTCTGAAGGAAAAAAAAGTCCTTCATTATGAAACTGGCAGGCAGAGGAACTGAGGTTCCTTATAGGATACTACCGTGTGTCCAGGACTGTAAGAGGTAAGGCCACACACACCTGACGATGAAGTTTCTTCTATATATGCACGAATAGAAGAACAGGTGTTTTAGGATTATGTGTGGGAAGCCGAATCTGTAGATCTTTCAATACTGCTGAATTGATTCTCACAGTACCCTAGGTCACTGCTGTATCTGCATAGATGCAGCTACCCCTGTGTAACGCAGCGTACACACTCTGTGGGTGCCGTAATTCATAAAGTGAGTTACTTTATGAATTAGGTGCATGACAGATGTGGCTCTGTCAGGATAAAGCAGCAGCTTTGAACGTGCCACAGGGCAGAACTTCAGAGAAGGCACTGTACCACACCGGGTTTTAAGAAGGAGATTCAGGATTCTGGCATCTTGAACTTTAAACCTGCTCCTGAAGCAGGCACATTTTGCTTAGACAAGATATAACTTTATTGTACATTATATCAGGAATAGAATAACTTTTTCTTACTGAAGTGGAAAAGCATGTTTCCACAGTCTTTATAGTGTTAGCTTTCACGTTCTTCAGGAAGTTACCCCCTGATTTGCCACAGGTCTGGAGCCTCCCCGTTAGCCAAGTCGAACACTGACAAACCCGAAAGGGATGCTGCCGATAACCCCCATCTCCTCTCAGCGCGTGTGGCAAGGGCTGGCGCTGCTTCTCTTGTGTTCGCTTTCCAGACAGGGAAATACTAATTGTCTTTTAAAAATCTCTATAGTATTTTGTCAATATTTTTTTATTACAGCAGAGTATGTATAAATATTTTATTGTAAACCAAGGGCCTAAAATAAACAGTTTAGTAAATAGTTATTACATTACAAGGAAAAACATCTGTGGAAACTGTTTTCCATGTAATTATTCTTGCTATTTTACATTAGCTCTCAATGTGAATTTCTTTGGCTCTAATGTTTCACTTGTTCTAAATCTTCCTCCTTGTTGCTATTATTAAAATCTTAAAAAGGTGCCAAATCTTAAATGAAGAAAAAAAAATGATTCGCTAGAAATTATTCATATCACACTGAGCCTCTACTAAACCTGGCAGGGGTGCAATATTTTCGGTGAAATTAACATAAAATATACAACTGCAAATTATCCAGGAAATAGCTATGTTCTTTACAGCGCGCATTTACATTTGGTAAAAAATGTTCTACTTATCTGTCTAGCACAAAGCTCCAATCGCTTCCAAAGGCAGTTTTAAAGGGATAGCGATAGCTCTGCAAAGGGAGCACGCTCCTCGGTGCGGCTGGAAGAAATAGCTGGTGGGGTAAGTGACCTTCAATAATTACTGGAGGTGACAGCCAGCGCTGGACATTCCTTGTTGCAAATACTAACAATCTAATTTTAGATTTATTTCCCTTTTGGATGGATTTCTTCTCTTAGGCCTAAGTCCTTTCTACTAAAGACAAGAAAAACTGTAATACCATGTAAAATGCAAATTTTGCTGTAAATATTTTATAAAATTGTTGCATACATCCCAAAAGCTATAGGTCTTAATTGAGAGCAGGCTATTTTTCCAGTCAATATATGGAAATGGAAAATGCTAATTCATGTTTTTCTACTTATGAAAAACCCTGGAGAATGGCAAAACCACAAATGCACTCACTTTAATATTATAAATATAATTTGGCTCCCTCTTTGCAGTCCCCGATGTCCTGGCTTTTATCTCCCAATGGCTGCAGAGGAAGAATCAGAGAATTGCTTTTACATCCCCTGCGCAGGAAGTCACCCCCGCGCGCTGCCAGCTTGGCAAAAGAGCAACAGCCTGAGCTCACAACCGCGGCAAACAGGAACTGAAACAAGAAATTCCAGCGCTCTTACACAGGAAACAAGCCCGAACGACAGCAAACCTGCGCAGAGCGAGCGGCGTGTCCACTCGGCCCCGCTGCCAAGAGCCGCTGCTGCTACGGGCCGGCTGCGTGGAGGAGCAGCGCTGTCCCCACGCTCTCCCCGGGCCCCGTGGCTCTTCCATGGGTTTCTTTGCTCCCTTCAGAGCAGCCAGGGGCTCGGATAGAAACAACCTCTCACGAATTGTACTGAACATGACTAAAAGTCATTTAGCCTGCTCCCACGTATCGTTACTTGAGTTTGTTTTTATCCATCTCCTTTTCATTTCCTTGTCAGGGAAAAGACTGGTTTTTGCAACTTCTAGAAGAGAAATCATTAGGCTGTTAAAGTTAAAACTCTCCAAAGGTCATTGATGCTGGCTTTGAAGACTGAAAATGATATTATTCCCCATTAGACTTTTAATCTCATGATTAGAGCTAAAGTTAACATGGCTGTTTCATTTTCTGCCAGGCAAGAGTAAACTCATTTTTTCTTTCTCTACCGGAATACTTAATGGCATCCTATCTTGATGAGCACCATCTCATAGTTAAACACTACCAACAATGGAAATGCAAAATACTTTGCAAGAGGTCTGTTGAATTTTTAAATGCTATACGATTAACCCTGAGCAGTCTTACTACACGCACAGCAAAATCCAGTCACGGAAATCCCACCCGAGCCAAAGGATCTACTCTTGGTTGTCAAGACTGCAGTCCTTGCTGGCACTGGCAGGGAGACAAGGGGGGAAGGATCCATCTGTTCCCAGTTTGAGCTCTTACTCCTGCACGCCCTAAACCTTACCCTTACCAATGCTTCTGAACCGAGTAATGCCAGTGAGCGCAAGTGGGACCTGACGTGCCAGTAAGCGCTTACTTGCGGGAGTGAAAACTGCCCCTTAGGCTCCTCCTGGACATGAACGTTAGATTTGTGAAAACCATGCAGAAAACTCTGTGAGGCAAGAATTTACAGGTGCGCGCTAGTTTCAAACCCCGCTGTACAGCATTCACTGCTATTACAGGCAGACGTGTGGAAAAAATTCAATTTTCTTCATTCAAGACAGCCTCTGATAACCAACTAGTAAAACTCAGACCATAATTTCTTATTCAGTGTTCCACATGAGATGCATTTTGCTGAATTTAACATGTTTTGCTGTTAATGGATTTCACAGTATGTTGCCATTTTTATACAGCTGTCCAAATAAAATGTTGTGTACAACGATGTGCTTTTACTGTATTGCTAGCCTGCAAATGGCAGCCACTTCCCAGTTTAAACCTTAAGAAAATGGGAAAACTCTTTGACTAGGCCATTTAATATAAGTATTTTGGGTCTCTAGAGTTCTTTTCCTAGTAAGTCATGTTCAGACAAGAATAAAGATGCAAGATAGATATAATTACACCTTGTACTTTTATGGTCTAATAGTATTTCCACTGAAAAGAAAGACAAACCTCAGTATTTTCAGGTCTTAATAATAAAAGTATCGAGTCATAGTTCTAGAGGTAACAGACCTTTGTGTTACTTGAAATCTGGCTTCCTAGCCTGCATGACAAATGACTATTCTCTTTAAAACTGCAGACCAAGGTTTAGATTGCAGGGACTACTGGTGCCCAAAACACAAACCACTGGGTTGTTAACCGTTTACAAGAAATGTCTGCGCTGAACCGCAGAACTTCTGACCTTCACCACTGTGAGCTGCTTGGCAGTGAAGTGTTCACAAGCAACTGCACATCTCTGTTTCCAAACAGCCCGCTCAGAAAATATATTGTGAGTTTTCCCCACATCAACTCTACGTGGACTCTTTGGCACCCAAACTCAAATGCTTACATGTGGAAATCTCCCACAGCCAAGGAGTATGACGGGTACCTGGGCATTAGATGCCCTGACAGTGGATGTGAACACTGTTAACACACTTAGGAAAAAAATCCTCACAAGTTTCAGTGAAAACATGAGAAGGACCTAGCATTCCTTTTAATAATCCTCTAATAAAACAGCTAACTTTTCTGATACCTTAAGTATTTTTGTACTATTGGACTTCCATCTAACTATGGTGTAGTACAATATGCTTCCTTTTATTTAAGAGACAAAAAAAAAAAAATTAAAAGGACTACAGACTTAAATTTCAGGCCATTGTTTTTCATTATTGTCATTACAAAGAAAAATTTACAGATTGCTTTTTCATTGTATTTTTTAAATTTTTCTTTCTTGAACTAAGTCAAAGGATATATAACTTTAAAAGGCTTAAATTAAAAGAACTAAAATTCCCCCTCTAGATTTTCAGATGCAATAGAAAGTAAACTAACATCTCATAATTTAAATTCCCCATCCCTTGAAAGTTCAGGTTTAACACAGACAGTGTTGATTTCAGATTCTGGCCCATCAGAATCAGCCTCCAAAGGAAATTCTCTCCATTGATGTTCTGTAAGTGGAGGCACAGCTACTAGAAGTTTTAAAAGATTTTAAAGGGATAGGGAGGATTGTTTTGCTTTCCTTTTTTTTCCCCAAATCCTAGACTTTAAGAATACGTAGTAAATCAAAAGGTCAAAAGTTGCTCTATCCTTTTTTTTTTTTTTTTTTAAGGAAAATGTGGAAAAAAAGGATAAATTCATAACTAGAAAGTTAAAAAAGGAGAAACTATCACTGGAATACTTTCTTCCCTTCAACTCTAGCTATCTATATCCAGCCCAGCTTGAATCAGTTACTGCTCATTGCATGAGGTTTCATCATTTAACTTTCATTGCCAAAATTTATTCCTGGATATAACTCTGAGTCAGGGGGGTTAACAAATATTTGTCCAAACCCCAATAATACACGATAGCTGCTGAGTGCAAAACGTAACAGCAGAGGACATACCAGAGGTGCTGGTTGATGCTGATCCTTTAAAACACCCAAGCTCTACTGGAGCAAAACCCAAAACTAGTGGATCTGCCTAGCCTGAACCATGTTAAAATACTCACCTCTGAATACAGAATAAGATACAGTCATCATAAAACCTAAACACTTCACAGTTACACACACAACGTTCACAAGATTTGGCTGGGTTTTGGATGGATGATGTGCATCCGAAGACAGGATTAAACCTCAGGTAGGCTATGATTGACTGAAGTAGCCATTTATACACATCAGAAGTGTGCTGTGCAGTCCCTACCTGCAGTGCCTTTTTTTGTCGTCTTCTCCACCAATTCAGGAGGTGCCAAAGAAGGAAACACCAGACCAAATGGGGTTTGGTGTGTTCCTACAGGAAGCAGGAGGTAAAAAGGTACAACTCCTTCCCATGGGGCTAGCACCTCATTCCCTCCATCTGCCCCTGGGTTCGTGCCAGCAGGACAAGCCACCAAACACAAAGCAGAGCTGGGGCAGGGGACAGCATATTGGTGAAGGAGATGACTATGGGAAACACCATGACAGTGAGGTGTTTCGGCCTGCTGTGGAGCTCTGCCTTCTGAAGACCATGGTATTCACACACATGGTTTCTTTGATTTGTTTCAGTTGTGGCAGGACAAAAAAAAAAGTTTTTTCATTTATAAAATCATGATTTGCCTGGTCTTTAAGTCTGACATGGGTGCAGGAAAGTCTGACAGGAGCAACCTGAAGTCATCTTCCTCAAGCTCACAATGGCTACTGGCTGCCGCAAGAATGGTATTTTATTTTTTATTTAAAGAAATTTAATATTTTTAATGGCACACAATGAATCTGCTAAGTCAAAATATTCAATTCAAGACCACCTGATTTTTACAAAGGCCCAAAGCTGTCAAATGTTACTAATGAACTGAACGAAAAGGAGTTTGTGACAAAAACTTGCTGTACAAGCAAGCGAACACACCTGGTGCAAACAGCAGAGACCATCCATGCAAAGGCTGTATCTGTGCTGGGAGATTTAAAACACTGGAAAAAAGGTAAAAACATTTAAATCATATACACGGGCTTCCTTCATGGGCATCACTTGTGAGGAACCTCAGGGTAGCACAGTTTTCCTCCGTAAATGAAGAAAAAGGTGTCAGTACCCCAAAGAGGCAGAGCACGCATGGAGGGCTGTGTGGGATTGACTTGCTTGCCAGCTATGACAAAACAGAAATAATTATTTTTAAGCACCACGCCAGTGGGTAACCTCTTGTTCTGGGAGACCAGATTAAATCTTCCCCAAATAAGGATGCCATTTAGTTTGAACTAAAATTAAAGGCAACGGGCCAACTGTCTCTCTTTGAAGTCAATCAAGTAACAGGAGGAACAAATCTGGAGCTTCACCACACAGACAAACCATCTCTCTCTGATAACTAGCGCTAGGGTTAGCATATGTACACCAGTACCCTTACTGGTGCAGAACCATAATAAAAAGAAGAAAAACATTTTAGGTCCAATGCTCTGAAGTGCTGGATGTTGAAGCACATACTCAGTCAGAGCAAAATCCAGAATTTTATTAATAGAACAGGAATTTAACTAGTATTATACACTTTTTCATTTTCCTATGACTGGAAACAGTCTGGAACCTTGTCTAGGTTTCCCCAAACAGGTAAAAAGAGTGTTTTATAACTCTGCCTAAGGTAATTCCTAACTAACCCAGTATGGGCTTTTCCAGCTTCACTGAACATTCATTGCTTTGTTCCTTATTTACTTCTCGTATTTCACCTATCTTTCATAAAAAGGCACAAAGGTTTCTGTCCCCTAAGAATGGCAGTACTGGTACCCGATGTCTCCAAACCAACAAATTCATTTGGCAAATCAAGAAGAAACAGGGCTAACATCTACTTTCTCCAGATAAAACTGTTATCTGCTAATAAGCTCCCCTAAAGAAGCCATCCACACCTGGATTTTCGGCCACAACTGATACAGACATTAGTCCCACAGTTCACATGAGGACAAGAACAACTTCCTGAAAACATTACTGATCTGAAGTCTGAAGACTACACCGAGAAATGATGGAGGGTTTGCTCCTTCCTCCACCCCCAAAATATTCTGGTGTTTCTTCTGCCAAAGTAGGACCCAGAGGGGTGCTGAGTCCTCCACTAGGAAGGAGCAGAGTCATTTTGCCATCTGCAGGGAGAACCCAAACCCCATATGGTGAGGACTCGCTTTCTTTTCCAGTCTGAAGATTAGCAAAGAGGGGCTAAGAAATTTGTGAACTTCAGAGATATGTGGCCACACGCATATAAAGTATCTGAGAAACAGGCAGAAAGCATCTCTGCAGACCCTTAAATACAGACGTACAAGTATTCAAGGTTAACAGCATTAATAAAAATGAAGAACAAGTTACACATTCAGAGAAATCCCTGCTAAACAGGCCAAAGTTTACTGAAAAATAGCATTTTTTGCCGCACTGCCTAACTGAGGTTGAACGGCTGGGAATAGATTGAGGTGCTTGCTAATGATAACTTTGAAGAAACATCACACTTAAGACTCAGACTGATTGCAGAAAAGGTGTTTTATCAACTGCTCCCTTTATGAATAAATATGAAACTACCAGGAAAATGTTTAAACAGGTGTAATCACAACTGCATATGAAAATTGAGTTTGGAGGCTGTAAGGAATCTTAACACAGTTAAGAAAGAATGAAAGCAATGTAAAACTGTGATCATAGCCGATTATGCATGTATCATGCAAAACAGGAATGTTGTCATAGCAGCTATAAAAATGTCAGTGAAAACTGAACTACTATTACCAAGTTGTAAATGAAATGAAAAATGCAAAAGGAATATGTGAATGAATACATTAAGGGAAATGTTATTTCTTTCCTGGTAGATAAACAAGCAAAACAAAATACATTCTTATGAAATGGAGTAATTTGTGTGAACAAATACGCATAGATAACAATTGCAGGAGGCCACATCTGCACAGTATGACTGGATAAAATTATTAAGATTTTGAGTAATGAATTTTCCAGCCTTAGAAAGGGACAGTAAAAATATACTGTTATGAAACCAGTCTCAATGTTAAGAAAACAATTAGGTAATAGAATATATGAAGGGCAAATATTGTTTGTCGTAAAGTAAAGGGAGCTGCTTCTGTCTGTTAGCAATGGCAGTTTGGCCTTTAGTGTGGCTGCACTGTTAAAACGTGTGGCTTTTAAAACAAAACATTTCTAGCCTTTTATCCACTAGACTCATCACAACGTTATTTAACTACATGCACAAGTGCTCAACGGTAAAAATAATTAACACAAAAAATAGAGTTGGACAAAATAATAGGAGCTAGTGGCATGAGCAAACCCCTCTGCCCGAGAGCCCCAGCCAGCAGCAAGCTCCACTCGGGCAAAGTCTCCTGCCGTGGCGCCAGCAGGACTCCAGCCAGCCCGTGGCGCTCGCACATGGTGGGATTAAGGCTCTCATGTGCATGTGGAAACGTCATGTATGTTGTTCGTCTGTTAAGATAAGGGCACTTCGCCTTTTTCCACTAAAATCAGTCTTTTGCAATATCCAGCCAGTGCAAAATGAAAGTCTAGTGCATATCGTTAATTAAGGCAAGTCCACGTAGAATTGGATATTGAAGCAAGCACTGGGTAAATATATGAAGGTTGTACCTTCATTTCTGCATTAAAAGAGCAATTACTTGGAATATGCTTTACAAACATCAAAGTTAAAAAAATATTTTTGAGTTCCTAATGTGTCCATAATTAATTCACACATTCAGCTGTTGAGCCCAGAAATATGTTCCTGTTGATAATTTGCATCTAATGCTTCAAAAACAATCTGGCACATTTTTATTTGCCTTAATGCCTGAAAGCTATTACCAAGATAGTGCTTTACAATGTCATCATCATTGCTACCACTTGTATGCTTTAACTAACACTAGTGCTTAGGTCTGAAGAGTTTCCCTCAAGAATTAAACAGTTTTGTCTCAGGACACAATGTCATGACGGTATCTTAATGGAAGGGAATGTATTTACTAAAGAGCGCCCTTAAACTTTAAATCAATTAGAATGCAAGTACTGTGATAAACGAAATACCCAGGGAAATGGGAATTTTACAAGAATTAAAGCTGCCCTTCTTCCAATATTGACTACACTTATTGCAGATAAAATAAAAGATGTGTTACTGTAAGACACATTCTCAGAAGCGTTAGCCATCCTCAACTCGCAAATCACTGAGAACGCAGAACAAAGCACTTCACAAGATCAGGCCTGAGTATCAGAAATGCTTCACATCCCCATCAGAGATGCCCAGGGCTAGTACTTCCACTACATCCTTTTCACACACACGTGCACTTAGAATCTACTGTGACAGGCAGGAGGCCGTGACCATCCAAAGTGAGTCCAAATGTTTGTTTACATAATATACATAATATAAATTAGCAATTTTGTTAGGATCTGCATTTATGAAAACGATGAGTTCTTAAAATACAAAACGGCTTCATTTTTTAAACAGATGAGGAAAACATAACTGAGAATATATTGGTTTATGTTTGATTTTGAATACTATCTCACCCCTTCACCACTGTGCTGGTTTCATCTCCGCGACTGAGCTTGGTTGCAACTGCTAATTCTGTTGAACATCAAACCAGCTTTCTGAATTACTGCTTTCTAGAAACTTATTATTGTCGTTTGACCTCTTATGAGCAACAATCTAATTTTGTTATTTTTAAATATGTTACTTTTAAATGTTAACAAAATAACAAACCTGCATTTGGTAATGTTTTGTTTAGAATACTTGTATGCATCTGAAAGAAACCTGTGGATGGATGATACCCCTCCTCTTTGTGTTTAATTCTGAGTGTTTCCAGAACTTGAAACATGATCTCCAAGGGCAGGAAAGGTAATTCAGATACTTGGAGTCCTGCACTACATTCGATGTATGATATGCCACGGCTCAGGGCGGCACTCGGAAACTCCCCCCATTCCTCCAAACACGGGGTTTAAGTTGGTGGCCCCCACCACAGCACACGGGGAGGTAGTTACCCAGACAGCAGTCCAAGAACCAGACCACTGAACGATTTCCATGTGACCCCTGGAAGTTTTCCCTCCAGCACTCCCTTTTGTCCCCAGTGGCTCTCAAAGCACAAACAGGGCCTCATGCTCCACATCGCACACACGGCAACACGGCCAGCCCGCGCCTCCCCCACCTCGCTGCTCACCAGCATTCAGTCATCCATACGTGAATTCTGACTGGGAGCGCTGGCAACCGCGCGCGGAAGGAGAGGAGCGGCACTGGGGAGGGCTCTGCCGGGCTCCGAGGAGTCGGAGGGCCTCTCGCGAGTCCACAGACACACTCGTCCCGAGCAGGAGGCAGAAGGTGTGCCAGCAATCCCAGCGTTAGAGCATGACCAGGAGTCCTTATTTTCCCTGTTCCAGCACCAACTGCGCCCCGGTTGAGTTTCCTGTGCACACTTGCCAGGAGACTTTAGTAGAGAAAGAGAGAAAGAAGGGTGGGGACAGATGTTCAACTTTTTTGAACGTTAAAACCTTCATCTAACCGGGACAGAGGGAGGTACTGCAATGTCCACTTCTCTTACTCAACAGCTGAGGGCCCCAGCATGGATCAAAGGCACTTTCCCTTGATGCTGGGTGACCTGACCTGCTTGGAGAGCAACAAGTCTGTGGAATTTTGTGCACCCTAAACCCATTAATTAGAGCACCGGGCCTGGCTGTGGGAGCAGCACAGCCGTAAAAACCCTGGGCCAAATCCTGATGTTCCCTGCGCAGGGCTCCGAGCGGGGGCTCCCTGGGCAGTGTGGGATGGGGAGTGCCAAGGCCCCTTCCCCAAAGCAGCCACCGCAGTGGGGACTCAATGGTGGCCCTGTAATGGAGACTGAAGTCCCAGGGCTACCCTAGCTGCAGGGGAGAAGCTGCACTGGCAGACTTCTGTGCTTCTGGCTGCTGCCATGGCTGCTCAGTGCCCCCCATAGAGCCCGCGGCCGCCCGCCTTCCCCTGCATCTAGCCGAGACTGCACATCAGAGGCAGTGGTAGGTGGGGAGAGAAGGGGGAGAAGCTTTAAACGTTGCCAGGTCAGCGCAACAGGAGGTGAGCAAGTACAGAGGCAGCAAGAGCTACTCCAAGTTTTTGATATAGTCCCAGGTGGACTCCCCAACGCCTGTAAATGTTTCAAAGGGGGGGGGTCCCCCTTCTGTGGGCATGGAAATGTTTCAAAGGAGCCCCCAGCCAGCGCAAAGTTTCAAAGACCTCTGCTCTCTAAAAATTCCACCCTGAACCCCCTCAGCTGAAAGCCTGTCTAAACACATCCCTTCCTGGCTAACCACAGCTGAGCAGGTCTGTTGTGCTGCTCCCAGCCCTCCTACAGGCCCCAGCGTAAAACAAAACATCCACCACCTACCTCCTCTGGGGATGTATCCAGCCTGCTCCTTCCCCAGGGACCCTACGCAGGACCCAGTGTACCTCTGTGTTTGCGCACAGGATATGAAGGGCTAGAGAGCAGAAGGGTAGTTTTTCAAAGCGGTGTGTGGGAGTAGCACTGGAAATTCCCTGCGTACTGCTTTGAAAAAAATAAGCCCCCTACCTCCGTGAATTATGAGCAGGGCCTCCATCTCCAGACTGAGGAGCTGAGAGGTTGAAGAGGGAGGCACAGCCAACTTAACTGGATGCACTTTTTAAGACTGATGTAAGAAATAAATGAATTCTTTAATCGCATTATGGACGCTGATACTTAAGAGCTGTTGCTGCTACAGAGCAGGAATTCCTTTGTTGACAGTCACTTGAGCAGAGTATAAGTGTAAACAAGTGCTAACAATGTCTCGACTATTGATTTCATGTTTCCCAAAGTATGAGAAGAAAGTGCTTCTGAGAGGTCTTGGATTATCAAAGCCAAGGGTTTTTTCACCTAAAAATTACACGGCAAGGCTAACTTCATTGTCTTGGCTCACTTCAAATTCAAACGAGAGATAAAAATCTCTCCCTGGAAATGCTTATCCTCCTCAAACTCTTATCTTAGATTGGTATCAATCATTCATTTTCCCCAGACAGCACCTCAATGACTATATTAAACCAGACACCTTAATTTGAGACAGGTACAAGATCACTGAGATGAGTCCAACCCAAGGCTCCTAAGGAGACACAGTCTGAGGGAAAGCTTCCCTCCACTCCTCAAACACTCGTATGTTCACCCTGGGATCTCAGTGCCCCCCCAGCACATACAAATCCTCATCTGTAGATCTTAACTTGACCACGATTACATTAATAACGCCTGTGACGCAGACCTGGGCTGCAGAAACAGCTGTAATAGCTTCTTTCTCTTGCTGCCCATCTGGCTAGGCTTGGTCTAACACAGAGAAGGGAAACTCTTGCACCCCTTTTTTTATAAGCAATAAACCAGCCTGAGCGATAAGGAGGCATGTGCCCATCTCTCCTATGTCCCAAGTAAGGGATCCAAGCTCCCAGGCTTCGAACAAAGGGCACAGGAGCAAGCTTGAGCGGTGATCTATCACTCCACTATTGCTGACCGAGCACCATGCAAATTAACCCCCAAAAAACTGCACAGCCTTTATTGCAGGAGAAATGGTGACATCTCTCCTTTGCCCTTCAGTATTCCCCAGTAAGAAACAAATACCAAAAGCAGGCTCACTGGCAGCACCCTTTTGGAAGCAGTCACACATCCTGAAGGAGAGGGGCCCCAAGGGCCTCGTGAACCGAGATGCCCAGAGCGGGAGGACGTTTGGCTCCATATTAAAGGTTTCTATATATCTCTCTTTCCTAAACTGCACCATAGAAAAAGGCAGTAACTTGAACACAAGGAACGTTCTCAGTCCGTATATCTCAGTGAAGTGGCACAAAGACATGACACCAAAGTGGAAAAACCACGCCTTCTCTTACCATGTCCTGGTATTTACAATGTTCCAGGTGTAGAGAACTAAGTCCATATGCACCTCTGTATTTACACAGAGTTCTTCCAAACAAGTATAATAGCTTATGTACAGCTTCAAGGAAACAATAGGTACAGTTTTCACAAACAGCAGCACCTCACTTTTCTCAGCTTCCTATGCCTTCTACCACCGTTGTTTTCCAGCAGCCCTAACAGTGAACCTTGTAACATCATATATATCAACATGTATTATTCCAGACAGCACTAATCTGGGGATACACATAAATAAACCTCACACATCAGTCACTGGAAAATGATGAAATTACATCTTTCTAAAAAGAAAAAAAAAAATCCCCTCTCAGATCAAGCAGAACCTTAACCCAGCACTTCGTGACCTTTGTATTTAAAAATCATTTATTAGCTACTGGATCACAAATTAAGTTGAAACAAGTGCTAAGCTTGCCTAAGGATTTCTTTCTTTCAGGCTTCTCACCAAAAAAAAAAAAAAGAATCGAGGGGGGAGCTACATGAAATCACTATGGTCCAATTAACAAGGATCTCACTCTTCAAGCTTGCAAACAAGAGATTACATTAACACCTGCTACAAAAGCAAACAATTTTAGATATCTTCATCTTAACCTGCTTGACATTGACTTCAAACTCCTGCCTGGCTCTCAGATGAAAATGGTTGTGACTGACATGTATATTTTTCATCTGGGGGTAGGGGTGTGAAGACTATCCGTCCCTATTTCTCTGGTATTGATGCATAATTCACTTCAAAGACAACAGGAATTACCTACATGCATTGATGGAAGAACAGTTTCCTAAATGTAAAACTGTTGAAGGAGAACCATTATGCTTATGGGAGATAAATGCTGCATGTGAACATGTGAGACACACTGGGTGTGCTGTAGGGTCCGTGAAGGGTCTCATCCAACATATGCCTACAGTGGCATGTGTACATAACTCCTTTGCCATCTATGCATCAAAATAAACTGACCTCTTGGGCCAACACATATATTTATAACATCTGTACAGACAGGAAAAACAGTTCTTTGCATTCATCAGAAAAGCACTCATACAGCTGCAGCAGAAATACAACCCTTCAGCTTACAGTAACACTTTCCTGCAAACTCTCGCGACAGGACTGTAGCAGAAGGCAGCAAGCACTGATTTTTCAAACACCCGTATGTCTGACAAGTTGAACTTTCCGAAGTCCAGAATTGTTGGGAAAAGGAGAAAAAAAACGACTGCAATAACTCTGTAAGTGTTTTGTTTTGACAATGTTCCTCAGGAATTCACCACACTTAGCTGGGAAAATGCTAGCAGTTAAATCTATTCAATGTCATGACATACAAAATTGAAACATAATTGCTCCTAAGTGGTTGACAACTGGCAAGTACTTTTTACATGGATAGAGAGAAATTTATGCTATCAAATGGAAGATACTGTCAAAAGTTTGATTTTAATATAAATGAAAATGCTACATGAGGACTCAAAAGGATAAGGAAAAAAGCTCAGCAGTAACACTTTTATAACCACATATTTAAAAAGCTTTGAAGTGAAGAATCATTACATCAAAATCATTTTCCTTGAAAGATAAAAAAATAAATTACAGCATGAATATTAACAAGTTATTAGAATAGTGAATTTCAAAGAGTAGCAAAAAACAAGCAGCCGATGAGTGGCCTAGTTTAAAGAATGTCTTACCAATCATATGGTTAGCGACATGGATTTGTATCTCTCTCTCATTCTCAAAGGTCATCTGGCACTTGATGCACTGATAGGTCTTTTTCTGTTTAATAACCAAAAAGAAATTAGAGAAAACTGCACTGTAGCATAAGGCAAGTGTGATCAGGAATATAGCATGTTACGTGCTTCAACTTTCCTCCACTGAGGCCCTTGCTGTTCATATATCCCCACCAAGACACCAAGTTGGGCTGGGCTGTTCTGGGACCATAAATACAATCTCTAATTAACAGCCTGCTTTAGGAGAACTTTTAATTTCAACTTAAAAAATTTCAAATGACAGTACTTGAAAATCTGATTGAGTACTTGACCCACAATCAGATTGCTTGTGTTGTTTAACCCACTGCAGTAAAAACCCCTGCAGAATGAAACAAAGGGCACTGAAAGGGAACTCTGTTTTCAGAAAAAAGATCAACTTTCTCAAAAAATTCCATCTTTAGTTAAACTCAAAATACAGTAGGCAGAACACCTGTAGTTACTTAAGGAAGGGAAGGACAAAAGGAAAAAATACATTTTGTAATGGTCTGCCATCAGAAACCCTGCTTTACCACACAGAAATGTTTCCTAGCACAATCAGTTGTGCATTTTCTCTGTCTCAGAGTCATACCAGGGAGACTTCGCTGCAGAAGTCAGGAGATAGCGTGAAGAGGCAACTACACAAACCTCTTGTTCCGATAGGGAAAATGGGGTTTGCACTCAGATTGACAGTGGTGTGTGTACTTGTGTAACGTAACAGGAAAAAATCCATTTGTAGAAATTAAAATGCAGGTTAACAAGTCAGCCAAGTTAGGAAGAAAGTAAAACATGAATGCTAAGCTTCTGCACACTTGCAAAAACTCCTGTTTCCCGAAGCAGGAATATAGTGTTTTGGTCTTATGTACATGCCCATGTACTGCATGAGAACACGCTATCTAAATAGACATCTTTTGACATGTAATTTAGTAAAATTGGGCCTATTGTGCCTACTTCTTCCTAGAGAATGACTTACTGCAACACTTGCCACCAGGCATGAGCCTGAGCATGCAGTCCATACCCTTACTGCTAGCGTGGATGGCAGCAGAACGTATGTGAAGCCTCCGCACGCCGGCCACAAGCTCAGTTAGCTGAGGAATGGATGAGAACCCCAAGCCATTAGCACTGAGAAACCCAATTAAGTAAACAACACTCTCCTAACTTCTCTAAAGCAAAATATTTTGCAGGTATCTTTTGTGCACATTATTTTTTTTTTACAGCCTCCACCCCACACCTGGGTACAGAATCCCATTTGTAGGACAACAGTAATAAGTCAGAAGTTTTGAGTTAAACAGAGGAGTTGCTGTCACCCCCTCTGCGCATGGGATCCAATTTCCTCAAGCACCTGCTGAGGAAAGAACAAATTAGGTGCTGCCAAGAGCTTCTTAACTACTTCCCATGTCATCGATGGCAACAAGTTAGCCTGCTGGAGGTTAATGAACACGCTGCAATACCATAATAACAAATGCACCACGCTATGGATGTTATGCGTATTCCATGAATTCTGTACGCAGTATGTGTTTGCACATAGGCAGGACTTTCCAGGCTAAAATAACAATGGGTGATTAACATAGTAATAGGAAGAAGGCTGTTCTCCATTGGCCGAAACCTGACACAGCCAACCATATAAAAGGAAATAGTTCGGATTGGCTAGTTATCCCTAGGCAGCTCAAGAAAGTATCCTCCTGGAGTCCATTTGGAAATCAAGGCTGTTAATGGAAAAGCAGCTGGATTTCTGCAGCCCTCTTTCTTGGGAATCTATTCCAATAGACAAGCACAGCACACATACATACACATGTCCTCGCAAACAGACTGGCATACACATGCTGAGGGCTCCTAACTCTAAAACCAAAACACAAAAAACCTTGGAAGAGAAAAATGGGATTGGGTGGTGAATGACTCATATGGTCCCATTTAAAACTCGAAACCTTCCTCTTTGGTACAACTTCAAAGCTGACTAAGTTCTGTGCCTTGTTCAACACTTATCTCTGTTATGAGGGTTCCCTAAGTAACTAGCTAAAAACGACAACATTTCAGCTCAATTCTGTTTCAAACCTTTAAAGTTATATTAAACACAGACAAATGACTCATTTTTTTTAATTGATTTCTGTGCTTCTGAGAGCTACTAGCAGATCTGGAGACAAGATGTCTTTGTTTATCCACAGACCCAGTGCGAACTCCTCCACACCATCTCACAAACTTCGGAAACACTCCGCTTGGCGTGAGCACCCCTCGGAGAAGACGGCAGATTTCAGACTTCCTCTGAGTGTTATCTTTAGCCTCAGCTGAGGCACAGGCATGAAAACGAGCAGCTTAACTGAGACCATGGCTCTTGGGGTAGGGTATCCTGCTTGAGGTGGAGTGAGGCTAAGAAACGGCCTCATACAGGCCACCAAATAACTATAGCTAGAGCAGCACCCAAACGTATATGCGAGAGATGATGGAAGAGCTGATTTTTTAGCTCATGAATAATTATTTTTAAAATAATGTCACAAAACCAGATTTCTGTTCTCAGTAAATGGGGACCACTAGCGTTAATGCAAGGCTGTGTTATTTGTGGCACCAAATACGATCTTCTACTACCATTTTTGTGGGTATTATGGCTTTAAGAACGTTATTAATGGGTCAGTTACCTCTTTTTAAAGTTCTGCCTTCACAAGTGGTAACGAAGGTGCCCAGACTGTGAGGAGTTAAGAGAGTCTAGGTGACGGCATCTAGGTGACGGCATCTAGGTGACATAAGAGACCAGATGAGCAGGCCTTGAGCTGAGAGCTCAAGCCCCATTAAGTCAAGATATTTCATTCTGATCTTGGCACAAAATAGTAGTAATAACAACAGAGGGTTCTGGTTTCTTTTCTGAAGTGACTATTGTTCCCATGGGTTTTCCAGACTGTCCTCCTTTAAATCTGGAAATGGTTTCCTGTTCTACAAAGAAAATATTCCTCCATTCAAGTGGATTTACAAGGGAAGAGAAGGGGTGCGGGGGAGAACAAAGAGAAGGAATTGAGTCCAAGAAAGTGTGCAGGAGAAAAGGAACTGAGTAAAGGAGCACAATAGGGTTCATTCTTCCAACTTTG
Organism: Rhynochetos jubatus; assembly: GCA_027574665.1. Lineage (NCBI taxonomy): Eukaryota > Metazoa > Chordata > Aves > Eurypygiformes > Rhynochetidae > Rhynochetos > Rhynochetos jubatus. The sequence continues at coordinate 16,949,852 of CM050661.1, read as the reverse complement.
TATGCCACCTCCTTTGCTTCCTCAGTCCAACTAACCTTGGTGGGCTAGAAATAGTAACACCATTCAAGATGGAAATTTAATTGAAGTGTAAGCATTTGCCATCATTGTCAATGTTAAACAAGCATTGTTTGTGATAACCATGGTACAGAATAAGGATAAATCTGTGTAAGAGAAAGAGCAGCTTGAAACGTGACTGTTTCCACTATTACAAGGGGCAAGGAGAAATCTCAATACCAAAAAAACCTAGTCGTGTTTCTCAAGACATGCACATACCTCTAGAAGACCTGTTAAAAGGAATTGATAAAATGTATTCAAAACTGAAGCTCCTACACTCAGGAATATGCTCAGAAAAACATGAGAGCATTACCTCTGATGCGATCATAGTAGAATAAAAGGAGGTCTTGAGCTATACGTGTGCCAGTTACTGGAATGGTACCTCCACCTGTGATGCTCGCCTAAAAAACCACTTACAGTCCTATCCAAACAGATTAGCTCATGTAAAACTTTAAGAACCAAACAGGAATTGATGTTAGATCAATCTTTTACTACTAAGACGTATTTTATTTATTCCTCTAAGTAATGCTCCTTATGGAAGTCCATTGACTTGACTTAAAATCTCCTAATAACAAATCCTCCAATGCAGATGTTGCCATGTACACAAGGCAAAAACTTTGTTCGTCTGGAAATCTGACTTTGATGACCATCATGACTGGATCCTAATCAGACATCCTAGAAACAAAGGTGATTGATTCACACATATTTCTTCCTGATTGTTTGCTATACTGAAATGTAAATGAGGAAGACAGAATCAGCAGCATTTTCAAGGGTTCTGTGCTTTCTTTCCTTCTTATGGATAAAAAAAAACAAACTCCAAAACTGCCAAGCAATTCTGAGTGCTTTTTGATCCTCAACTAGCTGTCTCCAACTGATTTTCAGAACAAAACCTCCGAAAATTCAATAGTAAAAAACACAAACAAAATGTAAGAACATATCCATACTCCCTTTGTGTGCTATAAATATATGAACTTAAATACATACAGTAAAAAGGAATTGTTATTTTTCTCCTGCTCTTTTTTCTTCCCAAATATTTTCATTTTTTATTCATCAAGACCTAATATTTATTTTCTTCCCTTCTTTCACTTAGGGGTTAAATCTTAATTTTAATTTTTTTTCTGAAATTCCTTTAGGCTTTCATGCTCACTTCTTCAGTTCAAGAAGTATAAGTGCTGATGGAACAACTTCCTACATCGAAAGAAGTTACAGATTTTGTATGTCATCATCACCTTTTTCATTTGCTTAGATTTCATTCTGCTTATTCTTATTTACTCTGAAGCATATTCCCACTACTTAATATCTAATCTCCCTATATTTTCTTTCTGACTGTACCTTGTCCTAATCTTCATCTGATATTCTGTTTAAGATAGAAAAATCAATCAGGTGTTTAAAAACGAAATATGGAAGTGTTCAAGAACTGGAGAGAAGCAGCTCTTCTCTGGACATGCGCGGGTTACTCTACATGCTTTGTGGACTTAAGATCGCTGCAGTAAAATGGTATTTTACCTGTGCACGGCATGCTAGGGTGACAAGAGAGATGGTGTTCAACTTGCTTAGCTCTGCTATGAAGCCAATGAAGCTAAGTAAACGCTATTCTTGAAATACAGGGATTTATCACCATTTAAAAGACAGCGTAATTCTTTGAAAACCCCTGTGCTAGGCAGACACAAAGGGCACTCATTGCCTTGAGAAACCTGAGCGAAACACCAATAGTTTCCATGTGAACTGGTATCAGAATTCAGGTCTTGTACCTATAATGAGGGGCAAGATAATGAATTATTCCTAATAACAATATATCTGTTCCTGGGATGCACACCATAAAGGTCTCTGACATCAGCATAAGTGCAGGCCATAGACACCTGTTGAAGGTACCATTTCCCATCATCACAAATGCTGATTTTTCATTAGCTTCTACAAAGGAACTAAGAACATCCCTCATGGGATGAAATTCAAAGCATTTACCTTATTGAAGAACTTAAAACTCTCCCTGGAGAGAACAAGTATGGAAGCTATCACTGAAAAGAAAGAGTTAAAGCAAGGAATAAGAGCAGAAAATGGCAATGTATTCTGCTTCTGACGGGCGATAGGAAAGAAAAGGCAATGCTTCAGAGACAGGCAGAGACTTATGAAGTAAGAACTAGTCCTGCTGAAGAGAACAGAGGTGTTTTAAAGAATTTAGAAGGAAATAAAGGCCTGAGGAAGAGGAAGGAGAATGACCTAGCCAGAGCCCTTGCTGAACTCTCAAACAGTGTCACACCGAAGGAGGGATATTTCCATTCCTCATTCTGCTGCAGAATTAGGGGTGTGTGCCTGGAGGCTGAGTCACACACTCACCGCACCCAGAGGGAACAATATCCAGTTGTTTTACTACAACAGCAAAGGCAGTGCCGTGCTCCGAGCTGGCCGCGCACAGCCCAGCGCGGCCGGACGCTGCTGCCCCGCACGCCCCAGCACGGAGCCGGAGCTAACAAGTCCCGCTGGGCACCCAGCCTATTGGAGCATCTATTGGAGGCATCTCAGCCTGCGTCCTCGGGACGTACTTAAGGTCTTCTCTTACTTACTGAGCCACTGGTGTTCTAGTTGAATGGTATTTTCAGGTTCTTTTAATGCAGTAAGATGTATTGGTGGGTGCTTTAATTAGCAGATTGACATAAACAGGCATCTACGGCTGGAATTATTCATTAGGAGTTGGGTGCCTAATTTCCTTAGATACTTTGGAAAATCTCACCCCATCATGTTTAATTAAAAATGTCAGATGATATCAATACTCAGATGTGTCTGTTGTTGGTCTCCCGAGAAGATTTCCAAAATCTACTTCTCATTCCATCTGTTCCTGACAGAGGAAGGACTGACTTGGCCCATTCTTGAACCAAAACGTCAACAGATAATTTTAAAAGACTATAAACTGCAAATGGTATTAATCTCCTGAGTAGGCTTCTGAAACCTTACTTGGATCTGCATGTTCCCAAGTATCTTGTAAGCTAAGAAATGGGAATGCAGGGTATCTGCAAACATTAAGGGAGAGCACACTTCTAAGTAACCTGCACTAGACAGCAACCACCAGATTTGCTAAGAAACCAACTTATCTTGCAGGAGGGCCATGAAGCAGGTCCTTTTAAAATCACTTGTAAAATCACACACACATGCACAAGCACACACGTACGCACACAGGCATTCAAGCAGCCTCACAACATTCACGCTGATAGACATCCGTGAGGATAAGCTCTTCAGCACAGAAATTTGGGTTAGGTGAGAATTTGCGGGGATAGGGTGGAATTCACTACATTTTTCCTCAGAAGCTCCTCTAGCCCTCTGCTCGTGCTCAGTTCCTTGGGAAGAAATAATCTCATTCCTCAGTGTGATAGATCAGATGGGGCTTTTTTGGTTTGGGGTACTCAGCATCTCCTTTTCTCATCGAAATGCCACAGATTTTCTAGATCTGCCAGTTCAGTAGCATCAGAATTCATGGACAAACTCAATCCTCATCGTTCAAGTATCTCAGCAATCTGTTGGCAAATCTAGGGCAGTTCTATGATAAAAAATGTGATGCATTGCCACTAGGATTCGAGAAGCCTGCAAGGCTGAGCAGCATCTCATTTTTCTATGTGCATTACTCTACCTTTCCTCCTGTTTGGTTGGGGATTTTAGTAGCACAAGTGATTTTATAAAGTGACAGTTTAAAAAAAAAAAAATAGCATCAGATCAGTTCACAGTCACACCGAAAGTCTACACTTTGGCCCTCAGATAGTTTAAAGTTCAGCTGTACTTACTCTGGGCACAGGGGACGTCTGGGTACCTTTCCTCTGGCCACTAGTCTCCGGCGTCAGGTCTCGGTGGTCTACCTGAATGTGGCTCTCTAGGTCTTCAGCACTTTCAAATTTGACACTACACTCTGGACACCTCAGACTGCCACACGGTCTCTCATTCACTTCCTGTGGAGTCAAGCCCGAAGCCTGTCCATTGGTGCTCCTGGTCATGCATCCAGCACACAAGCCATAGGGAAGGCCGTTCACATCCAACTTTACCAAGTCCTGCTTATTCCGGAACTCCTTCAAGCACAACGCACACTTGTAGAGTTTCTGCAAGGCCTGGCCGTTGGGCGACGAGGTTGCGGAGTTTCCCGCCAACTTCTGCATATGGAACGTCCCATGAATTTTCAGCTCAAGGGTAGAGGTGACTGTCTGCATGCAGACAACACAGCGAAACCCAGTGAGGGAGTTTCTGAGATCTGGATGCATCTGGCAGTGCTCGATAAACTCCTCCTCGCTCTGCAGCGGCATTTTGCAGATCCGACAGGTCCCTGTATCCAAACTCTTGCTGTGAGTGACTTTGTGCTCCGTCAGGGTCAGGAGTGATGGGAAGCGTTCCCCACAGATGGGGCACATGTAGTGCTTAGCTGGGCCTCGATGGGTCTGCATGTGCTCTCTCAGACCATTTTCTGAGAAAAAGGTCCTTGAGCAGATATTACATTTGTGGCTGCCTTTGATGAATTCTGCTTTCTTCCTAGAGCAGTCATCCTCCCCAGGCCTGATGTTATGATCCCTCAAACGATGGTTCTGCAAGAGGACCTCCATAGTGTAGGCAGCACCACAAATGTCACAGCCATACATGGGTTCAGAAGCATCTACATCATCCTCGCTGGCTTCGTGACTGTTGGAAGTGTCTGGATTCTTCATCAGCATGTTCTGGATATCTGCCCCTTCTGCCTTCTTATTCGTTGGGGTCATGCCGTTAGCTGTACCATTCTCGGCGCTAGCATCAAAAACACAATGCTTTTCCCGCAAGTGCTTTTCAAGCAAGATGATGGCATGAAAAGCTTTGCTACAGAACTTGCAGTTGTATTTTTTGCTGTGGGTTGTGATGTGGCACTGCAGTTCCACCTCTGTGCTAAAGGTCTCCCCACAGAAGATGCACTTGTGAGACTTGGACGGATTCCCCAAGTGACTATGCTTCACGTGGATCTGGAGGTCCACCTCCTTCCTAAAATCCCAGTTACAGGCTGTGCAACGATACATCTTCTTTTCATTGCTGTGCTTGACTGCCAGATGCACTTGGATAGACACCTTGGAATCAAAAACTTCTTGGCAAAGGGTGCAGTGATACAACACGAAAGTATGCATGTCCAACAAATGCTTCTGCAAATCATCCACCGACGAAAACTGTTTGTCGCAGCTCTCACACACATAATGAGTTGAAGTTGTCATGTAATGCACGGTGAGGTGTTGCAGAAGAGACTCCTGGGAATCAAAGTCTTCTTTACACTGAGGGCAAGACTGTTTCCTCAACAGCAACTCCAAATGCAACTTTAAATGGGTTTGAAAACTTTCAAAATTTGAGAACTTTAGATCACACTGATTACACGGGTATTCACCATTAGACACTGAGTTTACACTAGCAGAAAGCCGTTGCCTTTTAGGGGAAGAGACTTCAACATCAGAAGAAACTGGACTCTGCTCTGCTTTTGACTTCTTATTGTGTGCCAGAGGAATGTTCTTGTGGTTTTCTTTAATATGCTTTGTAAGCTTCAGGATGGAGCCAAAAATGGGGGAGTTTGTGCAATAAGGGCATGAATAAACTTCCATAAAAGACTGTGTTGGCTGAATGACAGGGGAATCCAATTTTGAATTTCCTACATTGCAGTGAGTCTGCTGAATATGCTCTGTCAAGGTTGCTTCGGTCAGAAAGCCCATGGAGCACTGGTTGCAGAAGAAAGCGTTGTTGCCATCCTGAGGGGTAGCGTTTGGGCCGCAGTGAGTAATACGGATGTGTTCTTGTAAGCTGTTGATATCTGCAAACATCTCCGGGCAGTAGTTACAGTGAAAGGCAGAAATGTTGCTGAACTGCATCATGGGATAGGCATGATTTTTGTGCACCTTTCTCACGTGTTCATTCAAGTTGTACAGTGTAGGCATGGAATCAAGGCAGATCTGGCACGTGTGGCTTTGCTGAGGTTTGTCTGCATGGATGGTCTTCAGGTGGATCTCCAGGACAGCAAGGCTGTTGAAGTCGCGCTTCGAGCAGTACGGGCAGCTGTAAGTAACTTTAGACCAGTTCTGGCCTTCCTCTCGGTCCACAGACCTTATTTTCTTCTGTCCTCTCAAAGGCTTTAAGGTCGAATCTGGGGTGGAACCTCTTTCTACCGACGCGCTGGAGTCGGGTGTTGCGCTGCTCATGGACGCCACGCTCCCCAGGACTGGGTCAGGGCTGATGCTGTGATTGCTGGAGTCAGGTTGTCTGTGGCTGTCCAAGTGACAATAGACTTCCTCCACTGAAGAAAACTGCTCCGGGCACATAGGGCACTTGTGTTTTTTGTTGGCATGGGCTTGATGAATGTGTGAGAGCAGCGAGTTTTCGTCTGCAAATACTTCAGGGCAATGAATACACTGCAAATCTGCCTTCTCGGAAAGCTGTGGGTGGCGTGTCATTACGTGCTTCTCCAAATCTTCAGTCTGACTGAATGTCTCTTCACAGTAATCACACATAAAATCATCCTTCTTCACCTCTTTCTCAGTCTTTGCCATATGTTCCTTGTTCTTTTTATGAGCTTGCATGTGACTCTGCAATGAGCTGGTAGAGGAAAACCCACGTTTGCACACAGTACACTTGAACGGTTTGCTGGAGCTGTGGGTTTTCAGGTGAATTTTGAGGTGGTCGCTGCGAGAGAACGCAGCCTCGCATTCGTGGCAATGGTACTTTTTATCCCCTGTGTGAAGCTTTATGTGGCGATCCCTACTTCTCTTGTGCTTAAAAAGCCGGCTACAGTAGGTGCATTTGAAAGGTAGTTTGTCACTGTGGATCTGCTCGTGCCTTTTAAGGTAGCTCAGGCGAATGAAGGACTTATCACAAAACTGACAGGGATACGGCAGGCCAGTCCCCCCTTCCTCCTCCCCGATGCCGAGATCACACCCATCTCCTATCATCTGAGTGGGTGATGCAACATCTTTGCTGGAGGGAGATGAAGCCACCCAGGAGAGTTGTGGGTCGTCATCACCATCTGTAATGGGAAAGCAGAAAGGAGATTAAAAACAATTCCCAGTGCATCTGTGAAATAAGGACAAAGCTCTCAACAACACTATGGGCTTCTGCTACTACAGCATAAAAAAAATCGACTAAAAAAATAATCTCCCCTGAATTTCAAAGGCGGTTTGAGAAAGAGAAATAAATATATACTTGCACACATAATTCACAAATATGCCAACATATAGTATTAATAAAAAGCATTTTTCTTTAGCAGGTTTAACACCTGCTCACCGCACTGTAAAGCAATAAACAATGAATAAAGAAAGCAAAACACGGTGTGCAATGAAGCAATGCAAACATTTCAAAAAGCGACAGTGTTAAGTGATCACCTGTGATTTTGTGGGTCTTTTTAAATGCTACCTCAAGGTGATTGTAAGTAATGTCTCCGTTAAACAAAATCCTTCAGTTCTGTCTCAAAACTGTAACAGAATGAAAGGCTCCCAGAGAGCACAGTCGAACGTGTAGGTGAAATACAAGTGCCAGGTTTGAGACAGCTCAAGAAAATCAGAGATCTGCACCATTACCACATTCATTTGTCCGAAAGGTAATGTTGCCCGCTTGGTACAAAACCAACCAAATTCACAAAGCCCAGAAAGTCACCACTGGAGATCTCAAGACATCACAAAAGAATCAACTTCAGGATTAACCAACATCCGCCCAGCCTCTGTTTTAATAACTATTTCCTTTGCTCAATATGAGGCTTTGGAAAATATTTTATAAGTTGATATTACCAAAAAGAAACGCAGCACCAACTCCAGCAGCAAAACAGTCATTTTAGGAAAAATACATAAAATGTTGGCAGCTTTCATAAACAGAATTGTTAACAAGAAACAGAAGAAAGAGGGTTCAAATATCCTAATTCCAATAAATGCGGAGAGGTTGAGTGAAGCAAGAATGCCACTAGTCCGACATAAAACTGAACCATGGAACGAAGCAAAAATAAAATTCATGTAAACGAGGGAAGGCACTGACCACGTATGCATTTGGAGATTCAGGAATGGAACCGGTTCTCCAGCTACACTGTCCTTATAAAATATTTCGTGTTCCTACTTCAGCTCTTACTAAACCAAACCAATAAAAAAATCCCCAACTGTGCGCGTAGGCTGCCACACGCGCACTCCTCGTGCCTGCCAACTGCGGAGTCGTCAGGCGGAGAAGAGCACATGTACGGCGGAGAAGCTCTCAGAGAAAGGCTCGGCTAATGAGGATATCACCACCGTCAGAGCCCAGCTCCTGTGGCACTGCTGCTTTGGCAAAGACCTTCCCCTTCGGCCCTGGAAAAGACAGCGCCAAGTTACCTTGGACAAACTAAACCCAACGCACCAAACAACCTTTCCGGCACAACGGGGCTGCCCACTTTTCAGGGTGTGCGGGTCGGCGCCCGCTCCCCTCACTCCACGCTCCCCGGGGAGCTCTGCTCCCCCGTTCAACTAAACCTCCTGCTCCAAAGCGACCCCGGACACTGAGAACACGCTTCCTCCTACTCTCGACACGCACCCCGGCTCTCGGCAAGCGCCGGCGCTTCCAAGATGCTCGAGGTCTTTGTGTTCAACTAACTTCTCCGAGCCTGGCCGAGCCCAAACCTAAACCACAGGAGATGGGCCCCTGGGTTTCACACAAACTTTTCTCAGGCTTCGTTCCCCCACCATGAACCCATCTCTCCCTGCGGCTGCTGCAAAGCCTCCCGATCCCACTGTCAGCCCACTCTGCCGCCTGCCCCGCCGCCAGCACAGCTTCGCTCTGCCCCCCCGGGGAGCCCCCGTCCCCCCGCCTGCCCCATCGCCAGCCGCATCCAGGGCTCCGTCCCCACGGACCTGCGGCCACGGGCCGTCGGAGGGAAGGAGGCAGCCGGCTGCCAGCGCCTGGATTAGGGGCCCCGGGGAGGTGCCGGTAGCTCAGGGCTGGCTAATTCCCTCCTCGCGCCAGCTGGGCTCCTCCAGGGGAAAGGAGACAAAGGGGAGCAAGAGGGGGATGCTGGGCCTGAACTAGGGCAGCACATGTTGCGTTTGCTACTGCTGTCTGCCGGGGGGGCGGGGGGAGAAGAAAACCACCAACAGCAGGGAAAAAAGCACACCGCCATTGTGTTATTTACTGCTCGGGCTTACTGGCTGTAATTAAAAGCCTTTAAAATGCCCACTTTGCAAAAAAACTAGTATCAAAACGTATGTGTTTTAAATATCGCCCCCACCGCAGCCAGCCTGCTCGCGCCGTGTGCCGGGCAGCGGCACGCAGAGAAGGACGGCACCGGGGAGAGCTGCGGGCACTTGCACCAGCTCCGGCGAATAAAGGTCCATTGTTCAGCCTTAGAGCTGCAGATGCAATGGGCCAAATCCAGCAGTAACACAGGCTGGGCCAACTGCTTTGACTTCACATCCGTGCGTGCTTACGCCAACCGTTCTGCTGGCCCACCATGCAAATCGGACAAATCCTTTAGAAGATCTCTTTTCCCTCTGAAACGAACCGATCTACCTCAAAATGCACTCTCACATTCAAATAGGCCCAGTTCCCTCCAGCTGCTGCTCTTCAAACATATTGGGCTGTTCAAAAATCAGAATCAAAGAAAGCTGGTATTACTTTGTGAGTGATGCACAAAGACGTTGCTATGCTAATATCATTTGGATTCAAAAAAATTAACATTTCTCAGATTGAAAAGCTGGGTTTGTAATAAAAATGGAAGCATTTACATAGACAGTTGAAAGCAAAGATTGTCTCCCTTTGTTAGCTTGATTTAGATCTTTCACCCATCTTCAACTTCTGGATTCTTTTCATTGCACCGTTTTCTCCTACTTCTAAAATTTAAAAATAATTAGGAAAATTTAACTCCCAGAAACAACCTACCTTGACTTCCTCACAAACAAGACACTAAATTACTAAAGGCCTAAACTGAAGAAATTAGGGAAAACTCATTATCATTAATCTCTTTATGGAATGAAAAATAGCCCTGTTAAATTGCCATATTAAACTGAAAAAAGGACCTGTAATGAACTGAGAAGGAAATTCTAAGGTATTTTACCAGAGTAATATTTTAGTGGGAAGATATATTTTAGATGTTGTGTGACATGTCTGGCAATGATGGTTAGAATAATAATTCTATATTAATGCAATCAAAGGAACGTAGCAGAATGAGAAAAATCACTTTCAAAAAGGAGATTAAAGTCATTAAAAATTGCTAATCCTGCAAAGTGGGACTGTTCTAAAATAGAGAATCACATGGCTGGTGCAAGGCTTTTGTCATTTGCACATAAGAGAATCAAAACAAGTATTAAAAGGGTAAGAAAATTCAATAAAAAGTTTAATTAGGAGAAAGAAAGCATTAAGGAAGCTTCAGGATGTCAGTAGTCCTCAGGATATATGTGTGGGTCATGAAGCTTAAAGGGCCAAACTTGATAATCAATCTCAGAGTGGTACAGTAATTTAGCAACTTAATGTTCAGCACATTTACGGTACTGGAAGCATTTATCATCATCACTGAGGAGCTAATTCCAGCCTCAATGCATTCGATAAATGTATTTCTCCTTCTAATAAGAGCAATTTGGCCAAACTGCAGTATAAATCATACTTCATTCTCTGTTTATCTTCCAGATAGCATGAGCCAAGTTCAGAAATATACTCATGAAGCTCAAACAATAAAATGAAGTCTCACAATATGGGATCTCTCGCAGAAAGGAGACAAACAGCGCATCACAGACTGCCAGTAAGCAGCACTGTTGTCTCAGCATACACTGATGATGTTGATCTATTTATTATTTCAAACTTATTTTGCTAATAGAAATAAAATGGACAAAATTTCGCAGTCCCTGCAAACACGTTTCCCCATGTCCCTGTCCAAAGCTAGCGGGAAACATTACACTCCCGCCAGACTTTGAGCCGAGCCGCATTTGAAGCGGTTGCAGAGGGACAGGCTTGCTGAGTTGCCCGGCCACCCACACGACCCCAGCCCCAGGGTCAGTGTTCATGGGCAGGGGCTGCACAAACCCGGGCTGCCCCCCAGCCGGCTACTCTTTCTCTTAAGCAGAAAAGGTTTGCACAGAGACCCCATTTGCCAGCCCAGACGTGAAGTTTGTCTTTGCCTATGCCCTCTTGTTCGCCAAAGCGGAGCATCACCGCGTTCCCCTCCAGTGAGAAACCTCCCTATACTCTGTCTCCCCTATGTGTGGGGGGCTCAGGTGGCTCTTCCACAGGGTCTCCATACGTCCCCCTAACCACAGGCACGTCACAACGTGGCCAGTGTCACACGGGAGGCCAGTTCGATCCAGCTGGTTTGGGTGCAAACAGCAGCACAGACTGAGCAGCACAGGGTTCAGAGGAGGTCGCACAACCCAAAATATCCAGGGCTGGGCCTAGAAGGAAGATTTCAGCCCAAGGAGGAAGACTTCTGCCCAAGGAGAAAGACTTCAGCCCAAGGAGGAAGACTTCAGCCCAAACTCTGAGACTTCCCTCCAGAGCCCAGAAGGCATCTCCATACAGGACAATAAACCAAGGAGGTTAAATATGGAAGGTGCTCTTATTTCCTCAGGTTTATTCCTCTAGCACAGAGCTAGTACACAAGAGAAGTGGTTAAATTAACAAAAACAAAACCCAAAAATCAATTGCTGAGGAAAGGATCATTAAGTTCAGATTCCTGGTTCTCTCTGAGCCTCTCCATGGCACACAAGTTAAAAAAGGTCAAAGCACTCCAGTTGGTGGAATTCTAGCACCCAAAAGAGTAAGTTACTTTTGAAAACAAGCTTGGCATCATAAGACACGCTTCTGAACTGTGTTTCAGTTCCTCATCTCCATAATAGAAAAAAGCCATCTGCTCCTCAAGAGCAAATTGTAGGCCTTAGTTCTGTATAGCTGTGAAACCCCGAGACATCCTCAGATGGAAAGCCCGATAGAAATGCTATCAATTTCAATAATTATTATTATCACAGATGCTTAACTATGAGCATACAACACAGAGATTGAGGACTGAGAAATAGTCAGTACTGGTTACAGCAAATTCTGCATTGCTTCACTACGTGTTAAAGCCGCGGATAGATCATTACAATGGATTATAGTAAGAACCTCACACAGCATATGCTGCTCATTTACACTGCAGTGCTGGTGTGAAATAATGCCAATCAACTTTACACAGCAAATGTTTTAACTTTCAATATTTTTGGTGCTCTGTGACAGCTTTTAACTTCAGGTTTTTGTTGGCGTGTTTGGCCCCATTTTCCTGCACACTTTCTGCACGGTTATAACACAGTAAATAATAAGAACTATCAATAATATTCCAAACTCAGTTTTCTATGCATATACTAGCTTCACGGAACGGTTTTGTTTGTGGTGTCACAGAAGGTAATAGCGGACCACGAACCAGCAGCTCAGGTGGCGATGAAAGCCTTTCTATGCTGACCCTGCACCCACCTCTGAATGGTGGTGTCACTGCTCGGCTGTGACTAAAGCCCAGCATTAATGCACACCCAAACACACGTCGCTAAACGATGGAAAGAGATTTCTACTTATTCACTAATGCAACTTATTTACATGTGCCTGCAAAGACATCGCACAGCTGTGCCCCAGAACTGGTCTACCCACCCTTAGCCAAGGCACTAAGGAGGGGCCCTGGGATGCTCAGGCTGCTCTGAAGGACTCTGTATGCAGCTTCAGGCTTCAGCAACATTAGCTTCTTCACAAAGCAGTCTGCAGAGTTATTTTAAGGCACTCTGCCTTTGTATACATAGAAAATATATATAAAATGTTCAAAGCAAATCTAAAATTGGATAAAAAACTACGAGGTGCTAATATAAGTGGCACCACAGGTGGTGCTTTCATGATTATCTGTGACTTAAGAATGCAGCTATACCTAATCATATGCTTATGTGGTAAGCATTTTTGTTGGAGTGAAGTACCAACAGTGAGTGACTCTTTCCAACTTCTCAGCTTTGCACTGCCAGTCATTGTCAAGTGAAGTTTTCTTTTTTAAAAAAGAAAGATGTCTGGCTCAATGGAAAGTATAGATAATCTGATTTTTCCTCATGCAGAGAGTAACTTGGTATTTAGGATACAAAATCAGCACAACACGTAGTGCAGAATTTCAAACACTAAACTTTCTGGGATGTCTGCCGCAGATAAATGTTACACATCGATGGAGTAAACCTCGCTTTCTTTGTTTAAACCTTTCTGTAGTGATCAAAGATACATCTAATTAGTCCTTTTTGTATTGCTAGTTAAAAGTAAACACACAAAGATGTCTACCGAAGCTTAGTTGATGTACAGAAACGTGTTGAGCCAGAGCAACCCATGCCTAAGCCCTTGTCTCGAATTAGCTGAGGTACCGAGACTCAGCAATGACCACTGACAGGATGATGCGTAATTCTATACAGACGATAAAATTGGAACGTTATTTTTAACCGTATTTTTTCTTATGTCAAACAGTCTGTATTTTGCTGGTAACAAAAAATTTACATATCATTAAATAAGTTATTTCACACCTCAGTAAATGGCATAATAAGGGGTGGAGGAGAAAGTTTTATGTTAGATCTAGGAATAAACGAAATGCTTTCAGAGTTGAATCACTGTTTTTCTTTACTCCCTTTGGAAAAGCAGCAGATACTATATTCTGCTGTGCATCATGGACTTGGGACTGAAAACAGCTGCACTCTAATTACATGTAAAGTGTACCAAAACATTCCTTTTATCACAGACTGTAAATCTGTTAGCATCTGTCTCTCCTTTGTTTCTTCCACAAGATACAAGCTTGTTTCTACATTTTTCTCACCTGTAGCAGTGATTAAAATTCATTATAAATGAAAGGAGTGAACACTAAAACAAGTTCCTCTGTGTACAGTTCTAAACTCAAATTAGAAACAGCTGTTTGCTAATTCATGCAGTGATGTTTTGTCGTGCTCTGTGAATCAATAATAACTCACCCTATTTCTACCGAAATGTTAGGATTATACATACATTTGCCTTGGCAATTTGCTCTTCAGAAATGTTCAGATGCACATTCGGTCTTTTTAAAGCGAGATTAGAAGATGATACCGGCAAAATCATCAATGAATTAACAGAAAGATCTTAAGAGCTTGCTGCTCGTGCTTACCCTGCTACCTACAGGGTCCTGTGCCATCCTTGCCTGCTTTGATGCCTACAGAGCTTCCTTCAGCACGAAGGCACGTTGTAAGACATGTAAAAGAACAAAACTGTAGACAGGGTCACACGCATCCATCACGGATGCAACAGTCACACTGAGAGAATACCATAAAATTAGAGTTTCGGCTGTGACACGCACAACTTTCAAACATTAGGAATCACAAAGCCCTTAGGAAAATGATCCTAGTAGAATAATTATTACTTGTAATAATTAGTTATAAAATTAGTTATAATAAATGGAAGCAGTTATGTTAATTGTTACTAATATTTCTTCAGATTACGTTAGCCAGAGCACAAATTTCGTATGATCCTATTGGCCTTCCACTCACACAATTATATTCTGCACGTCTTGCTACTTGATGTCAACATTTATCATGATTTCAACACGTGATTACACAAAACAAAGAGACAACACACAGCGGTTAAGAGCTTTGCCTGCTTCATTTTTTATCTTAGCTAAGGACACAGGCGGGGCGGTCGCACCATTCTGAGCAGACCCATGGCAGATTTGCAGAGCCTGCCCTCATCGCAGCAGGACCGGGGCCACCCCTGGGCCCCACTCTGTCCCTCTGCAGAGCCAACATCCAGTCCAGAGCGGTGGAAGAGCATCAGCCTCCATAAAGGTCTCTGCAATAAGTGCAAGGGAAGTCCTTTTCTCACCTATGCATAACGATGTTTTCCCTTCCTCGTGTTTTGGTACTGTTAGCAGGGAGGGCGCTTCCCGTACAGCACAGGTCCAAGAGTCAAGACTCACCCACTCATGGAGACGTGGCCAGCGGAAAAGCCTTTCTGGTGGGATGAAATGCATGAGATGAACTTCCTAGATTTATGATTTCCTCCCTCCCATCTGATCGGGCAGCTCTCAAATCCAGCAGGCACCTGCTCTCAGGCTGTTTTGCTGAGTACCCTCAGGCACGTGCAGTCAGCCAGAGTCAGCTCACACTCTTTCCCTCAGTTCGCACCCAAAACGGGGCATCAGAAACACAGACTAGCTGCTGTTCGGAGAAACTCGGTGAAAACAGAGCCCAAAACCAGAGACAGAGTTCTCCCCATGAACTGACCAGACCGGTGTGGTTTCATTTAACGCAAGCCGTTAAATGTTTCGGGTTTCTGCACTGTACTTTCAACTGAAGATTAAGTCATAAATTACAATCCGTTTAGCTCATTCATAACATTCGTTTAAGGGTCAGATCCTGCACGGTGAGCAGGAAGCCCTGGAAGCCAGAGCTGGCAAGGACAGGCAGCACTTTCCCACAGGATATACAGCTTGTGCAGAATCAAGGCCGAGCTCGTTTTGATGGCGTGGGCAGCAGTCTGGAGCAGCAAGTGCCTTTAAAACTGGGGCAGTGGCAAACTAGGACAAAGAGAGTTTTGCCAAGACCTCTCCTGCTAAGACAAACACATATCTACCTCTGTGCTGGCAGACAATGGGTGGTGTTTCCGTTTGTGCAGAGCTCTCTCTCAACTTTTCGGCCATGCATCAACTCTCAGACAAAAGAACCACTAAAAATTGAGAAAATTGGGACCAGACACCACAACAGTTCTGTGCTTTCTCTCTGGGGTCACCAAAAGGGACTGGATTGCTACGATGGCTTTCTATGATGAGATCTTCAACTGACGCTCTGCAGTGACCTGAACTCTAGGAAAATCGGTTTGCAGCCCTGGTCTTTAACGCATGGAAAGTACTTTGCAAGAACAGACTTTTGCTCTTAAAGGAGTACTTTCCATCAGCAGAAGAGATGTCAATTGTCATGTTCCAAACCTGAGAAAAACCTCATGTTTCAAGCCTCAGCCCTGCACAGGACTTTACTGCCAAGCTTTCCGGCCTGAGGAATTTAAAGCTGGTTATATTATTAGAGCAAGTTGCAGGGGGAAATAAACCCAGCTTGTTAAGTTAGAAAGAGTAGGCTGTTCCAGACTCTCATTTTGATCTAGGTGGGAAAACTGTGACGCACATACAAACTTAATGGGTTGACGTTCATGATGAATAGACATAATGCTGAAAAACACATGGCTGAAATTACTCAGCAATAAACAAACAGTAAAAAACAACAACATCCAGATTTTATACCGCCTTCAAAGAACCAGGGAAGAAAAATCAATAAATTCCATGTGACGGACAGTATCCAGTAACCTGTTTTATAGGTACGTATATGCATTATTGCTCTGACTTCCAAATATTTTGTGTATTCACATCAATCCTATTGAAATCGGTAGGAACTGCTCAACGCTTCTGAAAACCCCAATGACATAAATATGAAAGACAGCCAGTTCCACACAGAGGTCTTTTTAGAAAGATTCACGTACCCCCTGTCCCTTTTGTGAATTCACAGTCAAGATTTCACGCAAACACCGTGAATGGAAATGAAGCTGCACTTGTGAACATCCCAGTTTCCAAGGGTCTGGCGAGTGTAGCTCCTCAAGGCCTTCACCCGCCTGGTGCTGGAGGGGCTCATGTGCCCCAGTGACCCCAACAGGTAGCCCTGGAGCCAAGGAAGCCACCAGCTCCACCTGACCCAAGCCTGGAGACAGGGTTTGCTCCAGCTAGGTAACTCCCCCATGCCATGGGGACAGTATGCGTTATGCAAGGTACAATAGTTAAGACTCTGGGTTTGCTCTAGTGAGCAAAATCTAGTGATTGTTTAAAAATATTTCATTTGAAACTAAAAAGGAACACTCTAAAATGTAAAAGCACACTGCTGAATATGAAGCACGTTCCCAAGTACCATTTAGATAAGCATCCGTCATGTGTTTGTGACTGGCCTGAGGGGGACTACACTAAAACAGAGGTAGGAAGGAAGTTCTCCACTTATCAACACCTGACAGAAATAACTGAAAGGTTTAGAAAGAAAATAACTATACATTTTGTGCTGTTCAAGATGAAAGCCAAACAGAGTGGCTTGCCTAGAAGAGATGCATACTCCACACTGTATGGTAATGCTACTTTGTTTTCACTGACAGTATCCATCATTTTAAATAAGAAACAGCTTTTAAAACAAGCAAGCAAGCAGAAGTGTTTGTTACCCGGTAAGATTCTTTCTTGGTACATCAGTGTTCCCCTACAACAAACATACCCCATGAGAGACCTTCCAAGTTTAACTGGCGGTGATCCAGCATCTGTGGTCTGAGGACTTGCACTGCACCACACAACAAAACCCTCCGCCGAAAGCTGCTCTCTCTTCCAACACATCTTTGCCCTTTTGACTCATGGGCCCAGTGACAAATCGTGCAACTGCGCTCTCAGGTTTTCAGAGGGAGAGCTGCAGCGACAGCTAAGGTCTGTCTTCCCTGCCTCAGGCCCGCGTTGGCGCAGCCCAAGGCGGGATCCCTGACCAAGCCCGCCGAGCGCCGGTGCAGGCTGCAGGGGATGGCCCCAGCGATGCCCACTCCGCAGCACTGCGTGTCACCGCGCGCCCGATAGCCCTCTCCTGTGTGCGCCCGGCAGCGAGGTGAGATCAGCCCACACTGTGCCGCATCGCCTACAAGGCAGGTCTGCAGAGAGACTTTTCAAGCCTCTCTAAATTCTTTAGGGGCTTCTCAGGATGTCAGCCAGCACCGACCACGCTCCGGAGAAAGCCTCCCGTAGGGAGGATGCTCATCAGTGCAGGCAGGCAGGCAGGGGGAGCGCAGCTGGGGAGCCAGAGCGAATCCAACCTGGAGACAACAGCCCCTCCGGCCCTGCTGTGCTCTGCCAAGAGACACGCAGAGCCCGGCAGAAACCTCCCCTCTGGCCACGGCTGCAGGTACCACACTGCCCACGTGCTGGAACAGGACGGCACTTTCCTCACCGTTCCCTAACAGCAAGGGTATCTCCTTCTTGAAATGTGTAATACAGGTTTAGGTGCTGACTGTATTCAGATAGCTCTAGTATAACCAATAGTTCAGGGTTCCTCCTGACCACGTACGTGTGGTTGGTTTTTCCCTCCCACAAATGAGAATTGTACAATTTATTCTAGTTAGTAACTGTCTCTGTGCCTTGGCCGCAGACACACGAAAGCATGAATTTATAATGAGGAAAGGTGCAGGGCACAATTATTTGTTTAAATGGGATTAGAATTAGGGTTGGAGCGTACACTGAATCATCTCAATTTATCCCTGATGAGAAGGAGGGACAGTAAACGTCTTGGCCCTTGCAAACAAATACCTCTTTCCCCACGGTCTCTCCCAAACAGCACTCCTTCCATCTGAGAGCAGCCTCGCACAGACCCTGGCACTGATACCAGAGAACTAAATGAAATAAAGGGAAAAGCTATATTCAATATCTTTAACTCTACCCACATAATGAGGGCTGGCTATGCAGTGGGGAGAGAGATTGAATTTACCCTAGAAAAAGGCAACCTGATACTACAGGTACAGAAAGCGTTCATCTTTCTGTAGAGGAGGCTGCTAAAAAGCGGGTGGAAGCTTGAGTTTGGGTGTTTGGGGTGGGGGCATGGTTTCCTGCAGGGGAAAAAATGGTAAAAACTCCCAAAACAGCAGCAGGAAACACAAGAGAATAAACCAAACCAAGCAAACAAAATCCCAAACACCCACAAACAACACACTCATTGGAACCAGGTGTCAGAGGTTTGACACATGCAGCTCTGGAACCAGACATGTGCAAGAAACCATCTCCAGTCACCTAATGGCCGGAAGTGCATCACCCCTTCCCCCCACCCCCAGATAAATTAGTATTCTTTTGCTGTCTTTCCCCAGATGTGAAAAGGTTTTGTACCTGCACCCAGATCTCTGGTGTGGGGAGTCTCATGTGCGCAGGAACCCCATGAGCAGAGATGTGGCAGAGGGGAGTTACCAAAAACCTCCTGCTGGAATGGAGCTGGCAGATACCCTGAAGAAACTCCATCCCACCTCTACTGTCATACAGAGGCAAAGGGGTGATTGTAAGCTCTGTAAGCCCACACACTGTTTAAAAGCAGAAATGCCGTCAATAAGGCAGTCATAACTGAGTGGGCATTTTAAATTTTGGGGGGAAAAGAAAAGTTATTGATTACATAAACAGCACAGAGTTTTAAAGCTCAGAGCAGCTTCACTTACAAAAACCCTACTGTCCTAAATACCTATAAATACCAAAAACCCCTTGCCCTTTTTTCAGAATCCCTTTGGTTTTGTCATACCTCTTTCCCAGACCCACAGCCAAAATTCCCTACCCAGAGAGAACCACAGACCGGGAAACTCTGGTGTCTCCCGTAGGAGAGTGACAGAACAAGGTACCCCAGACACAATTCACATCATTTTCTTTTTCTGCTGAAGGCTGTTCTATCATTTATTTTAGTACTGACCAAGAAGGTGAAAATTCTCAGGATAAAACAGTTTTCTGACAACAGACAACCTGGACTGCTGTCTGAAACAGTCCATCTCGCCCTGGCAAAAAAACTCAAAATGGACAAATGAGTGGTTTGAATGAAAATTCAGCAACTGCTCCCTCGCACTTTTAGCCAGAATTACTTGTGAAACTGAATTCCACTTCCTCCATCTCACAGTCAGTTCAGCACACGAAAGCATGAGTGCCAAGAGTTACAAGTACCAGCCTCGGCTCCCCTAGACCAAATTATCTGTATTTAAGGTAGGAGTTCCACGTCTTCTGTTGAAAAACGGAAACTGCACCTCAGTCATGGAGCATCTGGGTATAAAACTCACCTTCTGAGTAGTAAATACTGGACTGACATACAGCAGTAACTACATTTCAGACGATTCACTTCAGAGGCTGGGGTCTTGGGTTCCTAGGAACCGATTGTTAAAGACTCATCCGATGGGTTGTTTTTTTTTTTAATCAAATTTCCCATCATTTAGGATTATGACACCTTGTATCTTTGGATTTCCTATGAACATACCCATAGCCCCAGGCCTCCTGGCTACCCAACATCAGGAAGGCTGCAACATAATGTCTACCCTGAAGTCACCATAAACAGGCCTAAGCATGACTCCATCTTAATTCAGTTCTTTGGCTGGAATTAAGATACTGGCTGTGAGATGATTTTTTTCTTACTCTCTTGCTTTGTATCAAAACACCCATTTTCCAGTGGGTGGTGCCTAACAAAATACGAAGCAGAGGTGTGAGCATGAAGGAAAGAGCCATTACAAATGCACAGAAACACACTATCAACACATAACCAGCTGCCCAATACGTACGAAACCATTAAACCCAAAATACCTGAGTCATTATTTTAGCGTTTCCCTGCATTTTCCATTTTAAAACATTTTACTATCTATCTAATGTCATTAGAGAAGCTTCCATTGCAACCACCGGGAAGCAGACACCCCCTAACCATCCTACACGAATTCCTGTCACAATTTTTGCGCAAAGTGTTATCAGGTAACAATATTTACCATGTACAGTAATTATGAAAAACTCCAAGATTGTGTAATTATGTATTTTAATTGCATGATCTGATTAGCTTTTTTAATCACTTCATAAAAAGAAAGGAAATTCACTGAGGTTGTCAGAAAGTTAATAAAAATAAGGTAATTCACCGCTAAGGCTCACCATGGTGCCTTTCTAACTACTTCCTTGCTACACCCCACTGTGCCTAGGTATTGGAGGTCAACTATAAGTATTAATTTCCTTACTTCTATTAACTTTGGTGCCAACATTCATGCTCTTTTGACATGGGTTTTTTTGTTTTCTTAGAAAACACTTTTCATTTAGCTGACTGATATTTTAAGAGATGCGGACTCCTCAAAACCAAGAACCTGGTCAACCTGAAACCCACCAAGAGACCCAACCTTGCCCTACCCTGTCCCCGGCCCCTTTGAAAGGCCATTAGGGGAAGCCGCTGGGGAGCGGTCACTGTCACACAGTGCCGCGCAAGCCGCACCACCGGCCTGCAAAACCCAGCCGGTTTAGCATCGTCGATCAACCAGGTTGGCTAGTCACACTAGGAGGCATTAAATCAGGTCCATCGAGGTGATTGGGGAGTCAACGCAGTGCTAGGAGAAGATGCTGGAACTCAGCCCAAGGGCTGGGCAGATGAAGGCAGGCAGCTGAGCCCAGGGCAGACAGCAGAGATGAGGTGGGCAGCAGAAAACGGTGCCTGTCCTGACGTGAGAGGTCAGGCTCTTCCAGCTGCAGAAGCTACTGGGAAGGGAAGGACTCGGCAGAAGCGAGAGGCACAATTTCTGCGGAAGCCAGGACAGCCAGCTGCCTGCCCTGGGTAGCAGAAATCACCCAGGGATCCAACTATGACACATAAGCAGCCCCTCAAACCCATCCTGCCCGCTGCTTGCAGTGCAGCTCGCATGCACGGGTCAGGGAGGGCTGGGGGCGAGGAGGGTGCTGCAAGGGGTAAGCCGCCTTCTCCCGCTCCCGAGGCAGGGCAGAGCGTGGCTGTTTCAGCTCTGGAAAACAATTCTTCCAACTTTTGGATGCGGTTCTGCTCTAAGGAAACATTTTGTTTATATCCAAACCGGGAGTCTATACTGTAATACTTGGCTATTGGATTCAGCAGCTCTGTTTTACTCATTTTTGGTTCAACCTCCCCCCCCCCAAGCCCTTCTTTACTTTCCTCCTTCTTTCTCTTTTTACCTTTTCACTCCCTCTCCCTCGATCCTCTGGAGAGAACAAATCACTTTGGGAGGTTTAATGGACTGACAAGAACAGAAATTTAATCAGGGGGTGTGTGCACGGCCCAGGGACATCAGAAGCAACCGCAGCGCAATCCATTTGGGCTGCCCCACCTGTGACCCCGGCCGGGCCGGGCACCCCCTCTCCGCGGGGGCGAGACGGGGCGACGTCCTTCGCGCTCGCGCGGGACCCTGGTGTTGCCTGCTTCAGGAGGAGAGGACTGCCAGATGCTGACAAGCCAAGAGCGGTTATTTCAGGAGACTTTTTTTAATATAGAAACAGCTGACACAAAATGCATCTCACTGGGGAGGGAAACCAAGCTCCCAGAAGTAAAATACCACTAAAAAGCCTCTTTTTTCCAAGAGAAATCTAAAACAGTTTGGGGCCAGATATCACTTAGGTTTTTCATTTCCATTTTAGGAGACTTGCACTGTGGCCCTCCAGTCTTGCCCCATCCGTGAAGAACACGAAGGGGCTGTCGCAGCCTGAAAGGGGCAGACGTGGGCAGATTAGGAGATGGTGCAAAGTGCTTTCAGAAAGTAGGAACAGCCTCAGAGAAATCCTGTCTCAGACAAAACGGCCACTGCTGGGGAAGCCACACTCGAGCCTCCCGGCTAGCAGCACCCTTTGCTGCGAAACAACTCGCCATGCCACGTGCCCAGCCCTGGGGCAACAGGGACCGCATTCAACTGCTGCCTGGGAAAAGACATTACAGGGGGGAGGGCACAGAATTATTTAAACAGGCTTCTGTACAGCAAATGGAAAACGTGGTGTGCAACAACATGACTCCTTTCCCTTTGTACACCATTTGCTGTTACAGATTACATTTGCAAAGTATAGCTTTCAATATAGCGTAGCCAAAAGCAACCTAACAGCATAATTTTCTTCCTGGGTACTTTACTTTTGAATTCTTCTATGAACAATGAAGCGGAGATTTGGAAAAAATAAGAAAACAAAGAACAGCCCCCCCCTTCTTCCCATGTGCTTGTAAGCCTGGGTAAACTTACAAGAGCCATCTTTGACACAACCGGCATGATTTACCCTTGCTTGTGGGCCGGGCGCTGGCTACTGCCAGTAAACCTTAATGGCACGCAGCGAGTGATACCTGACACTCTGCAAGCTCACTGCTACAAAGAACTTGCTCACTTGAAGGTATTTGTAATGTTTTCCTTTCGCCACTGCCTGTATTTTCACTTTTGTGCCTTTATACGGCACCTCTACTCAGCGAAGCCACAATATATCCGTGACGCTTACTTTAAAGCTTGATTTTCTGTGCAAGCAGGTGGCATAAAAAGGACCATGAAACTATAGCTCTTACGTTTCCTGACTGACAGTGCAGATTAAAAGAGCCATAAAAGACAAAAACTGAGGACAAATATCAGTTATTTCCCCAAACCAAAAGTATTTTCTAGCAGGAATCACAACCAACCTCTAACCCAAGATACCCAAAGAGAAAAATCGCTATCCCTGCCTGCACTCTGCCTTGCCATTTTGAACTGCACTGTGCTCCTTACTAATCACCTCCAAACGATCCAAACGCTTTCCAGGATCTTATTCTATGACAAGCTATTTTCTATCAGAAATCAGTCTATTTAAAAGTTACCGTGCATTACTGCCTTCTCTCCTTCCTCTCCACTTACGTTTTTCATCTTGTTTCTTTCTGCCATTTCTCCATCTCCTCCCAAAGCCAAAGTACTAGACTGCAAACGGGGGCAGGTCCAGACACCCAAGGAGAGAGCCAAGATCTTCTCTCCTGGGGAAACTACCATAGTGAACGCAGTGACTATCTGTGATGTTTGCTGGTACTAGGGAATAATATTTCCCTTGGGCACTTTCTGGATCGAGTCTACCACCTGGGTTAAGTCATTATTACAATCAAGCAGAAAAAAAAAGGGGAGGGAGAGAAAAGATGAAAAAACACTACAGCAAGCATCATTAAAGCTCATCAAAAGTGCATTAGAGAACACCTGATAATATACTCTGAGCATTAATGATCCTTACGATATACCATATTAATGCAGATGTTATCGGAATTCATGGAAACAAAATTTTCCATTCACACGTTTCCCTAAAACAGGCATTGAAAAAAAACCTCACTCAAAACTATTAGTCGCCAGCATTTTTTTTCCTCTGGAAACAAATAAAATAACACCTCTGGACCTGTACGCGCTGCTGCTGACAAACGTTAAACAAGTGCTCTGACTTGGGGATGCTTGTTGGCATTCACTGGCAACGTGTTACAGCTAGGACGGACGATGGTAAGCCAGTATTAATAAAAAAGTGGTGATTGTGTGGCTTACACTGGACTATTATCACTACTACGATCAATTTTACCGCCAGCCTTAACTCTCCAGCGCTGGGCAGCAATTTCCCTTGCAATTTTTCCCCCTTCGCGTTCCGGGAGAGATGCGTGAATGGCACAGAATTGATAGTGCGACTCTGTTATAAGGTGCTAAGCGCCAGGTTATAGCACGAACAGCTCAGTTGTCTGAAGAGCCTAATACTTCAACCAGTAACTGAAATGGAGGTCAAAAAATTAATTCCACGCACTGCTTAAGTCCTATGTTCCTCCATCGTGGAGACTGCAAATCATGTCAAGTTCTGCATAAATAGGTTTTGTGGGGGTATTAGAGGGTGAATTACTGTCATCTAGGTGCTAGTGCTTAGTAAAGCAAGGACTATCAAACCCATTTTGCCAAAATCCAATGTGAACTGCTGCTCGCACAGAAAGGTCACCCGACCAAGAGCACTTCATAACAAAAGCGATCAAATGAAAAAACTCCAAAACACACGCACATTCTTACACAGGAGCCTTTTGGAAATACGAGAGTCACCCCTAAAGACCATTGCCTTATTGCTATTTGAAAGCTGAATGAAATCTTTTTCCTAAAGAAGGAGCTGATAAGGTTTGCAGCATCTCAGAATTACTTCTGGAAACACGGGAAGCAGGGATTATTTTTAGTGCAGCTGAGAGGCCAGGCATATTTCAGGCAATCTCCCAGAGCCCGCTTCTATACCATGTGGGACATAAACCCACAAACTATGAAAGAACCCAAATCAGTATTGTTTTCTCAAGTGACATCCATTATCCCTCATCTGAGAAAATTAACACGTGTATCCAGAAGCTCAATAAACTAAGCTCAGAGCTAAAAGTGTAGGATTAACCCTTTCTTTGTCACAATAAATGCCAACTTTGAAGTCAGCGAACTGCCAGTACATTCGGTTCTATATTCAGCGTTTCTGCCATTTAAAGCGACCAGTACGTTTACGTTCACGCACAGTTCCAAAACGTTACACCACACAGGGTAAAGGAGAATTTCTAAATTCCAAACAGCTACAGAGAAATAAAACGGGAGCTACAGAAGGGCCATTAGAGCAACACGTGCTGGTTTGGGTAGCATTAGGAAGAGTGTCACAAAACGAATAAAACCCAACATTTGTGCAAATTTTTGACATCTGAGTTAGCCACCGTATCCAGCAGTAAAATGCTATGGATGTTAAATATAGACAACCTTTGTTGTCTGCCAGCTTATTTCTACATCAGATGATCACAGCTGAAGATCTCTATTCCAGGCAAGTGGTCAGTACTTTTTTACATCTTCCTGATCTGCCAAAACGTAGGACATTCAATGGACTGACCAGATACATTTTTTGTCTTCTTTTTGCTCAGGTCAGTAAATTGGGTGGTCCATAAATCTCAACGGTCCTTCTGAAGAGCTAAGCACAAATACTTAGAATGATTTATAAAGCTGAATTTCTTACCTACGTACATAGAACACTCCGGGCAGGTGTTAATTCCAAAGTGAGTTTTACTACACTGCACACAAGGCCCTGACACGCTAACATACACTGCCAGGTATCCAGAACAGAAGCCAGGGAAGCTTTTCTTGACGCACCAGGTGCACTGTAGTTGTTTCCAGAGAGTGCTTTGGGATGGCTAACTTCAGAAAGCAGTGAAGATGTGGCATTATGAACAGTCAGGCAGCTTTCTGCAATCGGCGTGCTATTCCCAGCATCGCAAAAAGGGATCTTGCATCTGGTGGCATGTCCTTCTCGGGGACATTTCGCTAACCGGCTACCCAGCGAGAGCGCAGGAAACACAGTGTCTGCAGAACAGTGAATTCTGAAGCAGGGATAATAATAATAATCTGATCGTTACCGCAGCGCTTTAAAAATTGGACCCCCTGGCAAGAAGCCAAAATAAAACATCAAAGGGGGCCTCCACAAGCCGGGCTCAGAATCAACATTCGGGTGAGAGCCCGTCACCTACTTACCCTGACAGCAGGCAAGAAAAGTTGGAGACATCTGCGTGGAGGCCAGGGGTCAGGCTGGGGGGGGCCGCGCCACACAGCACAGGATGGAAACGTGTGTGTGTTGGGTGTACGTGTCCAGGCTTAGACAGCAGGGGGGCTGCGGGGAGGGGGGGGCTTCTGTGAGAAGAGGTCAGGGGCTGCCCTGTGCTGGACGCAGCCGGCTCCACAACAGACCCACCACTGACTGACCATAAGCCCCCATTTCCCAACCCTCCCATTTCCCAAGCCTAAATGAAATTAAAATTAATTAATTAATTAAAATTAATTTTAATTTCATTTTCCCTAGGTCGAGTCTGTTTAGCCCATGGCAGCAATTGCTAAGCAATCTCCCTGTCTTTACCTCAACTCCTGAGCTTTTTGTCTTATTTTCTCTGCCTGACCTGTTGAGGGGGCAGTGAGAGAGCAGCTGGGTGGGCGTCTGGCAGCCCACCAGTTGGCAGTGTAGCAGACTGCAAACAGCACCCCAAAACAAGAAAGACTAAGCAATACCTTAATCTGTACCTATGTGAACTTAGTGCTTGCATGAGAGTATGTGCTCCACTGGAAACATTTCTACTGGTAAAGTGAACTGCAAGGACTTGAAAACTGAACTCCCAAACTGGATGCTCTGCTTACCACCCTGCAGCTCTCACAGCCGCTGCTGCCGGCACACCGGTTAGCTGTGCGTTATCTCGGTTTCACCCGTGCTGAGGGGTGACTGAGATGGGTGGGCTTTTTCATGGAAGAAGGGGGCAGCAAGTTGTTCCACAGACAGCTTAGAAAGAAAAGCAGTACGTCAGCAAATGTATCACGTGGAACACTACCCAGACTGATTCAAAGACACTTTCCTATGTGTGCTGAAGCACTGGGGGCCAAAAAGCAAGAAGGATTCTAAGTTACTGCAGTGTTTAGAAATCAAAAATCCATCAATGAAACCTCCATACTTTTTTCCTATAAAAGAGCATTGATTTCTTGGAAAAATCAATACAAGTTGATTACTGAAAATGGCAACATGAACATAAACACCCTTCAGGCATCTCTCAAGAACCTCTGCAAATCAGACAGCAGTGCTAGGCACATACCAGCGCTGCTAATCGCATCCTCTCCCATACAACAGCTGAGCTTTCTGAAGTTGCAGTGGACGTAGGCACCACCATGCTGAGAACAGCACTTTTGCTAACCAGTGCTACTCACACCTGGCTGGTGGCCTGGCCGAGGATGTCACTGCTTTCAAAACCTGGTCACGGGGATTACTGCAGCGGTTGAGATAGATGAGACAAGCAGGATCTGTGGTGCCACAGAGCATCCTGTGATCTGAAGCGGTTTTGACAGCCTGTTGAAGACGACCTGTTCTTCTTTAAAGCTGTGCCAGGATGCTCAACAGGAAAACATATATTCAAGACATTTGGAGAAATCAAAGTGTCAGCAGTCCCATCACACAGACCCACACTCACACATGAGGCCTCGTGGTGTCCCTTTCTAATACATCAGCAGGTATCCTTGTACTAATATCAGCCTAAAACCCTGTTGCAAGGTCTCCGTGAAGCTGCTAGTTAATTAAGGACTATCCATGATTTCTCACACACCTCATCACCCCTTGTCTGTGCTTCCTTTCTCACTAAAGATAAAGTGGCCTCCATAAAATAAAGGACTAATTCAACCCTTCACATCAAAGCAGAAGTCCAGTCTTTCTGAAGGAATAGTGTGCTCAGCCTCCTTAGTGTGACCAATGAACACCTAAGTGAGTTGAGCTCGCTCTTTGCCCAAAAAGGAAAAGATGAATGTTTTGACATTAACCATTTGCCAGGCATGCTGCAAAACAGCCTTCAAAATGGTACTCACAACTATTTTCTGACTTCCAGCAAGGGAGGGGAGGGGACAGGATCACTGACTCTGTCATCTGATGAAGGCTAGGAACATGCCTTGTAGAAGTTGACCTTTTTTTAACCAAGCACCATCTTGCTTTTGAACTCTCAACAGAAGACACTTAGTCTGCCAAGGCCCGTGTTCATTCTCCTACAAGGATGTGACAGAGCCTTGTGGATGTCTGGCGAGATCAGAAGGAAACATGGCAATAATATGGCAACTCAAATGATTACAGCCTCTTCCCAAGACGAGTAGGTGTAGGATATCCCATACTCCACCCATCCATATGGTTCAACTGGGGAACACTTTTACCAACACACATCGTCCCTTGAAGGGTTTCTTTTGATTTTTGAATCACGATTACTTGTTATTCTTAATTACTTATTTCTGTTACATCATGAAGCTTAACCTGACTTCTGCTGGGAGAATACAAGTCATGGAGGGGGTTTCCTTTATGACCACAGGGAAAACTTTGCTTCTAAGCAGGGAGGGGGGACCAGGGCCACCTTAAAATCCACACCAGCAGAACAAGCTCTTGCCTGAAGAGCAAATCGGTGTCCCTACCAATCTCTACCCTATCGGTCTCTACCTTGGTCAAATCCTTCATGAGTAAGCAGCACGTAAATAAACTATAGAGAAGGGGCAGGACAGTATGGTGCAGCTATTTGAAAAAGAAAAACTAAGAAACTATCTTTTCCCATGGACTTCTTAAAACAAGGTTTTGGGAGAAGATATATTGAGTCTTAGAGGCAGAAACAGGTGCTCAATGGCCCACAATATTTACCTTCTTTTGTGAATTCACACCAAACATTTTCAAACACAGTAACTTCAGCAGACACATGAAAAAAGGCCAATTGAAATTTTCTTAATGGTTGTTCGGTTAGGTCAGACATTTTGTTTATCATAATGTTGCATCTACGAGCTAATGCAAGCCATAACCCCGAAGGAAGCCATCCATTTCACATTAGCGATATCCTCTCCAGCCCATCCATGGGTTTTTTTTACTACGAAACAGCAACATCAATAGACAGCTCTGTACTTCCTCACAGTTGCACCCCACTAACACAAGGATTTACTGCTGCACTGAGGGAGCCATATGGAGTCGTACTGCTCTTCTTTCCTGTCCCCTTTTCCTATTAAAGCTGAGACATTTAACGGGCAGTTCCCCTTAAGACGCACATGCATCTACAAACATCTGGCAACTCAAGAGCCAGCGGCTCTCGGTATGTTCTATAATTTCTCAGGTTTAACCTGTGATTCGGCTTGGATCCAGGCTGTCAGTGATTTCCAGAAGTAAGAGCTACGGCACTCGCCCGGTAACATTTTCATCTGCGCAGACAAGCTGTCTGCAGTTGTAAACAGAAGTGTAACTGCTCAAGCGTATTTCTAGGCACTAGAAAGCACGAGTCCAAAGAGGCAGCTCCGCACTGCCTGTTCATTAGAACATACCCTGTCACTCCATCGGGAATATTTATTATGATAGGCCCTAATCCACTTAACATCTTCTGACAAAGTCTAGCAGTCTTTAACAACTTTGATTCCAGAATTTCAATGGCAACAGGGAGTTAAATTCATAGAGAGAAAGAGACTTCTACAAAAATCCCCCTTTACGAACCTGCGCGCCCCGTGTTAGCAGACACGATCATCACTTAGTTGCACCTATTGGCTTTGATGATAATTGCAACCCACTTGACACTTCTGTTGAAAGGCAGGATTACCAACAAGAAATCTGATAAATATTCAACAAAATCTAAATTCAATAATTCTATTTATCCTGAAGTCACCATCGCTAAAACTGTTTCAAAATATTTGTGTGCTAAACAGAGAGGGAGGGGGATGAGGGAACCCAGCCTCTTACACCAAAATGACTGAATCACTGCTTTAATGAACACAACTTTTTTTATTTTTCAAGTTCAGTGAAAGAATGCCATCTATGCAAAATTTTGATCCCACATTACAAAATAATTACATGATAATTACATGAGCATTAAGATGTCTACCCCCCGAGTAAAGCCACTGCACCCAACTGCTAACTAAGGCAGGCCTGGAATGTTTCAGCTTATTAAGGAGAAATCCAGCATTGAGCAAAACCTCCAGCTGAAGCAGATTTCCACTCTTTTACTCCTCTGATTTCTAATTAATAATTAAAACATGTTCCTTTCTTTGGAAACCCAATTAGACTTGCGCATCAGCCTGAAAACAAACTTTTTTTAGTAGCTAAGCTACTTCTCACGGTTTAATGGGGCGGCAGGAGTGTTTTCTACACAGCTCCACTGACACAATTCATTTATTTCTTTCCACTCTACAATGGATATTGTAATCCATCCCCAACAATATAAACATTACATTTGCACAGCTAATTAGGATGTTGGCAGTGTGAATTAGTGACCCTCTGATTTCTTGCAGTCAGGGCTGCCCCTGCTGCCTGCACTACTAAGGATTCACAATTAGGCAATTATATTTTCAGTGTCTTTTTTCCACTCTGATGCTACCTCTTTCCTCACACTTAGTATGACCGTCTGCACCAAATGCAGGGTTGTGTTGTTTATTTTGGGCTGGGGTGCGGGGGAAGGAAGGGAGGGAGGGAAGTGAAGCGTGCCACATTCAATCCTTTTCCCTTTCAACCTCTGCTAACTCGACATCCGAGAATGATAGAGGGTTCGGGAGACTGCAAATTATCTCCATAAATGTTTTAAAGGAGTGATTATGCAGAGTGGGTAGGAGATATATTCTGACTGGGAGTGAAGCGAAGGGAAAGAGGGACAAAGTAAATAAATCCTGTCCCCGAGTGCAGCGGGCTGATACTGAACCTCCGCGCAGGGCCGCGGTCACCGAGCTGTCCCCAGCCACAGGACAATGACAAATTGGAGAGAATTCAGAAGAGGGCAACAGAAGTGATTAATGGGCTGGATGGACTGATTTATGAGGAAAGGTTAAAAGGTCTAATTATATGTATCTTTGTTAAAGAACAGCTAAGAAGGGCGCAGGAACTACTTACAAGGGGTTCATGTACTGTAAACACCCTCACCGCATTCCACCGAGCACGTTGGGAAGGGCAGGAGGAGATGAGAAATCAAAATTTTACGCTAGAAACCAGGAAGACATCCACAATAAACGTTAGAAAGGAGCTATTTCCAATGGGAAGGACTAGAAACTTCATCATTCGAGAGATGTAATGGACAAAGCACTAAGAAAATACACTGCAGGGGATAATGTCTGTTTTAATGTTGATGCTTGTTTAACTCACTGACTAATGTATGCTGTGGAGACACAGCATTTTTGTTAAAGCACAGTAGATAGCCCGAGTTCTCTGCTGTGAGAAGTTCTCCATCAAAACCACTTATTACTAAAGGCACTGCAAACATTTTGGGCCAAGTAAGTGCCACCCCATATCAGCTCCCAGTCCACTGCTGAGGAATCCAGAAGATCCAAGAGTACCAGTGAGGGCAAAAATAAATCTCCCTGTTCTCAAACGTTAACCCAACGGTTTCATAATTCTGTAATCAAACCAAACAAAACTCACCACCCCCCAACCTCGACCACTTTGCAGAATAAAACCATTCTCTATTTTCTTCTTTAAATATGGAGTCACTTTTATGTCCTAGGAAATCAAGTGTTTAAGAGCAAATTAACCTTGGCATTTGTGTGACTGAAGAACAAAAATAAATCAAGAGAGCTAAACTGTTAGAAGTAATGAACCCGACACTGTTACTTATACCCAAGTAAATTAGGAATACTGCCATTGAATTAAGCCAATGGAAATACACTGAAGTAGAACTGGTATAAATTAGCAGAGGACGAAGCCAAACATAACCAGAATGACACATTTCCAGGCCATGTGCAGAGCTCAGCCCAGGGAAAATAATTTACAGTCAGCTCATGGAGACAGGAAGCAATGATGGCAGGCGCAACGGCTCCATAGCTGCTGTAGCGCTAGCGAGGAAAGCTGGAAAATCCACACGCTGCTGGTCCTCTCCGCTGATTGCAACAGAAACCAGTCCAGACTCTACTATTGGCAAACCATTGTTTGAAGAGTAATTCCACCTCCAGTTTTGCACTGCCACTATTCACAAATATAGCCATACGTATTGCCCGTAGAGATGTGAAACGTTTCAACTTGTACAGAGATCTGTCCATCATCTTTCCCAGGCATGAGAGTACACACAGCCTCAAGCTAGCACAGCTGGACCTCCAGGTGCCAGATTAGGAGAAACCAAAAAGGTCCTTTTCCAAGAAAAATACAACGCTCCTTCCCCCAACCCCTGCTCACGTGCATGTGCGAGAACTAAGCAGGCTTGAGGGGCTTTATTTATTCCCTGCGACACGACTGTTAAGCTCTACTGTATGGATCTGATTCTGCCAAATTCTGTCAACGTTTTCAACGTACATTGTAGAAAGAGATCAGGGGAAAAAATACAGTAGAAAGCAGATGCTCTAGATTACAGGTTGTGGGTGGTTTTTTTCCCCACAACTACTATTTCCTTTACAGTTTCATTTATTTATTTGGTAAGCAGAGGAACGTGACAAAACATTCACTGCCATAAAAGAGAAGACAATGTTTTTTCCCAAGCTTTGTCATTCAAATCCTCACTGGAGAGACAAAAACCCCTCCCTTTGACAACTAGCCCCCAGCTAGACAAAGAGCGGTACACAAATAGTCAATAACACACCAGCAGCACTATATGGAGGCTCCATGTTCTGCTAATGCTCTCCTGAGGACATTAGAGAGGTAAGGAATTCAGTAGTTTTGTGCCTCAGTTTCCCCTTTTGTGAAATAAGAAACATAATACTGAACTGCTTTGCAAAGTTTGTTTACAATGTCACTTTGAGATGAAACAGCCCAACAAGTGAGCTTTCAACTCATGCCACTCATGTTCAACTGAACTTTTGAGTCCAAAAGACTGACACCACTGAAAGGATTTCTACAACAGCCTTAGACATCCATGAAACTCAGCCCTCTTGTGTAGTTTACAGGACATTCGGTCACTGTACATCAGCACAGGTTTCGTGGCTCTTCAGACAGTCTGCAGAAAGCACTGAGAGCAGAAAACTGTCATAAAATCTGCAACTAAAACAACCCCAGCCCTATGCCACTATCAAGTCACAAAATCTACATATTCCAGCAACATCATTGATCTGTCTTGAACTGATCAAAGTTTGTAGTTCAGGAGAGAAGGTAAAGAGTCTCTCACGAAACTTTGAATGTGACTTTAATTTGAGATTTGACAAGGCCCAATAACACTTGTTATTTTCAGCTTTAACTAGAAACTGGGCCTGTCAGTAGTTCACTGCCACAGAAACTCAGTGATGCATTAACACTTTTCGTTACTAAATTCAAAACAGTTTCACTTTTATGAAAGCTACAGCCGTGTAGCCTCCTTAATCCACCTTGCCACAAACAGGCTGGTCTCGTCACAAACAGCGCCAGAAAGGGTTAAAAAGATTTCTAAATGTGCCTTTGGATCTTATTTTAAGGGTTTATTTCCAAAGCATTTCCAAACTATATTTGTTTAACAGACTGGTGTATCTAAATCTTTTCAGCCACAAGTATCACTCACCAACATGATTTTATTACAAGGGGTATGTTATTAAAGCTTAACCTTGCACTCAGTCACTAATCAAAAACAATTCGAGCAAGCAAATCAAATGTTCCAACTTAACTATAATCTCCTCCCTTTAAGCAACAAATAAAGCCTGGCTGTCTCACAGGGAAACTTCCATGTATCAGCGTACCCGCAGCTCACTCAAATCAGGCACATTTCTTAAGTCTAAATTTAGCTGCTTGCATTTCTTCAGAACTTTAATTCCTGAATATTGCGTTGACCCTACCGAGACTGCTGAAGTGCCAGATCTTGAGGCTGCAGGCATATCGAGATTCATTTATGGCAAACCTAAGATGCAAAGTTGCCGTAACGCGCAGGCACGCAGTTAGGAACGAACACACCAGCAAAAGGATCAGGCGTTCAGACGCTGAGGTTCCTCTCCCAGTAATGCTGGCAGTGCTGTACCTCACCCACGGGCTAGCGTTAACGAGTGGTACGTTCAGCTACTTAGCCACTGGAAGAGGAGAAAACGGTAAAATCTTACACGCATATAGGAAGGCTGATTTCGCTGAGACGCCACTTAGATTTTCAAGTCCCTCCTTCAGCGGAAGCAGAATCAATCACTGAGTGCTCATTTTTGGACAGTACGAGACTGTGCCTTCGCTCAGAAAAGACGAGCTCCTGAAACAGTGCTGTGCCAGCAACATGCCTCAGCAGCGGGGACACCTGTGTCCTCTCCGCGCTGGAATCTGCTGCCAAGTTATGGCAGGTAGGCAGGCTTCACCGGCGGATAACCAGTCCTCGCCGTCCTGGCGAAGGCGAGCACAGCGCAAGCACCGCCGGTTTTCACCACTTCTCCTTGTGACAGAAGACGGAAGAAATTCTTTTTCGTAAATGCAAGTTTAAAATTTATATTATAACACCGAATCCACCAAAGCTGCCAAGAGACACTGAACTCCTGGGATCTGTGAAAGTTTTTCACACCTGTGTTTTTCTCCTGTGCCTAATATTATGGGAGGCATTTTGGAGGATTTTACAATGCAAGTTTCAATGAGACACTTACAGTCTCCCTCAGGCAAATTGTCACAGCTGCAGAGGTCTGCTACCCAGCTGCCAATCAAGGCAGGCAGGGAGTATGTGCAGTGAAATCACAAAAAAGGCAGGCTTCATTAGCCTGCTGAAACCTAACTAGAGGCTATCTGGGCATGCTCAAGCCCTTAAACAGGGGTGCTTTAGAAAGAAGGATTTTTTTCTTTCCTTTCCAGCTCAAGAAAAGGCTGTGGTACTCACTGAGGAATGTGTTAGTGCCAACTTTCCCCTTTCCAATTTCAATGTTTGTTTTGCTCTGTCTAAAAAAAGAAATTACATCGCCCTATAAGCTTTTATTATTAGATTAGCTGATATAGCTGGAAAAAGCGGACAAGATTACAGGTTCCACGTCCCTTTGCCAGATCTCAGAAGCGTGTCTACTTTTTCCAACTCTAGAAGCTGCTCCAGTAAAATATTATTTCTTTTTGCAGCCTTTCCTTCCTTTATTCCCTTGGAGCACCAAACCCGCTGGTATTCAAGACAAACTGTACTGGAAGAACTTGAAGAGAATTTTTCCTCCTTCACTCCTAACTCAAAAATATTCTGAGGGAACCAATTGAATTAAAAATTGAGAGAGATCTGCAGACAAGGACAAACACACAGAAGTTCAACTCAAATGATAATCAAGTGGGAAATTTAAAAGCACGTGGAAACAAGTGGCATATTGTAAGCCATTTAGCAAAGTTAATTATAGGTATTCACTACATCTGGTCTTGGCCCCTATTCAGCAAAGTACTTAAGCATGTGCCCAGGTTTAAGCAAGTGCAGGCTGAAAGGCCTGTGCGTCCAGTTACATGCTGAAGT
This sequence comes from Rhynochetos jubatus, assembly GCA_027574665.1. NCBI lineage: Eukaryota > Metazoa > Chordata > Aves > Eurypygiformes > Rhynochetidae > Rhynochetos > Rhynochetos jubatus. The sequence goes on along the minus strand of CM050661.1, from coordinate 16,914,507 downwards.
TAGGCATCTGCTTAAGTACTTTCCTGATGCAGGACCATAACATAAAATAACAATCTCCCTGAAAGTTATCTAATAAACAGCTGTTAATTTAGGAACTGCACAAACATAACATGCATTTTATGTCCCTAAACGAGCTGGTGTCATGAGGGTATAAAGCCACATCTGAAATTGTTTCAGACATAGAGGTGTGTGTGCATATATATATTTTGTGAATGAACATAAAAAGGCAGGCATTAAGCTGAAATGTCATCAGATGCCTCAAGCTGCGTATTATCTTCTGTCCATTACCACACTTAACCTTTGCTATCCTCACCACTTGCTTGTTATTTTGTATTGGCAATTGGTTGTATTTTGCCTCAAGTCAGTTCTCCCAGGAAAACAGGGACGGCATTTTGTGTTGTGGTTTTTTGTGGGTTTGTTTTTTTTTAATTTGTGCCCATTTAGAGCTGCTTCTGAAGATGGAAAATAGTGACAAAATGTTCGAACATGAATGTTTAAGTGGCTCAGCAGCAGACCTCTGATTTTCTGAATTTCCAGATAGTCACAAATCTTGCTAAAATAAAAGACGCCAGGGAAAGCTGAGGCAACCCCCCGCCCCATCATAGCATTTGGAGTTAAACTGGGTGTGGGTGCCACGAGTCCTGACGTTTGAAAATTCTGGGCCACCCATTTACAACTATAGGCCTGTTTCCCAAGCGAACTGTGCTGTGACAAGTCAGCCTCACAGATGTCCCGGGCCCGCTCTGGCAGGGCGCAGCCCGCAGAGGCAGAGCCATTGCCACCAGGCCTGCCAGAACAGGCCGCAGGCCACAGAGGCAGAGCCATTGCCGCCAGGCCTGCCAGAGCAGGCCACAGAGGCAGAGCCATTGCCACCAGGCCCGCCAGAGCAGGCCGCAGGCCACAGAGGCAGAGCCATTGCCGCCGGGCCTGCCAGAGCAGGCCACAGAGGCAGAACCATTGCCGCTGGGCCCGCCAGAGCAGGCTACAGAAGCAGAGCCATTGCCACCAGGCCCGCCAGAGCAGGCCGCAGGCCACCGTGACAGAGCCATTGCCGCCAGGCCCACCAGGGCAGGCCACAGGCCACAGAGGCAGAGCCATTGTCACCAGGCCCACCGGGGCAAGCTGCAGGCCACAGTGAGAGAGCTATTGTCGCGGGGCTCGGCAGGAGGAGGCACCACTAAGGCAGATGGGGACCTCACTAATGCAGCGCCTCCCCAGGGCCACCCCCGCCGCAGTGGCCTCCAGGGACAGCCCTGGGAACGGGGCTCGGCCAGCAGCACCTGCCACCCCGCACGGCACGGGTCAGTGTGGGTGCCGGGGGTGCTGCCCCGAGAGCCTGGCAGGGGTGCCCCCGACGGCGCGGCGCAGGGGCTCCCAGCAAGAGGGATCCCAGCTCGGTGGCCCGGGCAGGGCTGCCCATGTCCTGTGGGGAACGGGCAGCACACGGAGACATGACGGGCTTCTGTGATTCCGAGACAGCGATAAGAGCCTCCAGCCCTTCTCTCCTGCTAATGCTACTAATAACCTCCATATTGTCATCTACCCTACCTGAGCTAACAGTTCATAAACCGCCACCCGCAGCTTGTCCCTTATAGTTTATTAACATACACTAATAAACAGTACGCTTCACTCCCACTGTGCTGCCAAGTGAAGCCAGTCAGAATAACTGCATTAGCTTTACTGTTCTTTCTCAGCACATTTTTCCCACATGGGAACAATTAGGACAAACTCCCTCCAGATTATATTTAGAGATCCATCATATTTGCAGGAAAATAATAATAATAATCTTTTCCACCAATGCATCTGCAGGCATCTACAGAAGATTAACCTGACATTTCCAAAAGTGATAGGCTCTTAACCTCCTTGGCAGTGCCCCTGCACGGAAGGGGTTAATGCTCCCCAGGCCCTGACTTACACCTATTATGCTCAAGTTTAAAAATAAGATGTGAAAGATGCATTATGTAAGGCCAGTACTGCTACCCTGCCCATCTCCTATTTTGGAATTGAAGATCATCATCGCTCACATCAAAGGGGCTGGGTGAGAATAAAAGAAGAGACAGGAACAATGAAAATAGCTACCCGACACGAACCAGATCAAAGGACCAGGCACAGAAAATGAGGAGCTAGGGGGTCCTTTAATTACTGTCCACATCCTCCAAGTCATGTGGTGAAAAAGAAGGGAAAAAAGTTTTGAAGGCCACTGGGTTTTGTCTTGCTGTGGCTCCTGTTTCCACAGTCTGTGCCAGTTCCCTACAAACTGCTCTGCTTTTTATTTTTTTTTTTTTTCATTTTATTAAAGTCAAATAGGACTCCTGGACTCCAAAACTCCTCCCTTATGCCAGGAGGAGGAGAGGGAAGGAGGGGTAAGAGGGGCAGTAGCGGAGATAGTCTATAGCAATTGCCTGAAACAATTTCAGGAGGACTGCTCCAGGCAGCGCCCCGGGAGCTGCTTTGGGAAGGAGAGATCTGGCTACCTGAGGCTAGTCTTTATGTGCAGGCCTCCCGGGTTGAGAAAACTTCAAATTCACATAGGGCACTGCTCCATGGGGCAGCAGATCAAACCTGGCTACTAGCTGTTTGAGCTCAGCAGCAGAAAAAAGGATTGCTCTGGGACTGAGCGTAAGTAGAAGCATGATTAAACTTCAAACATATCCCCCCCCCTTTTTATACACAGCAGACAGTTACAGCTAATATTTCAATATGGACTTTAAAAACACACTGCAAATAACTTCCTCCAGCATGCTGGCTGCAGGTTGACAAATAATAAAAAATTAAACTAGCTGTATTATTGCAATGAACTCAAATGTTCAAATTTACCTTTCATGAATCATTAAGGGTATGTTAAATTACTTTAAAGGATCTCTTTTGATTTAACCCAGCCATCAAGATTAAAATTTGGATATTTGACCACCCACTAGAGTGACACACATTAGCATTTACTTCCCTCTATTTACGTTTCCAATACGGCGCGTTTCTCCCTAATTACTCTTGACTTATGTTTATTTTTAAAAGACAGTATAAAAACAAGTGACATAAGGGAATAATAGGACAATGATTTCAAAATTCATGTGCAAGAAGCTGACCAAACTTTCTAGGAAATAATAGTGCTTTGTTACTTTTAAAAAGATTTGGGAAAAATATAGCTCCAGGATGTTCCCAAGAAATCGTATTTGCTAATATAGATGCTAGCAGTGGACACAGACAGAAGTCGCTGAAGAGGAAAATGTATTCCTGTCTCAGGTCAGTTTGCTTGGATTTATGCTCTATGCCAAACCAGAGCATGAAAAGCATTCAAACAGAATTTTAGTGACTTTGAAGAAGGCAGCTAATGTCACCAAGACAACATCTAGTAAAGGGGAACACAGGATACAAAGGCATCCTTCTCCCCATCCGATTTACAGCTTGGAAACTCCTTAGACGAGCAGTAAGGATGATGTTTTAAGAGGCAATTTAGCCTCCAAACTCCAATGAGTGCCAAGTTACTTCATCTTCCTTCTGATGAAAGTTGCCTCCAACATTTCCTGCTCTTAGATACTAACACGCAGCGAACAGACATTCTCAGGAGGACAGCTGAGGACTAAATTAAGCAAATATAGACTACAAAGCTGCTTTCCAAAGTGGGCATCATGCCTAGGCTTGACATCTAAGCAGTATGCTAGGTGCGTGTACCAAGTTCCAGTTAGCTGTCTTGCAAACATCCGCGTTGGGAACCTTGCCCGAGCAGGCCTTCAAAGCTCCTGTAGCTCTGGTGGGATAAGCACGGGAGCGGTGGGACTGGGACGTTTGCCTCCCTGTTACAGGTCTCAAAGTATCACATTATCCATTTAGATAGCCTTTTGATTGAGAGAGCTTCCCTTTTGGGCTTAGCCCCAAATGCTAAGAACAGATGAGACGGTTTAAGAAAGTCTCCAGGTAAAACATGAAAAGGATGCTTAACATCCAGCTTCTGACGAAGAGCTGCACTCGGGGAGCCACAAGGGCTAGGGAAATAAACACGGTCAATTAAATGAACTGATTGAAAAGAAATCAGAGATCACTCCGGGGAAAATCTGAGATGCAGTCATATAGCCACCACAGTCTTTTTGGAAGGTGGTAAATGGGGCAAAAGCCAGGAAGAACTGGAGTGCCTTACTCATTTGCCAAAAGGTGGCTGCAATAAGGAAGGAAATAAACTTTAAAGGAAATAAAATACAAAGAAAAATCCATTATGGGTTCAACCAGCTCGCCCAAAGCCTCTTGAAATCTCAGCACTGAGTAGGGAGTTGTAGGGGTGGAAATACAGTAAAGGCTCTTCAGCAAAAGTTCTGTCCTTGCCACAGAATGTCCCATGAAATGCACTGATAGATGCCGAGTAATCTTCCAAAACACTCCAAGATGAATTAACAAGTAGGAATTAATTGGAGAGCAAACTAATAGGGATGGGGCAGAATATTTTTTTAATCTCATCAGAAAAATACCTACGTGGTCATTCATGGCGGGGGGAGTAATTTTCTACTGGTGCGGCTATTTTTGATGCATTTGTTCCAAAGACCTCAGAAAGACAGTGGATCACTGACCAGGACTGCCAGAAGTAAAGATCTGCAAGGGGGAGCTACCTCCGCCTTGTGTCTTTCCTTTGCATCTTTGACAGTAGATGCCGGGGCTGCCCAAGCAGTGGTGTGCCCTCTCTGGGCTCAGTGTCATCCATAACTGAGGAAGGCTGAGCACGAGCGGGAAGCACACTTCTCCCCCAGATAAGTAGTCTGGAAAGGCCATAAATGTGAAAGCAGGCTGTTGAGACAATGCCAGCTTATCTAAAAATCTAAACTAATGAGCTCAAGCTGCCGTCACCAGGAGCATGTGTGCCTTTTCCTGTCTCACTTTCTGGAAACACATGGGTATTGCAGCAAAGGGAGGGAAGTCCTAAAGTGGTCTCTGACTCCAGCTCAAGAGAAGGGCGTCTTGCAGAGCTAATCGAGTTATTTACCCAGGGAACTCAAGCAACAGTTGCTGCTGGAATTGTGGAATTCTGATTTTGACTGTGGAAGTCAATCACCTGGTTAATTCTCATTTAACTTTCCTAGAACAAAGCACTGCTCATTAAGCCCTTTCAGACTGCACCAGAAACAGAACTCAAACTTCACATCCTGCTACAGATGCCTTTTTGTGAGAAGGATCAAACAACCAGAATAATTTAGTTTGGAAGGGATGTATGGAGGTCACCGCGATATAACCTGTTCCTCAATGTTACTTTGATGCTTCCACAAGAAACTCACAGGGCACACGGGAGAAAATGTAATCACTGCTGCCGTGGTGGTCACTACAACTGAAAAACACCTCATCAGTACTGCTCTCAGGTCAAATCCCAAATAGCCTCATAGCAGCTACTGTGAAGAAAACAAATTCTGCCCTGACTAAAACCAGCACAACTACTTTTTTTTCATTGGTTTTGGGTTTTTTTGAGGATATTTTACAAGAAAAATTACTCTAATAGACTAGCTCCTGGAAGCCCAACGAATACTAAGCAGAGAAGATACTACCTTGCCATGCTTCCCAAGTCCGTTTCTATGACAGTGTCTCAGGGAGGCAATGAGGCAGCAGTCGATGTTGGAAAAGAAAGCAGAGTGGTGCCCAGTGGCTGACAGAACTGCCTGGCCAAAAGCACAGAAAAGTAAAATAAAGTAGATGTATTTCTTCCTGCTGCTAAGTTTCTGATTTTGTAAGCGTGGAAGATATTATCATCTGCTGAGTTACTCATTTTGGTTTACATTTCTCATTTCTTCTCCTGAGTCAACAGGCTTAGCCTTTGCGTTTCACTTCTCTGTTGGTGCTTCTGGACCCGCTCTACCTTTTTTTCCCCCTTTTTCCCTTCCTACACCCTTTTGACATTTGTCATCTTCCACCCTGTCTCACATCCTTTGTCTCTATCTCTACTGCTGTTATTCTACCCTTTTTCTTGGAATACCATCCATTGGCCTCCCTGATTTCAAGACCACGCTCACCTCTTTCCATCTCTTCCTCTACTTTCCCGTCATCTCCATGGTCAGAGCACGTAAGCCTATTCCTTCCTGAAGATGTTCACTCTCCTTACCAACTGCTTTGTCTACTGGCTCTGTGAATCCAAGACCAAGGACAACGTGGGGCTATACAAGCAATATGAGAGTCTGTTCCCAACATAAAGATCCAGGCAAAAAAAAAAATAAACTTGGTCAAATTACAAGAAGACCTAGGTGAATTTAACGCATATTCCAAGATTAGGAAATGAAAATTGAAGATTACGTCCTTCAGAAAGGCACTACTGCTCAGTCAACACTCCTTCAACCCAACCCTAACGGAGTCTGAAGAACAACTTCACAACTCTCCCACATGACTGCATACAACTAGAAGAAAAACACAACTCTGATGCTTCTTAATTGTTATACAGGCTGTCAGAGTACAGTATTTATGTACTCATGGCATAAATTAACTGATGTCTTACTGAACTTGCCCTCTCATACTGATACGAGATCCATACTCATACTGATACATTTTTGCATAATGACTTTTGCTCAAGACGTTTACATTTTTCAATTCTAAAACTTTTTTAAAGACCCATGTGAGTTTCCTAATGCAACTATAAATCTGATGAAATCTGCAACCAATCTGACCATTTTCCTTTGAGTTTAACTTGAATGTTTAACTCCAGGCCAGTCAGTGTCACCTCTGTGCCCAGCAAGATCATGGAGCAGATCCCCCTGAAAACTATGCTAAGGCACATGGAAAATAAGGAGGTGATTGGTGGCAGCCAACATGGCTTCGCCAAAGGCAAACCATGCCTGACAAATCTGGTGGCCTTCTACGACAGGATTACAGCGATAGTGGATAAGGGAAGAGCAACTGACATCATTTACCTGGACTTGTGCAAAGCATTTGATACTGTCCCGCACAACATCCTTCTCTTTAAATTAGAGACACGTGGATTTGACAGGTGGACCACTTGGTGGGTAAGGAACTGGCTTGATGGTTGCACTCAGAGAGTGGTGGTCAATGGCTTGATGTCTGCATGGAGACCAGTGACGAGCAGCGTTCCTCAGGGTCAGTATGGGGAACCGGTACTGTTTAACATCTTTGTCAGCAACATGGACGGTGGGATTGAGGGCACCCTCAGCAAGTTTGCCAACACCACCAAGCTGTGTGATGCAGTCGACACACTGGAGGGAAGGGATGCTGTCCAGAGAGACCTGGACAGGCTGGAGAGCTGGGCCTCTGCCAACCACATGGAGTTCAATAGGCCAAGTGCAAGGTCCTGCACATGGCTCAGGGCAATCCCAAACAGAAGTACAGGCTGGGCGGAGAATGGCTTGAAAGCAGCCCTGAGAAGAAGGATTTGGGAGTAATTGGTGGATGAGAAGCTGGCCATAAGCCAGCAGTGTGCACTGGCAGCCCAGAAAGCCAACCATATCCTGGGCTGTATCCAGAGAAGCGTGGCCAGCAGGGCAAGGAAGGGGATTCTCCCCCTCTACTCCACAGTGCTGCCTCCAGCTCTGGGGCCCCCAATGTAAGAAGGACATGGACCTGTTGGAGTGAGTCCAGAGGAGGCCATGAAGATGCTCCAAGGGCTGGAGCCCCTCTGCCATGGGGACAGGCTGGGAGAGTCGGGCTTGTTCAGCCTGGAGAAGAGAAGCTTCGGGGAGACCTTATAGCACCTTCCAGTACCTGAAGGGGGCTACAAGAAAGCTGGAGGGGGGTGACTTTTTACAAGGCCCTGTACAGCACAAGGGGTAACGGGTTTAAACTGAAAGCGGGGAGGTTTAGATTGGACATCAATCAGGAAGAAGTTCTTCCCAGAGAGGGTGGTGAGGCACTGGGACAGGTTGCCCAGAGAAGCTGTGGGTGCCCCATCCCTGGAAGTGCCCAAGGCCAGGCTGGATGAGGCTTGGAGCAACCTGGTCTAGTGGGGGGTGTCCCTGCCCATAGCAGGGGGGTTGGAGCTAGATGGTCTTTAAGGTCCCTTCCAACCCAAACCATTCTATTCCTGAATGCTTCTACAGCACCAACTTAAAACAACCTGGCAAATTTCCTCCTCATTCTCTGTGGCAGATGCAATGTTCTGGCTGTGACTGGGGTGAGACTCTGAACTATACTGCAAGAAAATCCCCATTTCAGAATATTCACTTGAAGACCATGCTAAACCTTAGAGACACTTTTCTCTGACAATAGGCACAAACCATACCCAGGAATGGAAGGAGAGCTGGGCTTCCAGGCCACACAGGTCTGTAACAAAGCAGGGAAAAGGAAATGTCCCAGGAAAAGCAGAAGTTGCTTCACTGGTAAATGACCCAAGTTCTTACCAGAGGGACAGAAATCATTTTGGTGGTGTTTCCCTCCTCCATTCCTCCCTTCTCTGCTCCCTTTCATGCTGGTATCTCACCTCCATCTACTACCATCTCACATACAGCTGCTACCCTGTTACTACTTTCCTACCTTCACTGCTACTTGAATTCACCCAACTTTTCCCCTAGGATTTTATTTATCTCCTGCTGTCCATTTAAGAGCTAGGATGCGGCAAAACAAGTATGCAAGCCTGTTTCCTGGTGAACTACACTCTTCTTTGAGGTATCTTAACATACAGCCGTCTGTTTCAAGGGAGAAATCCCCCTTTATCCACTGTCCTACCCGACAGCAAGCCTTTTGAGCTCACTCTGGGAAAGGCAAAGAAATGGGAATCCAGATAAAATAATTTTTTTAACAAACCTTAAGACTTTGTTGATCACGTGAAGCTTCACTTCAAGCTCAAAAGAGAAAAGACACCACATTTTTGCCTCTCCTTAAAATGTTCTTCAGTGGTGGTCTGTCGGCAGCTCCTTGCTCCTGCTCCAGGAGACTCCAGGAAAGGCAGGTGCCACAGCCCCACAGGACAGCCGTAGGGGGTGGGCAGGATAACCTCAAGGCCGCATGGACACCCAGCACGTGCACAAGTCGAACGCGTGAGCTGGGCCTGCATTCCCCTGGGTCGCTGAGGCGGAGTAACGCCTCAGGAAGGCCGTTCAGGCTGCCGGGGGCATCTGCTGTGAGTCGGTGTAATTCCCTTTCTGTCCCCGGCCCGACTGCAGGAAGGAGGAAAAAGCGAGCAGAGAGCAGGTGCTGCCTGCCGCTTCCTGAGCTGAGTGAAACCTTCCGCCTCCACCAGCCCCCGGCTCCGGGCAGGCAAGCCCTGATGCGGGCAGGCTGCCCGCAATCACCTCGAACACAGGCCCTACGGCACAGCAAGGACAGGGACACACGAGCAGCCCCCGCCACCACCTCGCACCATTCACCTCAGGATCTAGCAGCTGCCACAGTGACCTCGGCCTTCCTCCCTCCTCAGAGGTACCGGCCCCATCGTGCCCTCCACTCAGCGCCCACCCGCCTGCCCGCTTCCTGCCGCAGCCACCACATACCCTGCCTGCGCCTCTCTCTCCCTGCGTCCTCTTCCCTCTGGGCCGCGGCCTGCGCCCCCTTCCTTCCCCACACCGCCCACCCGCCAGCTGCAGCCCCCAGCCCCGCTCCGCCCCACGGAAACGCCCGGGTTGAGGAGCGCGGGTCCCACCTCAGCGTGGGGAGCACGGCAAGACGGTCCTGCTGGCACGGCTCTGCTGTGGCACGGCTCTGCTGTGGCGCCTCCCTGCGCCTCGCGCACCCACACCCAAGGTGCGGCAGCACAGGAACACCTGCAGCCGCCACGGTGCCTTGACCTGGGACTGCGCATTCAGCGGGGGCTTTTTCTTTCGGTTTTAAGTTAAAACCTGCCCCTTTCATTGCAGAAGTTAGTTCAGGAGAGGCCTGTTCCTCCAGCCGCCTGCAGCTGCAGGCTCCCAGCGTCCTACAGACGGACCCACACCCCAAAACCGAGTTCAGCGTTGCCCCTTAGCACAGGAACCATTTTTTAAAGTTACTGCCAGGAGAAACAGGTTTTGTCCTTTCCCTACACTCCTCCCAGGCAGGCCTGGTGGCTTGAGGGTGCTCGGTGCCAGCGGCCAGCAGTCTGTGTCCCCCAGCGCAGCCCTGGCAGCGGCCCGGCTGCTGGCAGTGTGCCTCAGCCCAGAGGAGCACCGCGGCGGGCGGGCAGTGTGTGGGTGCAAGTTATCTCCATGAATTTTACTCACTTCTCCCTGTCCAAACGACCTCACAGTGCTTTTCGCTTAGGCCCTTGTTTTCCACATTGCTGTCAGCACTTCTGAGGCCAACAGGCTGACAGCACCAGCCAGACGTGGAAAGGCTGGAGAAATGAATGCTCCCGAGCACTGCTCCAGTAAGACATCCGACTGCCCAGCAGAGAAGGCCTGCGTGACTCTGTCAGTTATACTGCAGTAGCCAAAGAGACCAGCCCTAGTTACATTTGTGGGTTTAATTATACTGGAACATCAAAGCGGGGAGATGGGCAGCAGTAACCCAGTAGGCTCTAAGCCTACAAGGAGAAAGAAAAAATTCTTTCCACACAAGGACCATCTAATCTCAACCACAGCCCTGCCTAAAGCTGATCAGCAATGGCTGTGTTGCCATTAGGCCAAAGTTTTTCATGGTGCCTTCAGGAAAGTCGTCTTTCTTCACAGCTTGCCCCTTTCATAACCGGTGGTCATGACACGGCAGATTACCAGCTCTTTTGGCAGAGGAGGCCCATTCCATTAGTCTGATAGGTTATCAACTGTGATTCACAGCCACAACACTCAGGGCTTCAGGATACCCTTCTCCTGCCCAAACAGCCAGCAAACGCTCCACCATTTCAGTAGCTGAGAAAAATCCCATGAACTTCAGCCCACACATAAAAAAATCTTCTGTTGCTGCTCTGGGGAGAACATGACAGAGCTCCAGTGAAAACCCCAGCCTCTTCATGATAGAAAGCCACAGCATCTTACCTCAGTAAGGTGCATTGATTTCACCAGCATATCCACGCATGCGTTTGTTCCAGGATGGGAACAAACAAAATCACAGCAAAAGCAGGTTGTGGTAGTCCCTGGCTAATATTTATTTCCCAGGTTAGGGGTTTCTTCCTACCCAGTATTTTTAGTCCTCTGGTACTACAATACTGCTTGTCTGCCCACCCTACACAGCATCTATATGGGAAGCAGAATACACTGTTAGTGCTTGCCAGCTTCATTTAAGTTACACAATACCCTCAATATAGTCTGTTACTTCTTAGAGAATGATTTTAAAAATGGGCAAAGAAATATCCTCCACTACAGAAAGAAAGACCTAACATGTGAAAAATTGCCAGTATAGGTCCATGGTGTCACGGTCCACAGGGGAGGCTTCCCCCTCCCCAGTACTAATTACCTACCAGGCAGGATACAGCACTATACGTTAAGCACCATGTCTGATCAAGCAGAAGACTTTTTAAAATGGTTTACTAGTTATTAGGTATCCTGCACTCAGCATGCTGGGCTGACATAAGATTTTACTGCTTGTGGATCCAATTGCCAAAGACTAAAAAGTACTAAAGGTTTTTATTTACTCAAAGCACACAAACTACTACTGCTCCTGAACGTTACATTGGGGGAATCCCCTTAAAAAGAGACAAAAAATTTTGGCTGACAGATTGCACGTGAGAAAGATCCAAACTGCTAAAATAAACCTGGAGAGTAACCGGTACAAAATACCAAAGGCATGAATCTCTGCTTTCCTCTACGTACATCTGGTGCTACGGGGTATGAGGCTGGGGGGGAGCAGGAGAGGAAGAAGAGCTGCAGAAACGCCCAACGCGCATACGCCACGCACCAGAGTCCCCAGAGGATCCCCTTCTCCCGTGTCACTATCCAATGGCTTTGTGGGCAAAATTGACTTCTTGTCCCCGACAACCAGCAAACACACAGCTCGGCGACCTGACAAAGCCATTGATTTTCCTGGTCCTTAAAACGCACGCTCCGCTGAGCTCGGAGCCGTGCGCTTGTAACTTTAAGGGGGGTGCGTTTTATTTAATTGTGCCTTTTCTTGGCCTGAATTTCCCCCAAAAAGCTGAAGAGGGCATGTGCTTATTATCTTTCAGTGCAGCGTGTGCTCAGTGCAACCTGAGCTCTTCGGATACTTCGGTCTGAAAATTAGAAAAAAAATTAATTGCGAGGAAAAACAAGGCTGCTCTGCGACTTTGATTCAATCAATTACCATTATCTTCCAGCGCAGCCCTCCCTCCCGCCCCGGACCGGTTGTGTTTAACTTTCTTCGCCAGTCGCCACGGCCCCGCAGCGCGTTGGCGGTGCGATGCTGGCGGCTGGCTCCCGCGCGGGGCCCTTATCAGGCGCTCCCAGTCAGCGACGGCCCCGCACAGCTGTCAGGGACCCCCTCCGTCCCCCGCGTTATCTGCCGCCGCAGGCCTCGGCCGGGCGAGGAGGGGGCCCGCGGCCGCCCCCGGCCTCCCCGTCGCCCCCCGGCCGGGCCGAGCTTTGCCACCGGCCGCCCCGCTCCCACCGAGCCTCCTCCGGCGAGCCCGAACCGTCTGAAGAGAGGCAGGAACAAAACCGCAAATTTAGATTAATAAAGCATTTGTTGATTCTACAGAAACTTAGCAGGCCCCTAAGAAATCCACCAGAGACCTGTGCAGCTCCAGTAATTTTCTGTTATATTATCTTTCTTGTAAAATACTTCCCCAGACAGAGCCCCCAAAGGGGCTCAAATATCACTGTGACTAACCGAAATCAATGTGCACTCACCTATTGACATTTTTACATAGTTTTTGGATTTAGTATCCGGCCCAAAACACAATCAAATCTTCTGCCAAGGAAATAACAGGCACTTAGCTAGTCAGCTATTAGTGTTACAAAGGAAAAAATGTGGGCACCCAAGGGAGATGGGAGAGACGGCATTGACGTCAGGGGTAATTGGGTGTCTGAGAGAAATTGCCAACGGCTGGCCAAAACCCCCAGAGGCCCACACAAAGCCGAGCTGCAACTCTAATAAAGGAAAGTAAATTCTAGAAAGGGGCTTTGCTGCAAAGAAGCCTAGCAGGAACCAAAAATATCTCCCACATACACAAACACACACACACAAATAAAAAATACAAAATACATTTAGGAGCTCTCTTTCGCACATCTGGTTTAGGCTAAAGTGCTTTCTACTTTTTTTCCAGGACCACATGTATTTTTATGTTGTACCGTATGTTCACCATCTATTTTTATAAACAGAATTCAGGCCTTTAAAGAAACTTATTTTTAATCTTGTGTTTTTAAACTACAATCTCTCTGTCACCCGCTCCCGCACCGAGAGAAGCGGTTCGGTCTTCTCCTTAGAAAGCCCTGAACCTCCATGCACAGAGGATGACAAGTTCAGCAGAGCCATTGCGATGGCCATGGTTAAGGAGCTGTCCGATGGGCAAAACCCGTATTTGCACGTACAGAACCTGTCACCTGCGTTATACCTGTACGTGTCAGCGCCAGTGCTCCCGTCACGCACACGCTCCGCTCACACGTGAGACCTGAGGGAAGAGATTTCAGATCAGAAGCCCTGGGCAGAGTTTAGCGAGGGCTCGAAGGCTGTAGCCTCTTCTTTCCACTCATCCAGACCCCTAACACGCAAACACAGAACTGCTGTCCTCCTAACGCACTACCGCAGGTGAAGAATTAAGCAAATTTGATCGGCTCTTACTGACTCCAGTCTTTCTCCATCCCCCTTCTCCTCCCCTGGGACTTCTGCTGTACTCCTCCTGCAGTAGGACTCAAACATCTCATCACTAATTCCATGGTAAAATTCAGTCCAGGATGATAAACTGGTTTATATCTTCTATCTAAAACCCCAAAATGCCTTGTTAATAGGTGATTGAGAGTTTAAGTGAAGTTTCAAGAATAACAAGATGATCAAGATCCTAATAGGTTGTTCAAATCTTCTACTACACGTTCCTTGTGTCCACATCATAACGAGGTCATCCTGCACCCACAGCGGTCCTTACAGGCGGATCAAGTGAGTGAACAATTCCACCTGTAAGCTGCCCTACACCCAACCAAAGAGCAGAGGAGACAGAACCACAGTTTCGCAGGAGGCCAAGGTACAAACTAAAGGGCCACGCACACGAAGCACAGAGGGCTCCTTACGCACCACAGCAGCTGTGGGGTAAAGTCTGCAAAACCATAGGTACAAAATGGAGCTGAGTTTGAAAAGATCAGATGCTCTTGATCATAAAAGTGCATCGCAGACAACAAGGTGATTCTTTCCTCTGAGAGGGAAGAGCGACAACACAAGAAGTTCACTGAGAAATATAATTACAAAAACTCTCTACACAAAAGTCAGATGCAAACAAAAAAAC